>OZ020192.1:54498787-55090032 GCA_963971165.1 Philopedon plagiatum | reverse complement strand
ATGATGAATGATGATGATGATGATGATGATGATGATGATTGATGATGATGATGATGATGATGATGATGATGATGATGATGATGATGATGATGATGATGATGATGATGATGATGATGATGATGATGATGATGATGATGATGATGATGATGATGATGATGATGATGATGATGATGATGATGATGATGATGATGATGATGATGATGATGAATGATGATGATGATGATGATGATGATGATGATGATGATGATGATGATGATGATGATGATGATGATGATGATGATGATGATGATGATGATGATGATGATGATGATGATGATGATGATGATGATGATTGATGATGATGATGATGATGATGATGATGATGATGAATGATGATGATGATGATGATGATGATGATGATGATGATGAATGATGATGATGATGATGATGATGATGATGATGATGATGATGATGATGATGATGATGATGATGATGATGATGATGATGATGATGATGATGATGATGATGATGATGATGATGATGATGATGATGATGATGATGATGATGATGATGATGATGATGATGATGATGATGATGATGATGATGATGATGATGATGATGATGATGATGATGATGATGATGATGAGATGATGATGATGATGATGATGATGATGATGATGATGATGATGATGATGATGATGATGATGATGATGATGATGATGATGATGATGATGATGATGATGATGATGATGATGATGATGATGATGATGATGATGATGATGATGATGATGATGATGATGATGATGATGATGATGATGATGATGATGATGATGATGATGATGATGATGATGATGATGATGATGATGATGATGATGATGATGATGATGATGATGATGATGAGATGATGATGATGATGATGATGATGATGATGATGATGATGATGATGATGATGATGATGATGATGATGATGATGATGATGATGATGATGATGATGATGATGATGATGATGATGATGATGATGATGATGATGATGATGATGATGATGATGATGATGATGATGATGATGATGATGATGATGATGATGATGATGATGATGATGATGATGATGATGATGATGATGATGATGATGATGATGATGATGATGATGATGATGATGATGATGATGATGATGATGATGATGATGATGATGATGATGATGATGATGATGATGATGATGATGATGATGATGATGATGATGATGATGATGATGATGATGATGATGATGATGATGATGATGATGATGATGATGATGATGATGATGATGATGATGATGATGATGATGATGATGATGATGATGATGATGATGATGATGATGATGATGATGATGATGATGTGATGATGATGATGATGATGATGATGATGATGATGATGATGATGATGATGATGATGATGATGATGATGATGATGATGATGATGATGATGATGATGATGATGATGATGATGATGATGATGATGATGATGATGATGATGATGATGATGATGATGATGATGATGATGATGATGATGATGATGATGATGATGATGATGATGATGATGATGATGATGATGATGATTGATGATGATGATGATGATGATGATGATGATGATGATGATGATGATGATGATGATGATGATGATGATGATGATGATGATGATGATGATGATGATGATGATGATGATGATGATGATGATGATGATGATGATGATGATGATGATGATGATGATGATGATGATGATGATGATGATGATGATGATGATGATGATGATGATGATGATGATGATGAGATGATGATGATGATGATGATGATGATGATGATGATGATGATGATGATGATGATGATGATGATGATGATGATGATGATGATGATGATGATGATGATGATGATGATGATGAGATGAGATGATGATGATGATGATGATGATGATGATGATGATGATGATGATGATGATGATGATGATGAGATGATGATGATGATGATGATGATGATGATGATGATGATGATGATGATGATGATGATGATGATGATATGATGATGATGATGATGATGATGATGATGATGATGATGATGATGATGATGTGATGATGATGATGATGATGATGATGATGATGATGATGATGATGATGATGATGATGATGATGATGATGATGATGATGATGATGATGATGATGATGATGATGATGATGATGATGATGATGATGATGATGATGATGATGATGATGATGATGATGATGATGATGATGATGATGATGATGATGATGATGATGATGATGATGATGATGATGATGATGATGATGATGATGATGATGATGATGATGATGATGATGATGATGATGATGATGATGATGATGATGATGATGATGATGATGATGATGATGATGATGATGATGATGATGATGATGATGATGATGATGATGATGATGATGATGATGATGATGATGATGATGATGATGATGATGATGATGATGATGATGATGATGATGATGATGATGATGATGATGATGATGATGATGATGATGATGATGATGATGATGATGATGATGATGATGATGATGATGATGATGATGATGATGATGATGATGATGATGATGATGATGATGATGATGATGATGATGATGATGATGATGATGATGATGATGATGATGATGATGATGATGATGATGATGATGATGATGATGATGATGATGATGATGATGATGATGATGATGATGATGATGATGATGATGATGATGATGATGATGATGATGATGATGATGATGATGATGATGATGATGATGATGATGATGATGATGATGATGATGATGATGATGATGATGATGATGATGATGATGATGATGATGATGATGATGATGATGATGATGATGATGATGATGATGATGATGATGATGATGATGATGATGATGATGATGATGATGATGATGATGATGATGATGATGATGATATGATGATGATGATGATGATGATGATGATGATGATGATGATGATGATGATGATGATGATGATGATGTGAGATGATGATGATGATGATGATGATGATGATGATGATGATGATGATGATGATGATGATGATGATGATGATGATGATGATGATGATGATGATGATGATGATGATGATGATGATGATGATGATGATGATGATGATGATGATGATGATGATGATGATGATGATGATGATGATGATGATGATGATGATGATGATGATGATGATGATGATGATGATGATGATGATGATGATGATGATGATGATGATGATGAGATGATGATGATGATGATGATGATGATGATGATGATGATGATGATGATGATGATGATGATGATGATGATGATGATGATGATGATGATGATGATGATGATGATGATGATGATGATGATGATGATGATGATGATGATGATGATGATGATGATGATGATGATGATGATGATGATGATGATGATGATGATGATGATGAGATGATGATGATGATGATGATGATGATGATGATGATATGATGATGATGATGATGATGATGATGATGATGATGATGATGATGATGATGATGATGATGATGATGATGATGATGATGATGATGATGATGATGATGATGATGATGATGATGATGATGATGATGATGATGATGATGATGATGATGATGATGATGATGATGATGATGATGATGATGATGATGATGATGATGATGATGATGATGATGATGATGATGATGATGATGATGATGATGATGATGATGATGATGATGATGATGATGATGATGATGATGATGATGATGATGATGATGATGATGATGATGATGATGATGATGATGATGATGATGATGATGATGATGATGATGATGATGATGATGATGATGATGATGATGATGATGATGATGATGATGATGATGATGATGATATGATGATGATGATGATGATGATGATGATGATGATGATGATGATGATGATGATGATGATGATGATGATGATGATGATGATGATGATGATGATGATGATGATGATGATGATGATGATGATGATGATGATGATGATGATGATGATGATGATGATGATGATGATGATGATGATGATGATGATGATGATGATGATGATGATGATGATGATGATGATGATGATGATGATGATGATGATGATGATGATGATGATGATGATGATGATGATGATGATGATGATGATGATGATGATGATGATGATGATGATGATGATGATGATGATGATGATGATGATGATGATGATGATGATGATGATGATGATGATGATGATGATGATGATGATGATGATGATGATGATGATGATGATGATGATGATGATGATGATGATGATGATGATGATGATGATGATGATGATGATGATGATGATGATGATGATGATGATGATGATGATGATGATGATGATGATGATGATGATGATGATGATGATGATGATGATGATGATGATGATGATGATGATGATGATGATGATGATGATGATGAGATGATGATGATGATGATGATGATGATGATGATGATGATGATGATGATGATGATGATGATGATGATGATGATGATGATGATGATGATGATGATGATGATGATGATGATGATGATGATGATGATGATGATGATGATGATGATGATGATGATGATGATGATGATGATGATGATGATGATGATGATGATGATGATGATGATGATGATGATGATGATGATGATGATGATGATGATGATGATGATGATGATGATGATGATGATGATGATGATGATGATGATGATGATGATGATGATGATGATGATGATGATGATGATGATGATGATGATGATGATGATGATGATGATGATGATGATGATGATGATGATGATGATGATGATGATGATGATGATGATGATGATGATGATGATGATGATGATGATGATGATGATGATGATGATGATGATGATGATGATGATGATGATGATGATGATGATGATGATGATGATGATGATGATGATGATGATGATGAGATGATGATGATGATGATGATGATGATGATGATGATGATGATGATGATGATGATGATGATGATGATGATGATGATGATGATGATGATGATGATGATGATGATGATGATGATGATGATGATGATGATGATGATGATGATGATGATGATGATGATGATGATGATGATGATGATGATGATGATGATGATGATGATGATGATGATGATGATGATGATGATGATGATGATGATGATGATGATGATGATGATGATGATGATGATGATGATGATGATGATGATGATGATGATGATGATGATGATGATGATGAGATGATGATGATGATGATGATGATGATGATGATGATGATGATGATGATGATGATGATGATGATGATGATGATGATGATGATGATGATGATGATGATGTGATGATGATGATGATGATGATGATGATGATGATGATGATGATGATGATGATGATGATGATGATGATGATGATGATGATGATGATGATGATGATGATGATGATGATGATGATGATGATGATGATGATGATTGATGATGATGATGATGATGATGATGATGATGATGATGATGATGATGATGATGATGATGATGATGATGATGATGATGATGATGATGATGATGATGATGATGATGATGATGATGATGATGATGATGATGATGATGATGATGATGATGATGTGATGATGATGATGATGATGATGATGATGATGATGATGATGATGATGATGATGATGATGATGATGATGATGATGATGATGATGATGATGATGATGATGATGATGATGATGATGATGATGATGATGATGATGATGATGATGATGATGATGATGATGATGATGATGATGATGATGATGATGATGATGATGATGATGATGATGATGATGATGATGATGATGATGATGATGATGATGATGATGATGATGATGATGATGATGATGATGATGATGATGATGATGATGATGATGATGATGATGATGATGATGATGATGATGATGATGATGATGATGATGATGATGATGATGATGATGATGATGATGATGATGATGATGATGATGATGATGATGATGATGATGATGATGATGATGATGATGATGATGATGATGATGATGATGATGATGATGATGATGATGATGATGATGATGATGATGATGATGATGATGATGATGATGATGATGATGATGATGATGATGATGATGATGATGATGATGATGATGATGATGATGATGATGATGATGATGATGATGATGATGATGATGATGATGATGATGATGATGATGATGATGATGATGATGATGATGATGATGATGATGATGATGATGATGATGATGATGATGATGATGATGATGATGATGATGATGATGATGATGATGATGATGATGATGATGATGATGATGATGATGATGATGATGATGATGATGATGATGATGATGATGATGATGATGATGATGATGATGATGATGATGATGATGATGATGATGATGATGATGATGATGATGATGATGATGATGATGATGATGATGATGATGATGATGATGATGATGATGATGATGATGATGATGATGATGATGATGATGATGATGATGATGATGATGATGATGATGATGATGATGATGATGATGATGATGATGATGATGATGATGATGATGATGATGATGATGATGATGATGATGATGATGATGATGATGATGATGATGATGATGATGATGATGATGATGATGATGATGATGATGATGATGATGATGATGATGATGATGATGATGATGATGATGATGATGATGATGATGATGATGATGATGATGATGATGATGATGATGATGATGATGATGATGATGATGATGATGATGATGATGATGATGATGATGATGATGATGATGATGATGATGATGATGATGATGATGATGATGATGATGATGATGATGATGATGATGATGATGATGATGATGATGATGATGATGATGATGATGATGATGATGATGATGATGATGATGATGATGATGATGATGATGATGATGATGATGATGATGATGATGATGATGATGATGATGATGATGATGATGATGATGATGATGATGATGATGATGATGATGATGATGATGATGATGATGATGATGATGATGATGATGATGATGATGATGATGATGATGATGATGATGATGATGATGATGATGATGATGATGATGATGATGATGATGATGATGATGATGATGATGATGATGATGATGATGATGATGATGATGATGATGATGATGATGATGATGATGATGATGATGATGATGATGATGATGATGATGATGATGATGATGATGATGATGATGATGATGATGATGATGATGATGATGATGATGATGATGATGATGATGATGATGATGATGATGATGATGATGATGATGATGATGATGATGATGATGATGATGATGATGATGATGATGATGATGATGATGATGATGATGATGATGATGTGATGATGATGATGATGATGATGATGATGATGATGATGATGATGATGATGATGATGATGATGATGATGATGATGATGATGATGATGATGATGATGATGATGATGATGATGATGATGATGATGATGATGATGATGATGATGATGATGATGATGATGATGATGATGATGATGATGATGATGATGATGATGATGATGATGATGATGATGATGATGATGATGATGATGATGATGATGATGATGATGATGATGATGATGATGATGATGATGATGATGATGATGATGATGATGATGATGATGATGATGATGATGATGATGATGATGATGATGATGATGATGATGATGATGATGATGATGATGATGATGATGATGATGATGATGATGATGATGATGATGATGATGATGATGATGATGATGATGATGATGATGATGATGATGATGATGATGATGATGATGATGATGATGATGATGATGATGATGATGATGATGATGATGATGATGATGATGATGATGATGATGATGATGATGATGATGATGATGATGATGATGATGATGATGATGATGATGATGATGATGATGATGATGATGATGATGATGATGATGATGATGATGATGATGATGATGATGATGATGATGATGATGATGATGATGATGATGATGATGATGATGATGATGATGATGATGATGATGATTGATGATGATGATGATGATGATGATGATGATGATGATGATGATGATGATGATGATGATGATGATGATGATGATGATGATGATGATGATGATGATGATATGATGATGATGATGATGATGATGATGATGATGATGATGATGATGATGATGATGATGATGATGATGATGATGATGATGATGATGATGATGATGATGATGATGATGATGATGATGATGATGATGATGATGATGATGATGATGATGATGATGATGATGATGATGATGATGATGATGATGATGATGATGATGATGATGATGATGATGATGATGATGATGATGATGATGATGATGATGATGATGATGATGATGATGATGATGATGATGATGATGATGATGATGATGATGATGATGATGATGATGATGATGATGATGATGATGATGATGATGATGATGATGATGATGATGATGATGATGATGATGATGATGATGAGATGATGATGATGATGATGATGATGATGATGATGATGATGATGATGATGATGATGATGATGATGATGATGATGATGATGATGATGATGATGATGATGATGATGATGATGATGATGATGATGATGATGATGATGATGATGATGATGATGATGATGATGATGATGATGATGATGATGATGATGATGATGATGATGATGATGATGATGATGATGATGATGATGATGATGATGATGATGATGATGATGATGATGATGATGATGATGATGATGATGATGATGATGATGATGATGATGATGATGATGATGATGATGATGATGATGATGATGATGATGATGATGATGATGATGATGATGATGATGATGATGATGATGATGATGATGATGATGATGATGATGATGATGATGATGATGATGATGATGATGATGATGATGATGATGATGATGATGATGATGATGATGATGATGATGATGATGATGATGATGATGATGATGATGATGATGATGATGATGATGATGATGATGATGATGATGATGATGATGATGATGATGATGATGATGATGATGATGATGATGATGATGATGATGATGATGATGATGATGATGATGATGATGATGATGATGATGATGATGATGATGATGATGATGATGATGATGATGATGATGATGATGATGATGATGATGATGATGATGATGATGATGATGATGATGATGATGATGATGATGATGATGATGATGATGATGATGATGATGATGATGATGATGATGATGATGATGATGATGATGATGATGATGATGATGATGATGATGATGATGATGATGATGATGATGATGATGATGATGATGATGATGATGATGATGATGATGATGATGATGATGATGATGATGATGATGATGATGATGATGATGATGATGATGATGATGATGATGATGATGATGATGATGATGATGATGATGATGATGATGATGATGATGATGATGATGATGATGATGATGATGATGATGATGATGATGATGATGATGATGATGATGATGATGATGATGATGATGATGATGATGATGATGATGATGATGATGATGATGATGATGATGATGATGATGATGATGATGATGATGATGATGATGATGATGATGATGATGATGATGATGATGATGATGATGATGATGATGATGATGATGATGATGATGATGATGATGATGATGATGATGATGATGATGATGATGATGATGATGATGATGATGATGATGATGATGATGATGATGATGATGATGATGATGATGATGATGATGATGATGATGATGATGATGATGATGATGATGATGATGATGATGATGATGATGATGATGATGATGATGATGATGATGATGATGATGATGATGATGATGATGATGATGATGATGATGATGATGATGATGATGATGATGATGATGATGATGATGATGATGATGATGATGATGATGATGATGATGATGATGATGATGATGATGATGATGATGATGATGATGATGATGATGATGATGATGATGATGATGATGATGATGATGATGATGATGATGATGATGATGATGATGATGATGATGATGATGATGATGATGATGATGATGATGATGATGATGATGATGATGATGATGATGATGATGATGATGATGATGATGATGATGATGATGAGATGATGATGATGATGATGATGATGATGATGATGATGATGATGATGATGATGATGATGATGATGATGATGATGATGATGATGATGATGATGATGATGATGATGATGATGATGATGATGATGATGATGATGATGATGATGATGATGATGATGATGATGATGATGATGATGATGATGATGATGATGATGATGATGATGATGATGATGATGATGATGATGATGATGATGATGATGATGATGATGATGAGATATATATATATATATATATATATATATATATATATATATATATATATATATATATATATATATATATATATATATATACAGGGTGTTTCATAATTGAATGCTGATCCTTAAGGGTGATAATCCTTGGATGATTTTAAGAAAAATTCTTTATATGAACATAGGTCCGCAACAGCTTTATTTCTGAGATACAGGGTGTTGAAATTTAAGAAAAAAATCACTTTTTCTTCAATATCTCTAAAACCGCTTTGTATTTTTTTTTAAATTTTGGTTGGTGCAAAGTACGCTTAAAAACACATTTTCTTCAGGATAAAGGTTTTTTTAATTTTCATCAGTGGCGTCCCTGTTAACATACCCTGCAATACTTTTAATCAAAAAAATGATACGTCACTGTTTTTTTTTAAATAAATATTATTTTTATAATTGCCTTCTATCTTCTCATAAAAATTGTCTCTTGACTTTTTTTCATCCAGCGTACGGTTTTCGAAATAAAATGCATTAATTTGCTTATCCCTATGTGAGTTTTTCTTGTAGTCTCAATTTCACAATTTGTGGTAACCAAAGCATCTATGCTAGATTTGTATATTTTATAGTAACTATTATCAAAGAAAATAATAGCTACGCATGCGTAGCTATTATTTTCTTTGCTATTATTTAGTTCTAGTAGTAAGCACGCATAAAAATACATTTTTTATTTTTAAAAACTTAACTATTTTGAACAAAATATACCAAAATTAAATTAACTGCTGACAATGTCCGCCTCCTGCGAGTATGCACGCTTCAGTCCTCCTTCTCATTGACTCGCGTACTCTTTGGAGAATTCCTAGAGTATTTCTTATAGATTCACAGGAAACTATTACGCGGTTTCGCAATTCTTCCTCAGTTTGAATCGGTTGACTGTAAACCAAGATCTTAAGATGTCCCCAAAGAAAATAATCCAGACTGTTTAGGTCTGGGGATCTAGCTGGCCATGACTGTGTTCCACCACGACCTATCCAGCGATTATTAAAGTTTTGGTCTAAATATTCGCATTCCAGGGCACTAAAATGCGCAGGGGCACCGTCGTGCATAAACCACAAGCGATTTCGCATTAAAATAGGAATATCTTCCAACAGAATTGGTAAATTATCTTCAAGAAATCGGCGATAATTATGTCCATTTAATCTGCGTGGTAGAAAAAAAGGTCCAATTAAATAATCTCCAATAATTCCAGCCCACACATTTAATGAGAACTGCTCCTGGTGATGAGATTCCACGATTGCATGCGGATTTTCCTCGGCCCAAAAATGATTATTATGAAAATTTCTGATAGCGTTTTTCGTAAAACTAGCTTCGTCCGTAAATAAAATTTCCGTGTCAAATAAAGGATTTTCGGCAACTTTTTGGAGAAACCATAGGCAGAAATTCACACGTAATGGAAAGTCTCGAGGGAGTAGAGCCTGAACCCGTTGAATGTGATAGGGATATAATAAATAATCATGAAGAATCCTCCATACTAGAATATGGGCGATATTTAAATTATTGGCAACTTTCCTCGTACTTATTTCGGAGTTTTCCTCAACTGAATTTAAAACAGCTACCTCAATTGCTGGAGTTCTTGCAGTCCGAGGTGCTCCTTTTAAGTGATTATTTGGCTCAAAGCTTCCTGTTTCACATAACCTTCTGTGGGTGCTTGAAATCGTTCGAGCATCAGGAACCATTCTATTTGGGAAGCGCTCTTGATACAGTCGCCTGGCTTCATATGCGTTCCCGTCAGCAAGCCCATACAAGTAATGCATGTCTGCTGATTCGGTATTTGTAAAATTTACCATGTTTTTTTTAAATAAACAAGTTTTTGTAACTGAAATAATGTCAGAAGACGAGTATCTAGATAAAGAAGTGTCAAAATTGTTTACGTTTATAAAACAACGAAATGAGTTGTTAGCATACTAGACGTTTCTAGCCTACAAGATAATCCTACTCTTTAACGGCTTTAATTACTAGAACTAAATAATAGTTACTATAAAATATAAAAATCTAGCCTAGATGCTTTGGTTACCACAAATTGTGAAATTGAGACTACAAGAAAAACTCACATAGGGATAAGCAAATTAATGCATTTTATTTCGAAAACCGTACGCTGGATGAAAAAAAGTCAAGAGACAATTTTTATGAGAAGATAGAAGGCAATTATAAAAATAATATTTATTAAAAAAAAAACAGTGGCGTATCATTTTTTTGATTAAAAGTATTGCAGGGTATGTTAACAGGGACGCCACTGATGAAAATTAAAAAAATCTTTATCCTGAAGAAAATGTATTTTTAAGCGTACTTTGCACCTACCAAAATTTAAAAAAAAATACAAAGCGGTTTTAGAGATATTGAAGAAAAACTGATTTTTTTCTTAAATTTCAACACCCTGTATCTCAGAAATAAAGCTGTTGCGGACCTATGTTCATATAAAGAATTTTTCTTAAAATCATCCAAGGATTATCACCCTTAAGGATCAGCATTCAATTATGAAACACCCTGTATATATATATATATATATATATATATATATATATATATATATATATATATATATATATATATATATATATATATATATATATATATATATATATATATAGGGTGCGCCAAAATCAGTGGCCTATTAGAAGTATTTAGAAAACGACAGAAGATGTTTTTCTGAAAATTTGGGTGTGGTTATAGGAACTGGTGTTCTATCGTCTAAAAATATTTTGAAAGAGGCAGTGTTGCCAGATCATTCTGAAACTCATAGCAACTTCGGAATTTTAAATGAGACACCCTGTATATTATTTTACATTTTGATTCTGATTTATAATACAAATTTTTTTTCTATATAATATCATATGCCTATCTCTGATAGTTTTTGAAATATTAATTCATAAGTAAATTTTTGGGGCTAAAACATGCTCCCTAAAAAATCAAATATTTTTGTGACCAAGGCACCTAGAAAGTTAAAATTTTTGCAGAAGTTTCCCAAAATATTGCTTTCTTAGAATCTTGACGAATTATTAAAGTATTTTTATACAGGGCGTCTCAAAAAAATTGTATCTTCGTAATATAAATAAATGCAAAAAACTCAACCTTTTTAAATAGAACACCCTGTATTTTATTTTTTTAACAAAAACTAGAACAAATTTCCTACCAAACTGTATACCCTGTTCCTATACCTATCTTTAACCGTTTCGAACTTACAGGCATTTTAGAAAATTAATAACTAAATAAAAATGTTTAAAAACATTTTAATAGTAGACTTTGGCAGAATTTGTCCGGAAACAAATAAAAAATAAAAATGTCAAGTAAATTGGCTTTGGTGAAAAGTCTATTTTTTAAATTATCAAACAAATTAGCAAAATTTTCTTAAATTTTAAAATGAAAGAATGTTATTTATTTATGCTTACATGGTAAGTAAGGAATGAAATTGTACAAAAAAAGACAAATATAAAAGTAATACAAAAATAAAACCAATAACTAAATTGTTTGAAATGTCCCCCGTTTGCTCTTAAGCAATCATGAATAGACGTTGTTACATGGTCTGTTGTAGCTCCCCGTATTTCTTCTCCATCTATAGCTCCTAGAGTTGCCCTTACTCGTTGCTCTAGATCCTGATTGGTGGTAACTGGTGTTTTATAAGCTCTTTCTTTTATTGTACCCCACAAATAAAAATCTAATGGGGTAAGATCCGGAGATCTTGGGGGCCAGTTCCATGGTCCTTGTCGACCAATCCATCTGTCTTCAAACATGTTAAATAATTCTATGCGCACTTCATTGGTAGAATGGGCTGGTGCTCCATCTAACTGATAACAGCAGTTTTCAAGCATATTTAATGGTAAATCATCTAAAAAGTCCGAAACAGTGGTCCTTAATATTTCTAAATATTTTGCGCCCGTTAAGTTATCGTCGTAAATACAAAAGGCCATTTTATTATCCATTAGCAAACAAAAAACGTTAAAACTGAACTGATACTGGAAACTTTTTTCTCTTACGAAGTGGGGATTTTCTCTAGACCAAAAATGGGAGTCTCTTCGATTAAAAATGCCTTCCCTTGAAAACTTAGCTTCATCTACTGTCCAAATGATCTTTTTTAAAAAATCGGGGTCTTCTTGTGTCCGGACTAATATAATTTCACAAAATTCTACACGTTTTAGAGGATCATTTTGTTGAAGTGCCTGAAGTGTAATAAGTTTGTAATCATGCATTTTATGATTATGTAAGATTCGCTCTATGGAGTTATATGTGAGTCCTAAGTCGTTTTCTGCACTGTATATGGACGCATGCTGCAATGCATGAAAATATGCCAGAACATTAATTTCATTTTCTTCATTACCTGTTACCGGTTTAATTTGAATTCTGGGCGCTTTAACATTATTATACTGCAACATATTTCTTTCCATTCTTTTAAACTTTTTTGGTGTCATTGGAGGTGAATTCGGATACAGTTCGTTGAATCGTCTACATGTTCTTGATATAATTTTATTACACTCTCCGTGTATAAAAAATAAATTCAAAATTTCTGCATTAGAATAAGATTTATTTGCCATTTTGTTTGATAATTTAAAAAATAGATCTTTCCCCAAAGCCAATTTACTTGACATGTTTTCTTTTTCAGTTGTTTCTAAACAAATTCTGCCAAAACCTACTATTAAATGTTTTGAAACATTTTTATTTAGTTATTAATTTTCTAAAATGCCTGTAAGTTCGAAACGGTTAAAGATAGGTATAGGAACATGGTATACAGTTTGGTAGGAAATTTGTTCTAGTTTTTGTTAAAAAAATAAAATACAGGGTGTTCTATTTAAAAAAGTTGAGTTTTTTGCATTTATTTATATTACGAAGATACAATTTTTTTGAGACGCCCTTTATAAAAATACTTTAATAATTCGTCAAAATTCTAAGAAAGCAATATTTTGGGAAACTTCTGCAAAAATTTTAACTTTCTAGGTGCCTTGGTCACAAAAATATTTCATTTTTTAGGGAGCATGTTTTAGCCCCAAAAATTTACTTATGAATTAATATTTCAAAAACTATCAGAGATAGGCATAGGATATTATACACAAAAAAAATTGTATTATAAATCAGAATCAAAATGTAAAATAATATACAGGGTGTCTCATTTAAAATTCCGAAGTTGCTATGAGTTTCAGAATGATCTGGCAACACTGCCTCTTTCAAAATATTTTTAAACGATAGAACACCAGTTCCTATAACCACACCCAAATTTTCAGAAAAACATCTTCTGTCGTTTTCTAAATACCTCTAATAGGCCACTGAGTTTGGCGCACCCTGTATATATATATATATATATATATATATATATATATATATATATATATATATATATATATATATATATATATATATATATATATATATATATATATAATGTGTCGTGGTTAATCCGGGAATACATCCGTTCGTTTGATTCGTTTCTAGTTGAAACTTGCAGACGTTTCGCCAAAATCTCATTTGGCATCTTCTGTGCTTACTCGCTGGTCGTAGAAAGTAAACTGTAAACTGAGGGTGGCAGCCGCAGTGTGTCGTCTATGCGCCGACCCTTCACGAGCTAACTCGAAAGTATCGTTTTTTCCCTGAAACAGAAACTTCGTATTACTCGTGGAATTTACCACATGTTCTAGTGGGGGTTCTACGTCCACTAAAACGCCTACAGGTACATGTCTTTGAAATGATACGCTGCGAGTATTTACTGGCCAACTAAAAGTCGGTTCCAGATTTGGAACATGGGTTTCTAAGTTATTTACAAATGGATTTGTCATATTTAGGTTTACCGCAACAGCAGGGGTTGTTAGGAGGATCCCACCTTCCACCCGGTTGCTCTGGATATCGTCAACCGCCTCAAGAAAAGAAGATGACGATTCACGGTTGTGGCTTTCTAGAGATATAGTTGTGGTTTGGGTATCCAAACTCTGATGGGACATTTTGTTATTTTTAATTTTTTCTTGGATAGAAAATATTTCAAAAGTGATACTTTTAATTACGGGACATTGACGGTTAAGAGGGCTTTTAACAAATAATGCTAGCTTGGGGCGCAATTATTGTAAAGTTTAACCTTGCTGGAATGTGGCTCTTTTTAAGCAAAATTAACTTTTACTAACTTAAAGAAGTTATATAAATAACAAACTCAATATGGATTTTTCCAAAATAAATAATTTCTAAAATAATTGTCAAGTTTTAATTCTAACTTTCCAAAATATTTTTAAAATAAAACCAATAAGTAATTTTCTTTAAGTTAGCTTTTTGTCTTAAGGTTAAAAAGCAACAGCTTTTTTACAAGATTCTGATAGATACTTAAAGTAAAAATGTCTATTTTTCCCGCAGGGAATATTTTACAAGTTTATGAAACAACAAATGTTTACAAGTTTTTGTACAAAATATTTTTATAAGTCATTGGGCGAAAATTAAACAATGTGGTTTAATACGCAAACTGTTTTTAACAAGGTAGAATTTCTGGTTTAGGGGCGTTTCGGGCGTCCTGTTTCGTGCGTAAACCCAAAAAGTTCCTGTTTCGTGCTGGCACCCCAGGTAGAGAATATTCTAATAAAATATAACCCTACAAAATTCCTGTTTCGGGCGTTACTTATTGTGCTCGTTTTCACAATTAAATAAAGACACAAAATGTTATTTAAAAATGGTATATTGACAACTACAGTCATTACATTAAACAAAATTTACTATATAAACTAATTTTCTAAGGGTTTGTTAAAGACACAAAATGTTATTTAAAAATGGTATATTGACAACTACAGTCATTACATTAAACAAAATTTACTATATAAACTAATTTTCTAAGGGTTTGTTAAAGACACAAAATGTTATTTAAAAATGGTATATTGACAACTACAGTCATTACATTAAACAAAATTTACTATATAAACTAATTTTCTAAGGGTTTGTGAAATAGTGGCTCTTCCTGCTGTGAGGTCTGCAATAATCGTTTCTAACCTATGGTCTCGTTCACTGTACTTCTTGGCTCGTTTAGGAACCTGCATATGTACGTTATTTCTTTCATATATGGTGTCGTAGAACAACATTTCCTCTTGTAGGCCTTTCAACAGTTCGTATATATTCGGGTGCGATTTTCCAATTTTTTTGTTAAAGCGGTTGTGCCAGCCTTCTACGGAATTGGTAGTGCGATGCCGTTCTCCACTGCAAACCCATATTTCTTCCTTGTCCATCCAACTGTCAACAAAGTAGTCATAAAATTCGGTTAGTGCTTCGTCTTGTGGTGTAGATTCCATAATAGAGAGCCATCCCTCCGAAACAGATTCGATTGGCACATGTGCCAATGCAGCAACCATCTTCACATGGTCTCTGATTTCTTTATTGTCTCTGTAAGCCGGTGTCATTCCTAACTGTTGCACTTTTCTCCATAAGGCTTGGTTGAAATGAAAATTACAACCCTTTACATCAGCCGTAACAAATTCTTCTTTGACGGCACTTATCGCAGCGGCTTCAAAATCGATGTGTATCTTATATGGATGAAAACTTTTAAGTTGCTTTTTTAGACAGGAAAACAATCTTTTGTAAGTGGATTTCTTTCTGTTGGGTAACAAAGCATATATGGCGGGAACTATACATGTCCTCTCTTCGGTGCTTCCGATATCTACATGCAGTGTGTATAGTTGGTCGAAAAGCGGACAACAACTTTTAAACGTGCCATCCAGGAAAAATGTGGTATTGCCGGCGAGAAGACTGTCCAGTTTGTATCCGAACGCTAGAATCCTTTCTTCGTTGCCATCGTCCACTATAAGGTTCTCCTTTATTGATTCTGGAATAATAACTTGTTCTCGGCTTTTGGGTAAGAATTTGACTCCCAGTGAGTTATGCCTTTCTCTGTAGAGCGATGTTTTAATTGATGTAAGTTCTGGAATCTGCGTGAGGAAATCCAGTCCCATATTCCTCGCAGTTACCAACTCCTGGCGATATATCTGTGGTACTGGCGTGAGTTCCTCTCGGGCCCTCTTCTTTGCTTTTTGGATGCAGAGTTCTACTTCATTCTTAGCAACATCAGGAACACAGGTGTGCTGCTTGCTTTGAATTACACTTGCTGGCGCGTTATCTGTGATGATGGCTCCGGGGCAGGTTCGGTTGGCACATATCCATCTAATGGTGTTGTTTTTATTCGTTGATTTTAAATTAAATCTATAGCCGGAATAAAGAATAACTTGCTTTCCTCGCTTTGACGTCACAACTTGAAGGTCCATATTGCATAAGTCGCAGTACGTTAAAGAATATTTGGTGCCGTTCTAATATGCGGTCTACCGTCCTACATACAGTCTATGTGTGTACTAAACCCCTTTTAAATTTGTTTGTGGAAACAATTATTTATGTTATTAAAAGCTTCAACAATTAAACCTTCTTTCGTGGAAATTTAGTACCTACTGTAATAGTTTGCATTATAATCCGTAATCCACAAAAATATTTATATTGTTATATTTGTATTGTCATACCAACCATAAATTAATTAAGATTTACAGCACTGGTGATGATCCTAGGTAATAAAATGCCATTAATACATTAGCGCACGAAACAGGAAAAGGTTAGCAATTGTCGTAGCCCAACGCCCGAAACAGGCCATTTTCAGGTATAATTTTTGGAGCGCACGAAACGGGACGCCCGAAAGAGGAAAATACCGAATTTCTTTTTAGAAATCTTTGTTAAATTACCAAAATTAAAAAATCACACTAAGTGAAAATGTTATTTTTAAAGTCTTTAAAAATCGCAAACGGCGAACAAATCACGCTAAGTGAAAATGTTATTTTTAAGTCTTAGAAAAAATTCGCGAACAGCGAAACAATCACGCTAAGTGAAAATGTTATTTTTAAGTCTTAGAAAAATTTCGCGAAGAGCGAAACAATCACGCTAAGTGAAAATGTTATTTTCAAGTTTTTGGAAAATCACAAAAATGTGTAAAATCACGCGAAGTGAAAATTGTCTAAGTTGAGAGATTTTATACCAATCTGTTCCTTAACACCGTCAACAATTATGATCGTGTAACACCCACCACTGATTCCTATCTCTCTTTTGTTTATTCGGTTGGCAGGGTGAGCGGTAACCCCGGAATTCAGCTGGCGGTGACAAGGAAAACTTTTGCGTGGAGTCCGGAAGAACCCCGTGTCAACTGCTGTTAAAGCACCTATTAATTTAATCCCTATCTAGCCTTGCAATAGACTTCTAATTGTTTTATTCTTACTGTAGAGGTTTTCTTACTAAACTTGATTTTTCATGAAATTTTGACTTTTTTGTATTTCCTAACTATTTTCCTTGATTTCCTGTTCCCTAACAGTAAAACGCAAAATTCTGGATCAATTACACTTTTATTTCCACAAGTTACGGTTGAGAGCCACCCAAAATTTACAGTTTTCCAATTTTCTCAAAATTCACATTAATTTTCCAATTATTCTAGACAATATGTTAATATTTCTCAATTTTCGTAAGTTTCACAATAATGTTCTAATAATTCTAGACAATATTTTAATATTTCCCAATTTTCTTAAATTTCATAATAATTTTTCAATAATTCTAGACAATATTTAATATTTTAAGCGGCCTTACTTTTTCACTTTAATTTCCGCGCTTTTTGTCAACAATTCGTCGAGCTCCAAAACTTCCGTCTATCACCGTATTTTATTGTATCCAGAACTCACAACAACAAGTTTTACGATCGCTTCCTCGGAAAAGTTGACGCGTGGGTAGCCTTGTTTTCCAACCAAACAAAGGAATTTGCGTGATTCGACACGCTTTTATTACTTTTTTATTGCAAAGGGGGCTGTTTTTCCTCCCTTCTCTGACATTTATTGCTTGCAGGTGTTCCTAACATGTTCAAAACAAAACTATAAAATTATCTAGGCCGTATTATTGTGCAATCTTACGCAATCCCGGGGTTGATCGTTAATTCTGTGCGTACGTGACAGGGCGTTCCCTTTTTGCTGACCAATTAGAGAAGGCCACGAACCGATTTCTTTGTCTTGCAGGATAATTAAAATGATCTTCTTTAAAGAGGAAGGGGAAAATGTCATCATCTAGCATAGCAGAACAAAGGGTGGTTTTTTATTCCGATTTAGAATGTTCGCGCAATTAGAAAACTTTTAATCTTGGTGAAATTAAATGAATTTAATTCATTGTTCTCAATTGAAATTAAATCAAAGTGTTGGTTCCTGCATTCATGTAAGTTAATTTGATTAATTATTTATTAATTTGTTTAAAATACTTCATACGAGCAACTATTTGGCCACTTAGGTTTTTAAATTAATTTTAAATCAATTTTTTTTTCTTGATAATCTTCAACGTTTTCTTTGTGTGAACGCTTCTCTAAAAATTTTGTTTATTAAAAATTTCCCTTAACTTGCAAACGATTAATTTATTTTAAATATTTCCCGCCGTATCGCAAAATTTATTTCTTTAAAACTCCTCCGATTATTTTATAAATTTAATCCCGGTTAAATATTTTAAAATTTTATTTTCATTCCTTTATTTAGTATGCGCTATCCCCTTTAAATAATTGCTTAAAAGCCGTGACATTACAATCGGCGTAAGTTTGTATGGTCTGCGTAAAGTTATTGCAAAACTGCCAAGACATACCTTAATCTTGGATATTTAATTTCAAAGACGCGAAGCGCAACTTTTTTGGATGTTTGCCCGGTTTTCTTCAGCTTTTCATGAAGCCTCCACGACAGCCCTTTTCCGGTTGCCGCAGAAGTCCAGGACAAAGCACGGAAGGTAAATGGTGCCTTTTCGCTTACTCAGTGCAAGTGTAAGGTACTTAGACAAAATTCCCTACGTTTCGAAAGTTAGTTGTATAACTTTTATCGCGTACACGCACAAAGATGTTCAGCGATGCTCCTTTAGATCGAGAAGGCCTAGCTGATGTCTGATGTATGCAAATCGGACGTCTTGTGCTGCCGGATACTTATTTCGAAGAGGTACTGAAGAAATCTTAAAAAAGACTATAAAAAAGTAAAAATCTTTAAAAAGACTTTTTAGGGAATTCCGTTCCAAACGGTACGAATTTCTTTGAGCAGGACGAATTTCTTTGAACAGTAGCAGGGGTACGAATACTTTTTTAATACTGGATATTAACACTCAGAAAAGTTTTATCTTTTCAAGAAAGATTTACGTAGACTGACAACTTTAACGCATCAAAGAAAAAAGTCAACTAACTAATTGCCGCTAACTGATGTCGTCTTAGCGCCGACCCTTCACGATCTAACTCGAAATTATCGGTTTTTCCCTGAAACAGAAAATTCGTGTTATTCGTGGAATTTACCACATGTTCTAGTGGGGGTTCTAATTCCACTAAAACGCCTACAGGTACATGTCTTTGAAAAGATACGCTGCGAGGATTTACTGGCCAACTAAAAGTTGGTTCCAGATTTGGAACATGGGTTTCTACGTTATTTACAAATGGATTAGTCATATTTTGGTTTACCGCAACAGCAGGGGTTGTTAGGAGGATCCCACCTTCCACCCGGTTGCTCTGGAAGTCGTCAACCGCCTCAAGAAAAGAAGGGGATGAAACACGGTTGTGGCTTTCGGATGTAGTTGTGGTTTGACTGCTCAAACTCTGATGGGACATTTTGTATTTTTATTTTTCTTGAACAGAAAATGTTTCAAAAGAATGATAATTTTAATTACGGGACTTCAAGGTTAAGAGGGCTTTACAAAATAATGCTAGCTTGGGGCGCAATTATTTTAAAGTTTAAGATTGCTGGAAGTTGGCTCTTTTTAGCAAAATTAACTTTTTACTAACTTAAAGAAATGGTTAAAATAATTAACTCAAAAGATTTTTCCAAAATAAAAATATTTCTAAAATAATTGAAAAGTTTTTAAATTCTAACTTTCAAATATTTAAAAGAAAAATAAATAATAATTATTTTCTTTAAGTTAGCTCTATATCTTAATTTTAAAAAGCAAACGGCTTTTTTACAAGATTTTTTTTAAATTAAAAATTGTTTATGTTTCCCTCAGGAAATGTTTTACAAGTTTATAAAAACAACAAAGGTTTACAATTTGGAGTAACAAAATCTTTTTAATAAAGTCTTTGGGGCGAAAATTAACAATATGTTGTAATCCGCAAAATGTTTATTTTAACAATATAGAATTTCTTTTTAGAAATCTTTGTTAAAGTCACTAACAGTGAATATCACGCTAAGTGAAAATGTTATTTTACAAGTCTTTAAAAATCGCAAACGGCGAACAAATCACGCTAAGTGAAAATGTTATTTTCAAGTCTTTAAAAAAAATCACGCTAAGTGAAAAAGTTATTTTTAAGTCTTAGAAAAATCACAAAATGTGCAGAATCACGCGAAGTGAAAATGTTAATTTTAAGTCTCAGGAAAAAAATTCGCGAACAGCGAAACAATCACGCTAAGTGAAAATGTTATTTTTAAGTTTTTTGGAAAATCACAAAAAGTGAAAAATCACGCAAAGTTAAAACTGTCTAGTTTGAGAGATTTTATACCAATCTGTTCCTTAACACCGTCAACAATTATGATCGGCGTAAGTTTGTATGGTCTGCGTAAAGTTATTGCAAATCTGCCAAGATATACCTGATCTTGGATATTTAATTTTAGAGAACACGAGGCGCTAATTTTTTGTATCACCCGGTTTCTTCAACTTCTCATGAAGCTTCCACGACAGCCCTTTTCCGGTTGCCGCAGAAGTCCAGGACAAAGCACGGAAGGTAAATGGTGCCTTTTCGCTTACTAAGTGCAATTGTAAGGTACTAAGACAAGATTCCCTACGATTCGAAAGTTAGTTGTGTAACTTTTATCGCGTACACGCACAAAGATGGTCAGCGATGCTCCTGTCGATTGAGGATGGCTAGCTGATGTCTGATATATGTAGAATCGGACGTCTTGTGGTGCAGGATACTTTTTCGAAGAGGTACTGAATTAATCTTAAAAAAGACTATGAAAAATAAAAAATCTTCAAAAAGACTTTTTACGGAATTCCGCTACTACCAAACGGGAACGAATTTCTATGAGCAGGACGAATTTCTTTGAACAGTAGCAGATGCACGAATACTTTTATAATACTGGTTGAACACTCAGAAAAAGCTTTAACTTTAAAAGAAAGATTTACGTAGACTGAACTTTAACGTAGCAAAGAAGAAAGTCAACTAACTATTTGCTGCTAACTGACGATAATTTATAGGCCATAAATACAACAACCTACTTTGCCAAATTTCACCCAATCTCTTGCAATGTTTTGGTTTGAGCGTTCAGGCACCCTAGAAAAACATTCGTCCGCTCAGATATACTCTCGGCCCGTGTTGTAATAGTACGTTTTTACTATTAAAAATATGTAAATAATTATGAAAAACATGCCCCGTGTAAATAAATACCCTGTATTATATATAGCCCCAAGCTTATGAAGCTTACTTTCCCCGAAAACAAGGTTTAGACGCCTTTAAAATAGAACAAAACTTTTCTATTTTATAAAACGCTGGTTTAGTACGTTTTAGTGAATACCGCTCACAAAACACTACTCCCATGCCTGCGAGGCACTCCCCCCGTCATAATACCCCATCAGGTTTAAACGCCTTTGAAATAGATTTGAAAATCTACTAGGATCAATCTTTTCATAAAACACCGTGAAAACTGAAATACTATTGGATAATGTTAAACAAAACATATATACCATAGTAAACCCCGACCCTGCAGGTCTACTTTTCCCATAAAAAGGTTTAAACGCCTTGAAAACGGCTAAATAATCAAATAAAGATTTGCTGTGATCAAAAAACCAAATACGCTTATAATAAGTTAATTTGATCCCTAATCAAAAACTTTTATTAAGCTAAAAAGACCCAACCAGTTTATACTATTCCACAAAAATGCCAAAGCATCAAAATTTCCAAAATTTTGCATGATACCGGAGATGTTGTCCCTTCGACGGCAGCAGTCCAAATGAGCATTCCAGCGGAGAGTATATCTCAGCGGACGGAGGTTTTTCGAGGGTGCCTGAACGCCGAGACCCAAACGCCGCTCGAGAATGGTTACAGAATTGTAAAATAGGCGTTATCTATTTTCGCTTATAAATTACGTTTCAGTATAGCAAAAAAGTCAGTCGACAGTTTTCTATCAAGCAGTTAGTTTTCAGTCTACGTTGATCTTTAAATTATAAAGATATCTTTTTCCAAGTAGTAACATTTGGTAAAACAAAAGTGATAACGTATCGCCGTCTGCTAAAAGAAATTCGTCCCAGCTCAAAGAAATTCGTTTCCTAGCCTGGAAAGAAATTCGCAAAAGTCTTTTTTAAGATTTTTCCCAGACAAGTCTTTTTTAAGGCTTCCCAAACTTCACATCACATCCAACAAGAAAAAACTTGCAGTTTCAGCCGTCGGACCTCATATTGTCAGACATCAGCTAGATCTTCTAAAGAACAGGAGCAACGCTGAACTTCTAAGAAACTCGAGAACTTCCTGTTCGCGAACGTGTTATAAGTTATACAACTAACTTACGAATCGTAGGGAATTCTAACTCAGTACTTCACACTTGCACTTTGTGAACGAAAGGTTCCTATTCACCTCCAGTACTTGGTCCTGAACTTCTGCGGCAACCGATAAAAAGGCTGTCGTGGTCGCTTCATGAGAAGTTGAAGAAATCCGGAAAATTTAAAGTTGCGCCTCGCGTTCTTAAAAAACTTAAATACCCAAGACAGGTATATCTTGGCTAGTTCTGGAATAAAAACTCGTACACCATACAAAACTTGAAAGTGTCCATAATTGTTGGTACTTTTGGGGAACAGATTGGTATAAAATACTCTCTCCCAACTTAGACTTTTTTACGCAAAAACATTTTTTTTAAACCAAAAGACTTTAAAAGAAATTCACCAATACCTAAAAACATTTTAGCGTATTTTAAAAAGACATTGCCCATTTCGTCAAAAGACTTTTATAAAGATTTTGCTTCGAAAAACTTGTTAAATAATTTTTCATAAACTTGGAAAATAATTTCCTTAGCGGAACCAAAAAATTTTAATTGTTAAAATTTTTAAACTTAAGCTTTCTTTTGTAAAAAAGCCGTTGCTTTTTAACTAATAAGAAAAGCTAACTTAAAGAATAAATTAAACTCACTTTTAATTTTATTCAGACCAAAAATAATTTCTAAAGTTGGAATTAAAACTTTTATTTTATTTTTTACATTTAAGCGACTTAGAAAATTTTCGTTCTAAGCGACTTAGAAAAATTCCCGAATTAAGCGACTTAGAAAATTTTCACACTAAGCGACTTAGAAAATTTTTGAATTAAGCGACTTAGAAAATTTTACAGTTAAGCGACTTAGAAAATTTTTAATCTAAGCGACTTAGAAAATTTACGTTTTAGTTTTAAAGACTAGAGATTCTTTAAGTTAGTAATAAGTAATTATTACTTTTAAAAGAGCCACTTTAGTAATAATTATCTTTAAAATAATTGCGCCTTGCTAGCATTATTTTTAAGAAATCTCAACCGTGAAACTCCCCTAATTAAAACATCTTTTTTAACATTCTCTTAGGAGAAAAATAAACAACAAAAAAATGTCCCATCAGAGTCTACACAGTCAGACCACAACAACAACAACTTCCGAAAGCCACAACCCTGCATCATCTCCCTCTTTTCTTGAGGCGGTTGACGGCTTCCAGAGCAACCGGGTGGAAGGTGGGACCCTCTCAACAACCCCTGCTGTTGCGCCCAACATGGAAAACACCAATCCATTTTTAACTTATCTCTCAACTCCTGTTAATCATCTGGAACAAACTTTTGTTATTCCAGAAAATTCTCGCAGTGTTATTTTTAATCAAAATGTACCTGTAGGATTGTTAGTGGACTTAGAACCCCCACTAAAACAGGATGTTAATACCCCGATTAACGAGCAATTTTTGTTTCAGAGCACGCCGCTTAACGAAAATCTCGCAGATCAAAGGCCGACGCATATACGACATGGCATCCCTGGTGGGGAAATTGCGAAAGACGATTTCCCTAACAAACTATTAAATTCCAATATTCACAAGTATCCCACACAGGATCTGCATGATCGTCATGTACGACATGGCATCCCTGGTGGGGATCTTGCGGATAGCAATTTCCCTGACAATTTATTAAAATCAAACATTCAAAATTACCCCACTCAGGATCTGCATGATCGTCAAGTACGACATGACATTCTTGAAAATTCATTAAATCAAGTTCATGATTTTAAAATACATGAAACTTTCATAAAAAATAATGACAACCCTTTAATACAAAATTCGCAAGTACTGGCTCATAGTACAAACCCTTTTAAGAGCGTATTAGACGCCGGCCAAAATACTAAACCAACTCATAGGGAAATTCCAAATTTAAAAGACAACTTTGCTCCTCAGACAGAAGTCCTGAACCTGTTCAAGCTGATGTCTGAAAATGTGAAAAGTCAAAACCAGATATTACTGCAAAACCTTAATCCAACCCCACAAATAAAGAAAACCCCGTTAAGGGCTACTTTTGGAGGGCTCTCCCATGAAGACCCCCAAGAATTTCTAAATGACTTAGAAACATGGTTTCTGGAAAACGATACAATAGACAGCGAGAAAATATATTTTGCTCGCTCACAATTGACTGGAGGAGCCAAATTGTGGTTTGACCCATACAGGCCCTTCGTTAAGAACTATACTGAATTTAGAAATAAATTTACTGAAAGATTCTCATGCGTAGAAGACTTGGCAGATCTTCAGGCCAGGCTATACGGTGACCATCAAAAGAAAAGTGAAAATGCGGAGCAATTCATTCTGATGAAGCACGCTTTATTCTCACGATTACGTCCAAACAGTTCATTAGACGAATTCATTAACATACTATTGGCGCAGCTAATGCCCAACATTCGGTCTAGACTTAGAGGAATTGACATTCGATCTATCGACAGGCTAATAACTCTAACTAGATGCGTTGAAAAAGATTTGGCTGAGGAGGCTAAATTAATCGCCCCGCTTAAACCTACAACGGTTCCCACAGCAGCCAAACCAAATGAACACCCCCCACTTAGACAAAATAACCCGGGTAATAATAACAATAATAGACCGAATAATTCGGCTAATTTCCAAAATAACCGACCTAATAATTCGGCTTATGCAAATAACCCTAATAAACCAAATAATCCGTCTAATTATAATCATAATAGACCAAATAATCCAAACAATAATAATAATCCAAATAATCGGTTTACTTTTAACTCAAATAAAAACACAGGTTCTTGGAACTTAAGGCCCTGCCTGTATTGCCAAGGTAAACACCTCGATCGTGACTGTCCAAAAAGGACAAACTTCCAGTCCCGCACGTTCAATAACGTAAACCAAGAACATAACAATAACGAAAAATCTAGTAATAATTCAAAAAACTAGATTCGGGTCGGTCTTCCCCCCAAAATTCCCGAAAAAACCAAAACGCGAATACCGACCCCTCAATTGACAACCAAAAAAATAATACCAATAAACGACAAACGACTCGTCGTAATTCACCAACAGATAACAACACTCCCCGAAAATTAATTGTTGTTACTCAGGATGAGACACAGCCGGTACTACCCGCGTTCTGTGATGATTCGGAGTACAAAGTCTTATTCGACTCGGGTGCCGATCTAAACTTGATATCTGAGCGACTTGCCCCAAGGAAATTGACACCGCTAACCGTCAAAACAGTGCAATTAGCCTGTCAAAATGCTAATGCGCAAGTTTTGGGATCTTGCATTAAGTATTTCAGATTGGGAGAAAAATACTTTACTCAAACATTCTGGGTAATTAAGGATTTAGACGCTGACCTAATTCTTGGAACCCCATTTATGTTAGCAGAAGACGTAGTCTTGGACTATCCACGTAAATGCGTTTATGTGGGTAAAAAAGAGCGCCAAACTCTTTATTGGGTGCGCCCACGAAACGATAAAAGTTCGAAAATAATTTTACCCGAATTTAAACCGAACCACTCAAACGACTTAAAAAATTTAATTGTCGAATTTAAACATCTGTTTCAAACGGGTCTAACACAGCCCACCACCAGGACAACAAAACACCAAATTAAGATAAAATCCGACAAAATTATTAACAAAAGGTGCTACCCTATAAGCCCTAAGAAAAAGAAACTCCTTTACAAACAAGTCAACGAAATGCTTGAAAAAGGTGTTATCGAGCCTACAACTTCAGCATTTTCGTCGCCACCTGTCCTAGTCGAAAGACAAGGCAAAGAACCAAGATTTTGCGTAGATTTTAGGGATATTAATAACATCACCAAAGAAGAATCAGTGAGTCTACCAAGGATCACTGACGCCTTAAAAGACTTATCTACTGCAAAATATTTTACAGTCCTTGATTTAAAGAAAGGATATTGGCAGATCCCCATGGATCAAAATTCGAAACAATATACGGCTTTTACTACCCCTGATGGCGCTGCATATCATTTCAATGTTATGCCATTTGGGCTACGTAATGCGCCCTCCACTTTTCAAAAACTTATGACCACCGAAGTACTGGTTGGAATTCTGCAAAAATTCGTAATCGTTTATTTAGACGATATAATTGTTTATTCCGACACGGCAGAAGACCATCTACAGCACTTGCGGCAGGTCCTAGAACGCCTTCAGCTTCACAATTTAAAAATATCCGGAGATAAATGCCAGTTATTTACCACCGAACTTGAATACTTAGGGCATTACATAAATAACGATGTAGTGGAACCCTTAAGTAAACACAAGATACAAGTACAAGACTTCACTACCCCAAAAAGCAAAAAACAAGTCCAATCATTTATTGGATTGTGCAATTGGTTACGTGAATACGTGCCAAATTTGGCAGAATTGTCAGCTCCGCTCACGGACTTACTTAAAAAGGACCGAAAATTCAAATGGACGTCTAAAGAGCAGGAGTCTTTCGACAAAACCAAAGACGCAATCAATACTTGCAAACCATTACACAGACCGGACTTTAACCAAAAATTTATATTGCAAACAGACGCTAGCAGCCTAGGCATGTCTGGCGTGCTGTATCAAAAGGAAAATGGCCAAAAACACATCATCGCGCACGCAAGCGCCAAATTTTCATCAACTACACAAAAATATCACATAAACGAACAGGAATGTTTAGCTGTGGTATGGGCAGTAAAAATGTTCCGAGGTTATCTAGAGGATAAACCTTTCATTCTCCGAACGGACAGTAAAGCCCTGACCTGGCTAAACCAGTTCAAAGATTCTAAAGCTAAATTGACTCGTTGGTCAATGTTGCTTCAAGAGTATAATTTTACCATTGAACACGTCTCAGGGAAACAGAATCAGCTTTGCGACTACCTTAGCCGTAACCCTGCAGATAACGTTAAATATTCTGACGTTCCTGACGACACAAGATTATTACCTCCAGAAGAGGCTACTTTTACCTCAAAAATAAATATCATTAAAAACTGCGGCGACTTGTATGAAAAAATCGTCAAATACCAAACTAACACACGTTATATACGACAGGCCATTCATTCATTACAACTTTTAGAAAACCGACTCCCTGCTACTCCGGCGCAGCGAAAACTTCAACATAACTTCCTAGTCAAAAACGATTTGTTATGGAGACGTGGACAGTCAGGTGACAGAATCGTAGTCCCTAAACACATGGCTGATCAGGTCATTTATTTCTATCATGACACAACTGACTCCGCGCATCCAGGCATCGAGGAGACGCACCGGAAGATAGCAAATCTTTACTACTGGGGTCATCAAAAAGAAAGTATATCTGAATACATTAAAAAATGCATTGTATGTTCTGTCTGTAAAACACAGCAGAAACAACGAAAAGCACCATTAAGGGCCAGAACCCCCAAGTTCCCCTTTCAAATGGTGTCCATTGATATTTTAGGACCCTTGGATCCAGTATCCCCCAAAACCGGACACAAATACATTATCATTTGTGAAGATATATTTTCAAAATGGGTAGAGGCAAAAGCCGTAAGCGACCCTAAAGCCCCAGAAATCACTAAATTCCTTCAGACAGAGATCTTTGCTAGGTATGGTACGCCTGAAACCTTGGTTTCCGACCAAGGCGCCCAATTTACAGGCCGAGTCCTAGAAAAGCTCTGCCGGGAAAACGAAATTGACCATGTATATTCATCCGTATATCATCAGCAGGCCAATCCTGTTGAAAGGATCGTCCAAGAGTTTAAAAAAATTCTTAAACTTTTAAACTACAATAAAAAAGCCAACATTTGGGAAGAAAATATTCCAAAAGCATTACAAGTTCTCAGAAGCAGAGCGTGCCGCGCCACAGGTGTGACTCCTGCTTCCATAATCCTCGGTTATGAAATCCCGTGTCCAGGCGAGTGGAAGATTAACTGGCCACAAAGCCGGGAAACGCTAACACCCGAACAGCGCAAACAAAAAAATCGTGACATTTACAAACACCAACGCGACTACCAGTTGCACAATTATCACGATGAATCCGAGCCCGTAATATCGTTCAAAGTAGGAGATTTGGTCAATGTAAGGGTACAACACGCCCCGACCACTAGCTTCTCACAACCATGGACAGGACCCCATGAGGTCGTAGCCGTTAATGGGGATACGACTTATGACGTTGTGATTGATGGTAAACAATGGAACGTCCACTTGAACGATTTACGAAAAGCTCCAGCCGGTAATCAAGTAAATTTAGACAGCGACGATGACGCCCTGTCAGAATCCAGCGAATCAGAATATGAAGACCCGGTAAACTTAAGACGAACCCTAACCAGTTCTGAAGATTCCGAGTCAGAATACGACATGGCACCTCAAGAAGTCAGGGATCGCCCCGAAGTTGAATCACTTGTCGCTACCACTGAGAACGACGTACCGGTGATTCACCTGAGTGACGACCAAGAACTTACCGCCGAACAACAAAATTTACTAGATCAATTTGATCACGCCGCCAACACAACCATAAGATCGGTAGTTTTCTATAACCGCCATCTTACTACCCCCAAACAAACATAAGACTATTGTTACGACACCGGATCGTGAAATCTCCGCTTAAACATAATCCCCAAAAAACCAATATTTCACGCGTCCGTCTCCGTCTAGGTGGGAGGGTGTTGTAATAGTACGTTTTTACTATTAAAAATATGTAAATAATTATGAAAAACATGCCCCGTGTAAATAAATACCCTGTATTATATATAGCCCCAAGCTTATGAAGCTTACTTTCCCCGAAAACAAGGTTTAGACGCCTTTAAAATAGAACAAAACTTTTCTATTTTATAAAACGCTGGTTTAGTACGTTTTAGTGAATACCGCTCACAAAACACTACTCCCATGCCTGCGAGGCACTCCCCCCGTCATAATACCCCATCAGGTTTAAACGCCTTTGAAATAGATTTGAAAATCTACTAGGATCAATCTTTTCATAAAACACCGTGAAAACTGAAATACTATTGGATAATGTTAAACAAAACATATATACCATAGTAAACCCCGACCCTGCAGGTCTACTTTTCCCATAAAAAGGTTTAAACGCCTTGAAAACGGCTAAATAATCAAATAAAGATTTGCTGTGATCAAAAAACCAAATACGCTTATAATAAGTTAATTTGATCCCTAATCAAAAACTTTTATTAAGCTAAAAAGACCCAACCAGTTTATACTATTCCACAAAAATGCCAAAGCATCAAAATTTCCAAAATTTTGCATGATACCGGAGATGTTGTCCCTTCGACGGCAGCAGTCCAAATGAGCATTCCAGCGGAGAGTATATCTCAGCGGACGGAGGTTTTTCGAGGGTGCCTGAACGCCGAGACCCAAACGCCGCTCGAGAATGGTTACAGAATTGTAAAATAGGCGTTATCTATTTTCGCTTATAAATTACGTTTCTTGTTGTAATAGTACGTTTTTTACTATTAAAAATATGTAAATAATTATGAAAAAACATGCCCCGTGTAAATAAATACCCTGTATTATATATAGCCCCAAGCTTATGAAGCTTACTTTCCCCGAAAACAAGGTTTAGACGCCTTTAAAATAGAACAAAACTTTTCTATTTTATAAAACGATGGTTTAGTACGTTTTAGTGAATACCGCTCACAAAACACTACTCCCATGCCTGCGAGGCACTCCCCCCGTCATAATACCCCATCAGGTTTAAACGCCCTTGAAATAGATTTGAAAATCTACTAGGATCAATCTTTTCATAAAACACCGTGAAAATTGAAATACTATTGGATAATGTTAAACAAAACATATATACCATAGTAAACCCCGACCCTGCAGGTCTACTTTACCACAAAAAGGTTTAAACGCCTTGAAAACGGCTAAATAATCAAATAAAGATTTGCTGTGATCAAAAAACCAAATACGCTTATAATAAGTTAATTTGATCCCTAATCAAAAACTTTTATTAAGCTAAAAAGACCCAACCAGTTTATACTATTCCACAAAAATGCCAAAGCATCAAAATTTCCAAAATTTTGCATGATACCGGAGATGTTGTCCCTTCGACGGCAGCAGTCCAAATGAGCATTCCAGCGGAGAATATATCTCAGCGGACGGAGGTTTTTCGAGGGTGCCTGAACGCCGAGACCCAAACGCCGCTCGAGAATGGTTACAAAATTGTAAAATAGGCGTTATCTATTTTCGCTTATAAATTACGTTTCAGTATAGCAAAAAAGCAGTATGGTCAGATTTTTCATCACGATCAGTTGTCAGCATACGTTTATCTTTTATTATAAAGATATATTTTTCCTGAAGTATTCATTCGGTAAATCAAAAAGTATCTACGATTGTCTAAAGAAATTCGACCCAGCTCAAAGAAATTCGTTTCCTAGCCTGGAAAGAAATTCGCCAAAGTCTTTTTTAAGATTTTTCCCAAATAAGTCTTTTTTTAAGGCTTCCCAAACTTCACATCACATCCAACAAGAACAACTTGCAGTTTCAGCCGTCGGACTTCATATTGTCAGACATCAGCTAGATCTTCTAAAGAACAGGAGCAACGCTGAACTTCTAAGAAACTCGAGAACTTCCTGTTCGCGAACGTGTTATAAGTTATACAACTAACTTACGAATCGTAGGGGATTCTAACTCAGTACTTCACACTTGCACTTTGTGAACGAAAGGTTCTTATTCACCTCCAGTACTTGGTCCTGAACTTCTGCGGCAACCGATAAAAAGGCTGTCGTGGTCGCTTCATGAGAAGTTGAAGAAATCCGGAAAATTTAAAGTTGCGCCTCGCGTTCTTAAAAAACTTAAATACCCAAGACAGGTATATCTTGGCTAGTTCTGGAATAAAAACTCGTACACCATACAAAACTTGAAAGTGTCCATAATTGTTGGTACTTTTGGGGAACAGATTGGTATAAAATACTCTCTCCCAACTTAGACTTTTTTACGCAAAAACATTTTTTTTAAACCAAAAGACTTTAAAAGAAATTCACCAATACCTAAAAACATTTTAGCGTATTTTAAAAAAGACATTGCCCATTTCGTCAAAAGACTTTTTATAAAGATTTTGCTTCGAAAAACTTGTTAAATAATTTTTCATAAACTTGGAAAATAATTCCCTAGCGGAACCAAAAAATTTTAATTGTTAAAATTTTTTAAACTTAAGCTTTCTTTTGTAAAAAAGCCGTTGCTTTTTAACTAATAAGAAAAGCTAACTTAAAGAATAAATTAAACTCACTTTTAATTTTATTCAGACCAAAAATAATTTCTAAAGTTAGAATTAAAACTTTTATTTTATTTTTACATTTAAGCGACTTAGAAAATTTTCGTTCTAAGCGACTTAGAAAAATTCCCGAATTAAGCGACTTAGAAAATTTTCACACTAAGCGACTTAGAAAATTTTTGATTTAAGCGACTTAGAAAATTTTACAGTTAAGCGACTTAGAAAATTTTTAATCTAAGCGACTTAGAAAATTTACGTTTTAGTTTTAAAGACTAGAGATTCTTTAAGTTAGTAATAAGTAATTATTACTTTTAAAAGAGCCACTTTAGTAATAATTATCTTTAGAATAATTGCGCCCTGCTAGCATTATTTTTAAGAAATCTCAACCGTGAAACTCCCCTAATTAAAACATCTTTTTTAACATTCTCTTAGGAGAAAAATAAACAACAAAAAATGTCCCATCAGAGTCTACACAGTCAGACCACAACAACAACAACTTCCGAAAGCCACAACCCTGCATCATCTCCCTCTTTTCTTGAGGCGGTTGACGGCTTCCAGAGCAACCGGGTGGAAGGTGGGACCCTCTCAACAACCCCTGCTGTTGCGCCCAACATGGAAAACACAAATCCATTTTTAACTTATCTCTCAACTCCTGTTAATCATCTGGAACAAACTTTTGTTATTCCAGAAAATTCTCGCAGTGTTATTTTTAATCAAAATGTACCTGTAGGATTGTTAGTGGACTTAGAACCCCCACTAAAACAGGATGTTAATACCCCGATTAACGAGCAATTTTTGTTTCAGAGCACGCCGCTTAACGAAAATCTCGCAGATCAAAGGCCGACGCTAAGACGACATGGCATCCCTGGTGGGGAAATTGCGAAAGACAATTTCCCCCTAACAATAAATTCAAATGCTTACAATTGCCCCACTCAGGATATGCACACGCTAAGACGACATGGCATCCCTGGTGGGGAAATTGCGAAAGACGATTTCCCTAACAAACTATTGAATTCCAATATTCACAAGTATCCCACACAGGATATGCACAGTCTAAGACGACATGGCATCCCTGGTGGGGATCTTGCGGATAGCAATTTCCCTGACAATTTATTAAAATCAAACATTCAAAATTACCCCACTCAGGATGTGCATGATCGTGTAACACGACATAACATTCCTGAAAATTTATTAAATCAAGTTCATGATTTTAAAATACATGAAACTTTCCTAAAAAATAATGACAACCCTTTAATACAAAATTCGCAAGTACTGGCTCATAGTACCAACCCTTTTAAGAGCGTATTAGACGCCGGCCAAAATACTAAACCAACTCATAGGGAAATTCCAAATTTAAAAGACAACTTTGCTCCTCAGACAGAAGTCCTGAACCTGTTCAAGCTGATGTCTGAAAATGTGAAAAGTCAGAACCAGATATTACTGCAAAACCTTAATCCAACCCCACAAATAAAGAAAACCCCGTTAAGGGCTACTTTTGGAGGGCTCTCCCATGAAGACCCCCAAGAATTTCTAAATGACTTAGAAACATGGTTTCTGGAAAACGATACAATAGACAGCGAGAAAATATATTTCGCTCGCTCACAACTGACTGGAGGAGCCAAATTGTGGTTTGACCCATACAGGCCCTTCGTTAAGAACTATACTGAATTTAGAAATAAATTTACTGAAAGATTCTCATGCGTAGAAGACTTGGCAGATCTTCAGGCCAGGCTATACGGTGACCATCAAAAGAAGAGTGAAAATGCGGAGCAATTCATTCTGATGAAGCACGCTTTATTCTCACGATTACGTCCAAACAGTTCATTAGACGAATTCATTAACATACTATTGGCGCAGCTAATGCCCAACATTCGGTCTAGACTTAGAGGAATTGACATTCGATCTATCGACAGGCTAATAACTCTAACTAGATGCGTTGAAAAAGATTTGGCTGAGGAGGCTAAATTAATTGCCCCGCTTAAACCTACAACGGTTCCCACAGCAGCCAAACCAAATGAACACCCCCCACTTAGACAAAATAACCCGGGTAATAATAACAATAATAGACCGAATAATTCGGCTAATTTCCAAAATAACCGACCTAATAATTCGGCTCGCGCAAATAACCCTAATAGACCAAATAATCCAAACAATAATAATAATCCAAATAATCGGTTTACTTTTAATTCAAATAAAAACACAGGTTCTTGGAACTTAAGGCCCTGCCTGTATTGCCAAGGTAAACACCTTGATCGTGACTGTCCAAAAAGGACAAACTTCCAGTCCCGCACGTTCAATAACGTAAACCAAGAACATAACACTAACGAAAAATCTAGTAATAATTCAAAAAACTAGATTCGGGTCGGTCTTCCCCCCAAAATTCCCGAAAAAACCAAAACGCGAATACCGACCCCTCAATTGACAACCAAAAAAATAATACCAATAAACGACAAACGACTCGTCGAAATTCACAAACAGATAACAACACTCCCCGAAAATTAATTGTTGTTACTCAGGATGAGACACAGCCGGTACTACCCGCGTTCTGTGATGATTCGGAGTACAAAGTCTTATTCGACTCGGGTGCCGATCTAAACTTGATATCTGAGCGACTTGCCCCAAGGAAATTGACACCGCTAACCGTCAAAACAGTGCAATTAGCCTGTCAAAATGCTAATGCGCAAGTTTTGGGATCTTGCATTAAGTATTTCAGATTGGGAGAAAAATACTTTACTCAAACATTCTGGGTAATTAAGGATTTAGACGCTGACCTAATTCTTGGAACCCCATTCATGTTAGCAGAAGACGTAGTCTTGGACTATCCACGTAAATGCGTTTATGTGGGTAAAAAAGAGCGCCAAACTCTTTATTGGGTGCGCCCACGAAACGATAAAAGTTCGAAAATAATTTTACCCGAATTTAAACCGAACCACTCAAACGACTTAAAAAATTTAATTGTCGAATTTAAACATCTGTTTCAAACGGGTCTAACACAGCCCACCACCAGGACAACAAAACACCAAATTAAGATAAAATCCGACAAAATTATTAACAAAAGGTGCTACCCTATAAGCCCTAAGAAAAAGAAACTCCTTTACAAACAAGTCAACGAGATGCTTGAAAAAGGTGTTATCGAGCCTACAACTTCAGCATTTTCGTCGCCACCTGTCCTAGTCGAAAGACAAGGCAAAGAACCAAGATTTTGCGTAGATTTTAGGGATATTAATAACATCACCGAAGAAGAATCAGTGAGTCTACCAAGGATCACTGACGCCTTAAAAGACTTATCTACTGCAAAATATTTTACAGTCCTTGATTTAAAGAAAGGATATTGGCAGATCCCCATGGATCAAAATTCGAAACAATATACGGCTTTTACTACCCCTGATGGCGCTGCATATCATTTCAATGTTATGCCATTTGGGCTACGTAATGCGCCCTCCACTTTTCAAAAACTCATGACCACCGAAGTACTGGTTGGAATTCTGCAAAAATTCGTAATCGTTTATTTAGACGATATAATTGTTTATTCCGACACGGCAGAAGACCATCTACAGCACTTGCGGCAGGTCCTAGAACGCCTTCAGCTTCACAATTTAAAAATATCCGGAGATAAATGCCAATTATTTACCACCGAACTTGAATACTTAGGGCATTACATAAATAACGATGTAGTGGAACCCTTAAGTAAACACAAGATACAAGTACAAGACTTCACTACCCCAAAAAGCAAAAAACAAGTCCAATCATTTATTGGATTGTGCAATTGGTTACGTGAATACGTGCCAAATTTGGCAGAGTTGTCAGCTCCGCTCACGGACTTACTTAAAAAGGACCGAAAATTCAAATGGACGTCTAAAGAGCAGGAGTCTTTCGACAAAACCAAAGACGCAATCAATACTTGCAAACCATTACACAGACCGGACTTTAACCAAAAATTTATATTGCAAACAGACGCTAGCAGCCTAGGCATGTCTGGCGTGCTGTATCAAGAGGAAAATGGCCAAAAACACATCATCGCGCACGCAAGCGCCAAATTTTCATCAACTACACAAAAATATCACATAAATGAACAGGAATGTTTAGCTGTGGTATGGGCAGTAAAAATGTTCCGAGGTTATCTAGAGGATAAACCTTTCATTCTCCGAACGGACAGTAAAGCCCTGACCTGGCTAAACCAGTTCAAAGATTCTAAAGCTAAATTGACTCGTTGGTCAATGTTGCTCCAAGAGTATAATTTTACCATTGAACACGTCTCAGGGAAACAGAATCAGCTTTGCGACTACCTTAGCCGTAACCCTGCAGATAACGTTAAATATTCTGACGTTCCTGACGACACAAGACTACTACCTCCAGAAGAGGCTACTTTTACCTCAAAAATAAATATCATTAAAAACTGCGGCGACTTGTATGAAAAAATCGTCAAATACCAAACTAACACACGTTATATACGACAGGCCATTCATTCATTACAACTTTTAGAAAACCGACTCCCTGCTACTCCGGCGCAGCGAAAACTTCAACATAACTTCCTAGTCAAAAACGATTTGTTATGGAGACGTGGACAGTCGGGTGACAGAATCGTAGTCCCTAAACACATGGCTGATCAGGTCATTTATTTCTATCATGACACAACTGACTCCGCGCATCCAGGCATCGAGGAGACGCACCGGAAGATAGCAAATCTTTACTATTGGGGTCATCAAAAAGAAAGTATATCTGAATACATTAAAAAATGCATTGTATGTTCTGTCTGTATAACACAGCAGAAACAACATGAAGACCCGGTAAACTTAAGACGAACCCTAACCAGTTCTGAAGATTCCGAGTCAAAATACGACATGGCATCGCAAGAAGTCATGGATCGCCCCGAAGTTGAATCACTTGTCGCTACCACTGAGAACGACGTACCGGTGATTCACCTGAGTGACGACCAAGAACTTACCGCCGAACAACAAAATTTACTAGATCAATTTGATCACGCCTCCAACACAACCATAAGATCGGTAGTTTTCTATAACCGCCATCTTACTACCCCCATACAAACATAAGACTATTGTTACGACACCGGATCGTGAAATCTCAGCTTAAACATAATCCCCCAAAACCAATATTTCACGCGTCCGTCTCCGTCTAGGTGGGAGGGTGTTGTAATAGTACGTTTTTTACTATTAAAAATATGTAAATAATTATGAAAAAACATGCCCCGTGTAAATAAATACCCTGTATTATATATAGCCCCAAGCTTATGAAGCTTACTTTCCCCGAAAACAAGGTTTAGACGCCTTTAAAATAGAACAAAACTTTTCTATTTTATAAAACGATGGTTTAGTACGTTTTAGTGAATACCGCTCACAAAACACTACTCCCATGCCTGCGAGGCACTCCCCCCGTCATAATACCCCATCAGGTTTAAACGCCCTTGAAATAGATTTGAAAATCTACTAGGATCAATCTTTTCATAAAACACCGTGAAAATTGAAATACTATTGGATAATGTTAAACAAAACATATATACCATAGTAAACCCCGACCCTGCAGGTCTACTTTACCACAAAAAGGTTTAAACGCCTTGAAAACGGCTAAATAATCAAATAAAGATTTGCTGTGATCAAAAAACCAAATACGCTTATAATAAGTTAATTTGATCCCTAATCAAAAACTTTTATTAAGCTAAAAAGACCCAACCAGTTTATACTATTCCACAAAAATGCCAAAGCATCAAAATTTCCAAAATTTTGCATGATACCGGAGATGTTGTCCCTTCGACGGCAGCAGTCCAAATGAGCATTCCAGCGGAGAATATATCTCAGCGGACGGAGGTTTTTCGAGGGTGCCTGAACGCCGAGACCCAAACGCCGCTCGAGAATGGTTACAGAATTGTAAAATAGGCGTTATCTATTTTCGCTTATAAATTACGTTTCTTGTTGTAATAGTACGTTTTTTACTATTAAAAATATGTAAATAATTATGAAAAAACATGCCCCGTGTAAATAAATACCCTGTATTATATATAGCCCCAAGCTTATGAAGCTTACTTTCCCCGAAAACAAGGTTTAGACGCCTTTAAAATAGAACAAAACTTTTCTATTTTATAAAACGATGGTTTAGTACGTTTTAGTGAATACCGCTCACAAAACACTACTCCCATGCCTGCGAGGCACTCCCCCCGTCATAATACCCCATCAGGTTTAAACGCCCTTGAAATAGATTTGAAAATCTACTAGGATCAATCTTTTCATAAAACACCGTGAAAATTGAAATACTATTGGATAATGTTAAACAAAACATATATACCATAGTAAACCCCGACCCTGCAGGTCTACTTTACCACAAAAAGGTTTAAACGCCTTGAAAACGGCTAAATAATCAAATAAAGATTTGCTGTGATCAAAAAACCAAATACGCTTATAATAAGTTAATTTGATCCCTAATCAAAAACTTTTATTAAGCTAAAAAGACCCAACCAGTTTATACTATTCCACAAAAATGCCAAAGCATCAAAATTTCCAAAATTTTGCATGATACCGGAGATGTTGTCCCTTCGACGGCAGCAGTCCAAATGAGCATTCCAGCGGAGAATATATCTCAGCGGACGGAGGTTTTTCGAGGGTGCCTGAACGCCGAGACCCAAACGCCGCTCGAGAATGGTTACAAAATTGTAAAATAGGCGTTATCTATTTTCGCTTATAAATTACGTTTCAGTATAGCAAAAAAGCAGTATGGTCAGATTTTTCATCACGATCAGTTGTCAGCATACGTTTATCTTTTATTATAAAGATATATTTTTCCTGAAGTATTCATTCGGTAAATCAAAAAGTATCTACGATTGTCTAAAGAAATTCGACCCAGCTCAAAGAAATTCGTTTCCTAGCCTGGAAAGAAATTCGCCAAAGTCTTTTTTAAGATTTTTCCCAAATAAGTCTTTTTTTAAGGCTTCCCAAACTTCACATCACATCCAACAAGAACAACTTGCAGTTTCAGCCGTCGGACTTCATATTGTCAGACATCAGCTAGATCTTCTAAAGAACAGGAGCAACGCTGAACTTCTAAGAAACTCGAGAACTTCCTGTTCGCGAACGTGTTATAAGTTATACAACTAACTTACGAATCGTAGGGGATTCTAACTCAGTACTTCACACTTGCACTTTGTGAACGAAAGGTTCTTATTCACCTCCAGTACTTGGTCCTGAACTTCTGCGGCAACCGATAAAAAGGCTGTCGTGGTCGCTTCATGAGAAGTTGAAGAAATCCGGAAAATTTAAAGTTGCGCCTCGCGTTCTTAAAAAACTTAAATACCCAAGACAGGTATATCTTGGCTAGTTCTGGAATAAAAACTCGTACACCATACAAAACTTGAAAGTGTCCATAATTGTTGGTACTTTTGGGGAACAGATTGGTATAAAATACTCTCTCCCAACTTAGACTTTTTTACGCAAAAACATTTTTTTTAAACCAAAAGACTTTAAAAGAAATTCACCAATACCTAAAAACATTTTAGCGTATTTTAAAAAAGACATTGCCCATTTCGTCAAAAGACTTTTTATAAAGATTTTGCTTCGAAAAACTTGTTAAATAATTTTTCATAAACTTGGAAAATAATTCCCTAGCGGAACCAAAAAATTTTAATTGTTAAAATTTTTTAAACTTAAGCTTTCTTTTGTAAAAAAGCCGTTGCTTTTTAACTAATAAGAAAAGCTAACTTAAAGAATAAATTAAACTCACTTTTAATTTTATTCAGACCAAAAATAATTTCTAAAGTTAGAATTAAAACTTTTATTTTATTTTTACATTTAAGCGACTTAGAAAATTTTCGTTCTAAGCGACTTAGAAAAATTCCCGAATTAAGCGACTTAGAAAATTTTCACACTAAGCGACTTAGAAAATTTTTGATTTAAGCGACTTAGAAAATTTTACAGTTAAGCGACTTAGAAAATTTTTAATCTAAGCGACTTAGAAAATTTACGTTTTAGTTTTAAAGACTAGAGATTCTTTAAGTTAGTAATAAGTAATTATTACTTTTAAAAGAGCCACTTTAGTAATAATTATCTTTAGAATAATTGCGCCCTGCTAGCATTATTTTTAAGAAATCTCAACCGTGAAACTCCCCTAATTAAAACATCTTTTTTAACATTCTCTTAGGAGAAAAATAAACAACAAAAAATGTCCCATCAGAGTCTACACAGTCAGACCACAACAACAACAACTTCCGAAAGCCACAACCCTGCATCATCTCCCTCTTTTCTTGAGGCGGTTGACGGCTTCCAGAGCAACCGGGTGGAAGGTGGGACCCTCTCAACAACCCCTGCTGTTGCGCCCAACATGGAAAACACAAATCCATTTTTAACTTATCTCTCAACTCCTGTTAATCATCTGGAACAAACTTTTGTTATTCCAGAAAATTCTCGCAGTGTTATTTTTAATCAAAATGTACCTGTAGGATTGTTAGTGGACTTAGAACCCCCACTAAAACAGGATGTTAATACCCCGATTAACGAGCAATTTTTGTTTCAGAGCACGCCGCTTAACGAAAATCTCGCAGATCAAAGGCCGACGCTAAGACGACATGGCATCCCTGGTGGGGAAATTGCGAAAGACAATTTCCCCCTAACAATAAATTCAAATGCTTACAATTGCCCCACTCAGGATATGCACACGCTAAGACGACATGGCATCCCTGGTGGGGAAATTGCGAAAGACGATTTCCCTAACAAACTATTGAATTCCAATATTCACAAGTATCCCACACAGGATATGCACAGTCTAAGACGACATGGCATCCCTGGTGGGGATCTTGCGGATAGCAATTTCCCTGACAATTTATTAAAATCAAACATTCAAAATTACCCCACTCAGGATGTGCATGATCGTGTAACACGACATAACATTCCTGAAAATTTATTAAATCAAGTTCATGATTTTAAAATACATGAAACTTTCCTAAAAAATAATGACAACCCTTTAATACAAAATTCGCAAGTACTGGCTCATAGTACCAACCCTTTTAAGAGCGTATTAGACGCCGGCCAAAATACTAAACCAACTCATAGGGAAATTCCAAATTTAAAAGACAACTTTGCTCCTCAGACAGAAGTCCTGAACCTGTTCAAGCTGATGTCTGAAAATGTGAAAAGTCAGAACCAGATATTACTGCAAAACCTTAATCCAACCCCACAAATAAAGAAAACCCCGTTAAGGGCTACTTTTGGAGGGCTCTCCCATGAAGACCCCCAAGAATTTCTAAATGACTTAGAAACATGGTTTCTGGAAAACGATACAATAGACAGCGAGAAAATATATTTCGCTCGCTCACAACTGACTGGAGGAGCCAAATTGTGGTTTGACCCATACAGGCCCTTCGTTAAGAACTATACTGAATTTAGAAATAAATTTACTGAAAGATTCTCATGCGTAGAAGACTTGGCAGATCTTCAGGCCAGGCTATACGGTGACCATCAAAAGAAGAGTGAAAATGCGGAGCAATTCATTCTGATGAAGCACGCTTTATTCTCACGATTACGTCCAAACAGTTCATTAGACGAATTCATTAACATACTATTGGCGCAGCTAATGCCCAACATTCGGTCTAGACTTAGAGGAATTGACATTCGATCTATCGACAGGCTAATAACTCTAACTAGATGCGTTGAAAAAGATTTGGCTGAGGAGGCTAAATTAATTGCCCCGCTTAAACCTACAACGGTTCCCACAGCAGCCAAACCAAATGAACACCCCCCACTTAGACAAAATAACCCGGGTAATAATAACAATAATAGACCGAATAATTCGGCTAATTTCCAAAATAACCGACCTAATAATTCGGCTCGCGCAAATAACCCTAATAGACCAAATAATCCAAACAATAATAATAATCCAAATAATCGGTTTACTTTTAATTCAAATAAAAACACAGGTTCTTGGAACTTAAGGCCCTGCCTGTATTGCCAAGGTAAACACCTTGATCGTGACTGTCCAAAAAGGACAAACTTCCAGTCCCGCACGTTCAATAACGTAAACCAAGAACATAACACTAACGAAAAATCTAGTAATAATTCAAAAAACTAGATTCGGGTCGGTCTTCCCCCCAAAATTCCCGAAAAAACCAAAACGCGAATACCGACCCCTCAATTGACAACCAAAAAAATAATACCAATAAACGACAAACGACTCGTCGAAATTCACAAACAGATAACAACACTCCCCGAAAATTAATTGTTGTTACTCAGGATGAGACACAGCCGGTACTACCCGCGTTCTGTGATGATTCGGAGTACAAAGTCTTATTCGACTCGGGTGCCGATCTAAACTTGATATCTGAGCGACTTGCCCCAAGGAAATTGACACCGCTAACCGTCAAAACAGTGCAATTAGCCTGTCAAAATGCTAATGCGCAAGTTTTGGGATCTTGCATTAAGTATTTCAGATTGGGAGAAAAATACTTTACTCAAACATTCTGGGTAATTAAGGATTTAGACGCTGACCTAATTCTTGGAACCCCATTCATGTTAGCAGAAGACGTAGTCTTGGACTATCCACGTAAATGCGTTTATGTGGGTAAAAAAGAGCGCCAAACTCTTTATTGGGTGCGCCCACGAAACGATAAAAGTTCGAAAATAATTTTACCCGAATTTAAACCGAACCACTCAAACGACTTAAAAAATTTAATTGTCGAATTTAAACATCTGTTTCAAACGGGTCTAACACAGCCCACCACCAGGACAACAAAACACCAAATTAAGATAAAATCCGACAAAATTATTAACAAAAGGTGCTACCCTATAAGCCCTAAGAAAAAGAAACTCCTTTACAAACAAGTCAACGAGATGCTTGAAAAAGGTGTTATCGAGCCTACAACTTCAGCATTTTCGTCGCCACCTGTCCTAGTCGAAAGACAAGGCAAAGAACCAAGATTTTGCGTAGATTTTAGGGATATTAATAACATCACCGAAGAAGAATCAGTGAGTCTACCAAGGATCACTGACGCCTTAAAAGACTTATCTACTGCAAAATATTTTACAGTCCTTGATTTAAAGAAAGGATATTGGCAGATCCCCATGGATCAAAATTCGAAACAATATACGGCTTTTACTACCCCTGATGGCGCTGCATATCATTTCAATGTTATGCCATTTGGGCTACGTAATGCGCCCTCCACTTTTCAAAAACTCATGACCACCGAAGTACTGGTTGGAATTCTGCAAAAATTCGTAATCGTTTATTTAGACGATATAATTGTTTATTCCGACACGGCAGAAGACCATCTACAGCACTTGCGGCAGGTCCTAGAACGCCTTCAGCTTCACAATTTAAAAATATCCGGAGATAAATGCCAATTATTTACCACCGAACTTGAATACTTAGGGCATTACATAAATAACGATGTAGTGGAACCCTTAAGTAAACACAAGATACAAGTACAAGACTTCACTACCCCAAAAAGCAAAAAACAAGTCCAATCATTTATTGGATTGTGCAATTGGTTACGTGAATACGTGCCAAATTTGGCAGAGTTGTCAGCTCCGCTCACGGACTTACTTAAAAAGGACCGAAAATTCAAATGGACGTCTAAAGAGCAGGAGTCTTTCGACAAAACCAAAGACGCAATCAATACTTGCAAACCATTACACAGACCGGACTTTAACCAAAAATTTATATTGCAAACAGACGCTAGCAGCCTAGGCATGTCTGGCGTGCTGTATCAAGAGGAAAATGGCCAAAAACACATCATCGCGCACGCAAGCGCCAAATTTTCATCAACTACACAAAAATATCACATAAATGAACAGGAATGTTTAGCTGTGGTATGGGCAGTAAAAATGTTCCGAGGTTATCTAGAGGATAAACCTTTCATTCTCCGAACGGACAGTAAAGCCCTGACCTGGCTAAACCAGTTCAAAGATTCTAAAGCTAAATTGACTCGTTGGTCAATGTTGCTCCAAGAGTATAATTTTACCATTGAACACGTCTCAGGGAAACAGAATCAGCTTTGCGACTACCTTAGCCGTAACCCTGCAGATAACGTTAAATATTCTGACGTTCCTGACGACACAAGACTACTACCTCCAGAAGAGGCTACTTTTACCTCAAAAATAAATATCATTAAAAACTGCGGCGACTTGTATGAAAAAATCGTCAAATACCAAACTAACACACGTTATATACGACAGGCCATTCATTCATTACAACTTTTAGAAAACCGACTCCCTGCTACTCCGGCGCAGCGAAAACTTCAACATAACTTCCTAGTCAAAAACGATTTGTTATGGAGACGTGGACAGTCGGGTGACAGAATCGTAGTCCCTAAACACATGGCTGATCAGGTCATTTATTTCTATCATGACACAACTGACTCCGCGCATCCAGGCATCGAGGAGACGCACCGGAAGATAGCAAATCTTTACTATTGGGGTCATCAAAAAGAAAGTATATCTGAATACATTAAAAAATGCATTGTATGTTCTGTCTGTATAACACAGCAGAAACAACATGAAGACCCGGTAAACTTAAGACGAACCCTAACCAGTTCTGAAGATTCCGAGTCAAAATACGACATGGCATCGCAAGAAGTCATGGATCGCCCCGAAGTTGAATCACTTGTCGCTACCACTGAGAACGACGTACCGGTGATTCACCTGAGTGACGACCAAGAACTTACCGCCGAACAACAAAATTTACTAGATCAATTTGATCACGCCTCCAACACAACCATAAGATCGGTAGTTTTCTATAACCGCCATCTTACTACCCCCATACAAACATAAGACTATTGTTACGACACCGGATCGTGAAATCTCAGCTTAAACATAATCCCCCAAAACCAATATTTCACGCGTCCGTCTCCGTCTAGGTGGGAGGGTGTTGTAATAGTACGTTTTTTACTATTAAAAATATGTAAATAATTATGAAAAAACATGCCCCGTGTAAATAAATACCCTGTATTATATATAGCCCCAAGCTTATGAAGCTTACTTTCCCCGAAAACAAGGTTTAGACGCCTTTAAAATAGAACAAAACTTTTCTATTTTATAAAACGATGGTTTAGTACGTTTTAGTGAATACCGCTCACAAAACACTACTCCCATGCCTGCGAGGCACTCCCCCCGTCATAATACCCCATCAGGTTTAAACGCCCTTGAAATAGATTTGAAAATCTACTAGGATCAATCTTTTCATAAAACACCGTGAAAATTGAAATACTATTGGATAATGTTAAACAAAACATATATACCATAGTAAACCCCGACCCTGCAGGTCTACTTTACCACAAAAAGGTTTAAACGCCTTGAAAACGGCTAAATAATCAAATAAAGATTTGCTGTGATCAAAAAACCAAATACGCTTATAATAAGTTAATTTGATCCCTAATCAAAAACTTTTATTAAGCTAAAAAGACCCAACCAGTTTATACTATTCCACAAAAATGCCAAAGCATCAAAATTTCCAAAATTTTGCATGATACCGGAGATGTTGTCCCTTCGACGGCAGCAGTCCAAATGAGCATTCCAGCGGAGAATATATCTCAGCGGACGGAGGTTTTTCGAGGGTGCCTGAACGCCGAGACCCAAACGCCGCTCGAGAATGGTTACAAAATTGTAAAATAGGCGTTATCTATTTTCGCTTATAAATTACGTTTCAGTATAGCAAAAAAGCAGTATGGTCAGATTTTTCATCACGATCAGTTGTCAGCATACGTTTATCTTTTATTATAAAGATATATTTTTCCTGAAGTATTCATTCGGTAAATCAAAAAGTATCTACGATTGTCTAAAGAAATTCGACCCAGCTCAAAGAAATTCGTTTCCTAGCCTGGAAAGAAATTCGCCAAAGTCTTTTTTAAGATTTTTCCCAAATAAGTCTTTTTTTAAGGCTTCCCAAACTTCACATCACATCCAACAAGAACAACTTGCAGTTTCAGCCGTCGGACTTCATATTGTCAGACATCAGCTAGATCTTCTAAAGAACAGGAGCAACGCTGAACTTCTAAGAAACTCGAGAACTTCCTGTTCGCGAACGTGTTATAAGTTATACAACTAACTTACGAATCGTAGGGGATTCTAACTCAGTACTTCACACTTGCACTTTGTGAACGAAAGGTTCTTATTCACCTCCAGTACTTGGTCCTGAACTTCTGCGGCAACCGATAAAAAGGCTGTCGTGGTCGCTTCATGAGAAGTTGAAGAAATCCGGAAAATTTAAAGTTGCGCCTCGCGTTCTTAAAAAACTTAAATACCCAAGACAGGTATATCTTGGCTAGTTCTGGAATAAAAACTCGTACACCATACAAAACTTGAAAGTGTCCATAATTGTTGGTACTTTTGGGGAACAGATTGGTATAAAATACTCTCTCCCAACTTAGACTTTTTTACGCAAAAACATTTTTTTTAAACCAAAAGACTTTAAAAGAAATTCACCAATACCTAAAAACATTTTAGCGTATTTTAAAAAAGACATTGCCCATTTCGTCAAAAGACTTTTTATAAAGATTTTGCTTCGAAAAACTTGTTAAATAATTTTTCATAAACTTGGAAAATAATTCCCTAGCGGAACCAAAAAATTTTAATTGTTAAAATTTTTTAAACTTAAGCTTTCTTTTGTAAAAAAGCCGTTGCTTTTTAACTAATAAGAAAAGCTAACTTAAAGAATAAATTAAACTCACTTTTAATTTTATTCAGACCAAAAATAATTTCTAAAGTTAGAATTAAAACTTTTATTTTATTTTTACATTTAAGCGACTTAGAAAATTTTCGTTCTAAGCGACTTAGAAAAATTCCCGAATTAAGCGACTTAGAAAATTTTCACACTAAGCGACTTAGAAAATTTTTGATTTAAGCGACTTAGAAAATTTTACAGTTAAGCGACTTAGAAAATTTTTAATCTAAGCGACTTAGAAAATTTACGTTTTAGTTTTAAAGACTAGAGATTCTTTAAGTTAGTAATAAGTAATTATTACTTTTAAAAGAGCCACTTTAGTAATAATTATCTTTAGAATAATTGCGCCCTGCTAGCATTATTTTTAAGAAATCTCAACCGTGAAACTCCCCTAATTAAAACATCTTTTTTAACATTCTCTTAGGAGAAAAATAAACAACAAAAAATGTCCCATCAGAGTCTACACAGTCAGACCACAACAACAACAACTTCCGAAAGCCACAACCCTGCATCATCTCCCTCTTTTCTTGAGGCGGTTGACGGCTTCCAGAGCAACCGGGTGGAAGGTGGGACCCTCTCAACAACCCCTGCTGTTGCGCCCAACATGGAAAACACAAATCCATTTTTAACTTATCTCTCAACTCCTGTTAATCATCTGGAACAAACTTTTGTTATTCCAGAAAATTCTCGCAGTGTTATTTTTAATCAAAATGTACCTGTAGGATTGTTAGTGGACTTAGAACCCCCACTAAAACAGGATGTTAATACCCCGATTAACGAGCAATTTTTGTTTCAGAGCACGCCGCTTAACGAAAATCTCGCAGATCAAAGGCCGACGCTAAGACGACATTCTGTCGCACAATTCCTCCCGGCAATTTGCGAAAGATCGTTAAATAATGATATTCGTAGACAGACTACAATCTCGAATCATTACCAACTGCAATTCTCACGCCCAGAAAACTTCTGCAAGAAATTCTTGGGCGCGGTTGGGGAGGAAAACGGTCCCTCCCGGCTTCTATTTTGAATTACTATTTCATGTTTGCAAAGAATATCCGGGAAAGCCGTCCTGCCAACACCGATCTCCCTGAATCGTTTATTAGAAAACAATCGAATTTTATCCCCGCGATTGGATTCCTCCATGAGTTCGGATCCCCTCCCAGGTTTCCGTTTCGGTATGCTCCGAAGATTCATACCGAATTTTTTGTGTTTGCAATTTTCTCTCCAAGGCGCAAACAACCTTGTTATTTGAACTACTAGACGACGTTCATTAAATTCAACTTCTTAATGAAGGTTGCCTTAAACGGAGCCATCCGTGGCGCCTTGTCGCCTAGTTGTTAGATCAGGGATGCCAGGTACACATGGTACCGATTGGACGATGACAGACGGCGCGTCTGTCAAAGTCGCTGTGTGGACCCACCACCTTTGTTCCCCGCTAGCTGGAAGTTGCTAACAGTCCACCAAGGAGCGCAATGATGATAAGGTCAAAAATTCAAAAAGAAAAGTTTTTTCAGAAGGTATCTCTTGGATGGGACAAAGCCCGGAATGTCCAAGAGACCTTCTAAGAATTAAGAAAGCTGGCAAGGGCGTGTCCAGCCATTTTTTGGTTTGGGTAGTCGTGATTACCCAAACATGAAATTTTGCACGGTGGGCAAATTTTCGCTTTTTTGTCATTGTATGTCGTTTGAATTTACTTTTTTCAAGGAAAGTCCAGTATTGTTTGTCAAGTATCCGAGCCCCCTTAAAACTATATGTACAGAGCATTGTTAAGGGCTATACGCTTAGTACTATGACCGTAACAGGAGTCGCTACCATCTGGTACTTTCCTATATTAAGTATTTCAAACTAATCCTAAGCACTCTAAGAGCGTCCTTAAGCCTGAGCTGACTATCCCAGCGAGCGCACAAGTCGCTGGAACGGCCATCCCAAACTATTTCCCTATACTAAGTATTTCAACACTTCACTACACTAAATGGCGGCATACGCAACTCCTATTTGCTAGTGACTGTACGTAGTCATAGTTAACCTATTTACAACTCCTATTTTACCTTAGGTACGTACCTATCACGCAATCGCATTCACCTATTTACATTTTCTTCTGAAGACGTTCGACTATCTCAAAATTTTGCTGTTCGTCGACCGCTCCCCAGGCGCGCACGTATGGGCATACCTTTACGACGCGCGTATTATGTCCTTTATCGAGATCAGCTTTCTCAGCTGAGATTTGTCCTAATCTGTATCCTGGAATTTTCCCTAAGACTGTACCTTCGTATCTGTCAAAGATTCCAGTTTAAACCGTTTTTGTGAATACCGCTCCGGTTTCAAGAGCGTTTAAGAATTTTCCAACTTGCCAACTACCAAGATTATCACTGCAACAGAACCGGTGTATTATTTCTGTCTCCCTAATTATCCGGGGAAACCGGTCTTTCAACCGTTACGGGGATCCTGCAAGTGCATGAACTTCACCTTTAATGGTTACTATGACGTGTCCATCTCCTAATATTTTGTCAGTTTCGTTGAAATAATTTTCCTGCACCCAAATGATCGACCTCCCAAATATAAATCTTATCCATTTTGTAGTAACCATCTTGGAATGCTACCAACTTATTCGGATTTTTTCCCAAGCCCGACACTTGTACGGTTTTCCCCAAGTTCCGAAAACTTCCACTACTACCACGGTTTTCCCAGTTCCGAAAACTGTTTTGATTTTCCCAAGTCTCAAAAACTTCCATAACCCCTTTTGTGAATCCCGTTCACCAACCTTTCCATTTCAGCTTTACAATGTTCCTGCTAACAATACCCGCGGCACCGTTGGACGTAATGTCGTTGCTAGGCGGGAGGGCGATGATCGCCCGCTCCCTATATGTGCGTAGCAAAGACCTACCGCTTGGTCAATCGCTGAGTTATTGAAAAATTTAATCCATTCCCATTGCACGTGAAGATGTTATTAAAGTTCCATTTTGGCCCTTTAACGAAGTTGTAGATTTTTTTGTTTTTTTGGCGTCCCAGGTCCCGAAAGGTCACTGGGAGCAAGCGTGATGTCAGACATCGCGAAAAGAATTTTTTCTTATCGACGAATTTGACTAAGTTTTTTCGGCGTAAAATAAATTTACGACGAAGTTTTTTTAAGAATAAGAATTATTTTAATCCCGCCGCAGCCGACACACTGCCTCCAGTTCGAGGACAGTGCTGCTTTGGCATTGGGCGTACTGTGGCTATTCCGGCTAGCACCCTTACCTTAGTCTTCCACGACCCGGGTCGCCGACTTTTCGAGCGCTTAAGGTGCGTAGCCTAGCCTGACACGCGACCGATAATTTTTTTTATCTTCTTGCTGTCATCTGTTTGCTTCTTGTACGCGGATGACTTCACCTAACACTTACAAGTTAGGGCACGTAACCGACTTGACCAGTACCCCGGGACATCGACTTATCAGGAGGAACCCCGGGAATTTTTTATTGGACCAAGCCGATACCAGACCAAATCAACCCAACTGTTCAAATTGGTATATGGATGATACCAATGAAGAGCAGAAGGATTAACTCGCCTGGAGAAGATCGCGCTATCCCGGGTACGCACGGGACTCTTGAAGCTCACTAGAAGATCTCAAGACCCCGCTATGTCCTGCTGGCATATTAAGGGTGATGTCCTCTTTTGTGAATTCCGCCGATTGGATCGTCATCCATCTTTGTGAATTCCGCTGGTATTTTTCCACGGTCGACCGTTGTGGTTCTCTCGAAGTCAGCATGGTTGTGGGCGCCTCACATAATGCTGCTTTTTGCCTTGCTCTGACGGGTATTTATAGACTTTCCCTGTTTCCAACATTTCCAATCGCTTTTCAGATGTCGAATCTATGCGAAAGGGGCGTGGCTTGTTTTGGGAGTCATTTCTCTCATAAATATCCCGGAGCGATTGATGCACCTCATTAGGTGCAATACTTTTGTGATAGCACAATTAAGTATTTTCATGAATTTTTTAGTTTTCAAACTATTTTATTAATTATTTAACCGACACCGCGCTCCCCGGCAATTTGCTGCATTCTGCAGCGTGAAACCAGTCAAATATAATCGCCAGCGCGGACGAAATTTCTTTAGTCGTCGTCTTGCTAGCGTGGGGACACGTCGATGCCCCGCTGGAGCTCCAGGAATAGGCAGCTATCGCAAGACTGTTGAATTATATTTATTTTAAAGAAATTCGTAGATGTTTAATTTCTTGTCGGTTTTTCCAATTTTCCATTGGAAAGGCATTGTGAAAAAGCCAGTTTCACAACACCCCCCCACCAAGGCGCAGAAAAGAATTGAATTCGGGTACGAACTATGCGAAGTTTCGAGTTCCAGGCTTTTATGCAAGATAAAGCTTACCCCTCCAATTTCTCCTGAACTGGCTTGGCTGAAATCTAAAAAATAATTGATTAACTATAAACTAAGTTTGATGGCTCAGTTTAGCGTATATAGTCTTGACTATCGGTGTGGCAAGGGCGCTCTTGAAATGGGTCCGCAGGTGTAATTTACCTGCCCAAACCTACTAGAGTAGCAGGGGGCCTCCAGCTTATAGCATTTGAGAATCCCCACCAGGGATGCCATGTCGCACAATTCCTCCCGGCAATTTGCGAAAGATCGTTAAATAATGATATTCGTAGACAGACTACAATCTCGAATCATTACCAACTGCAATTCTCACGCCCAGAAAACTTCTGCAAGAAATTCTTGGGCGCGGTTGGGGAGGAAAACGGTCCCTCCCGGCTTCTATTTTGAATTACTATTTCATGTTTGCAAAGAATATCCGGGAAAGCCGTCCTGCCAACACCGATCTCCCTGAATCGTTTATTAGAAAACAATCGAATTTTATCCCCGCGATTGGATTCCTCCATGAGTTCGGATCCCCTCCCAGGTTTCCGTTTCGGTATGCTCCGAAGATTCATACCGAATTTTTTGTGTTTGCAATTTTCTCTCCAAGGCGCAAACAACCTTGTTATTTGAACTACTAGACGACGTTCATTAAATTCAACTTCTTAATGAAGGTTGCCTTAAACGGAGCCATCCGTGGCGCCTTGTCGCCTAGTTGTTAGATCAGGGATGCCAGGTACACATGGTACCGATTGGACGATGACAGACGGCGCGTCTGTCAAAGTCGCTGTGTGGACCCACCACCTTTGTTCCCCGCTAGCTGGAAGTTGCTAACAGTCCACCAAGGAGCGCAATGATGATAAGGTCAAAAATTCAAAAAGAAAAGTTTTTTCAGAAGGTATCTCTTGGATGGGACAAAGCCCGGAATGTCCAAGAGACCTTCTAAGAATTAAGAAAGCTGGCAAGGGCGTGTCCAGCCATTTTTTGGTTTGGGTAGTCGTGATTACCCAAACATGAAATTTTGCACGGTGGGCAAATTTTCGCTTTTTTGTCATTGTATGTCGTTTGAATTTACTTTTTTCAAGGAAAGTCCAGTATTGTTTGTCAAGTATCCGAGCCCCCTTAAAACTATATGTACAGAGCATTGTTAAGGGCTATACGCTTAGTACTATGACCGTAACAGGAGTCGCTACCATCTGGTACTTTCCTATATTAAGTATTTCAAACTAATCCTAAGCACTCTAAGAGCGTCCTTAAGCCTGAGCTGACTATCCCAGCGAGCGCACAAGTCGCTGGAACGGCCATCCCAAACTATTTCCCTATACTAAGTATTTCAACACTTCACTACACTAAATGGCGGCATACGCAACTCCTATTTGCTAGTGACTGTACGTAGTCATAGTTAACCTATTTACAACTCCTATTTTACCTTAGGTACGTACCTATCACGCAATCGCATTCACCTATTTACATTTTCTTCTGAAGACGTTCGACTATCTCAAAATTTTGCTGTTCGTCGACCGCTCCCCAGGCGCGCACGTATGGGCATACCTTTACGACGCGCGTATTATGTCCTTTATCGAGATCAGCTTTCTCAGCTGAGATTTGTCCTAATCTGTATCCTGGAATTTTCCCTAAGACTGTACCTTCGTATCTGTCAAAGATTCCAGTTTAAACCGTTTTTGTGAATACCGCTCCGGTTTCAAGAGCGTTTAAGAATTTTCCAACTTGCCAACTACCAAGATTATCACTGCAACAGAACCGGTGTATTATTTCTGTCTCCCTAATTATCCGGGGAAACCGGTCTTTCAACCGTTACGGGGATCCTGCAAGTGCATGAACTTCACCTTTAATGGTTACTATGACGTGTCCATCTCCTAATATTTTGTCAGTTTCGTTGAAATAATTTTCCTGCACCCAAATGATCGACCTCCCAAATATAAATCTTATCCATTTTGTAGTAACCATCTTGGAATGCTACCAACTTATTCGGATTTTTTCCCAAGCCCGACACTTGTACGGTTTTCCCCAAGTTCCGAAAACTTCCACTACTACCACGGTTTTCCCAGTTCCGAAAACTGTTTTGATTTTCCCAAGTCTCAAAAACTTCCATAACCCCTTTTGTGAATCCCGTTCACCAACCTTTCCATTTCAGCTTTACAATGTTCCTGCTAACAATACCCGCGGCACCGTTGGACGTAATGTCGTTGCTAGGCGGGAGGGCGATGATCGCCCGCTCCCTATATGTGCGTAGCAAAGACCTACCGCTTGGTCAATCGCTGAGTTATTGAAAAATTTAATCCATTCCCATTGCACGTGAAGATGTTATTAAAGTTCCATTTTGGCCCTTTAACGAAGTTGTAGATTTTTTTGTTTTTTTGGCGTCCCAGGTCCCGAAAGGTCACTGGGAGCAAGCGTGATGTCAGACATCGCGAAAAGAATTTTTTCTTATCGACGAATTTGACTAAGTTTTTTCGGCGTAAAATAAATTTACGACGAAGTTTTTTTAAGAATAAGAATTATTTTAATCCCGCCGCAGCCGACACACTGCCTCCAGTTCGAGGACAGTGCTGCTTTGGCATTGGGCGTACTGTGGCTATTCCGGCTAGCACCCTTACCTTAGTCTTCCACGACCCGGGTCGCCGACTTTTCGAGCGCTTAAGGTGCGTAGCCTAGCCTGACACGCGACCGATAATTTTTTTTATCTTCTTGCTGTCATCTGTTTGCTTCTTGTACGCGGATGACTTCACCTAACACTTACAAGTTAGGGCACGTAACCGACTTGACCAGTACCCCGGGACATCGACTTATCAGGAGGAACCCCGGGAATTTTTTATTGGACCAAGCCGATACCAGACCAAATCAACCCAACTGTTCAAATTGGTATATGGATGATACCAATGAAGAGCAGAAGGATTAACTCGCCTGGAGAAGATCGCGCTATCCCGGGTACGCACGGGACTCTTGAAGCTCACTAGAAGATCTCAAGACCCCGCTATGTCCTGCTGGCATATTAAGGGTGATGTCCTCTTTTGTGAATTCCGCCGATTGGATCGTCATCCATCTTTGTGAATTCCGCTGGTATTTTTCCACGGTCGACCGTTGTGGTTCTCTCGAAGTCAGCATGGTTGTGGGCGCCTCACATAATGCTGCTTTTTGCCTTGCTCTGACGGGTATTTATAGACTTTCCCTGTTTCCAACATTTCCAATCGCTTTTCAGATGTCGAATCTATGCGAAAGGGGCGTGGCTTGTTTTGGGAGTCATTTCTCTCATAAATATCCCGGAGCGATTGATGCACCTCATTAGGTGCAATACTTTTGTGATAGCACAATTAAGTATTTTCATGAATTTTTTAGTTTTCAAACTATTTTATTAATTATTTAACCGACACCGCGCTCCCCGGCAATTTGCTGCATTCTGCAGCGTGAAACCAGTCAAATATAATCGCCAGCGCGGACGAAATTTCTTTAGTCGTCGTCTTGCTAGCGTGGGGACACGTCGATGCCCCGCTGGAGCTCCAGGAATAGGCAGCTATCGCAAGACTGTTGAATTATATTTATTTTAAAGAAATTCGTAGATGTTTAATTTCTTGTCGGTTTTTCCAATTTTCCATTGGAAAGGCATTGTGAAAAAGCCAGTTTCACAACATTTCAGTATAGCAAAAAAGTCAGTCGACAGTTTTCTATCAAGCAGTTAGTTTTCAGTCTACGTTGATCTTTAAATTATAAAGATATCTTTTTCCAAGTAGTAACATTTGGTAAAACAAAAGTGATAACGTATCGCCGTCTGCTAAAAGAAATTCGTCCCAGCTCAAAGAAATTCGTTTCCTAGCCTGGAAAGAAATTCGCAAAAGTCTTTTTTAAGATTTTTCCCAGACAAGTCTTTTTTAAGGCTTCCCAAACTTCACATCACATCCAACAAGAAAAAACTTGCAGTTTCAGCCGTCGGACCTCATATTGTCAGACATCAGCTAGATCTTCTAAAGAACAGGAGCAACGCTGAACTTCTAAGAAACTCGGGAACTTCCTGTTCGCGAACGTGTTATAAGTTATACAACTAACTTACGAATCGTAGGGAATTCTAACTCAGTACTTCACACTTGCACTTTGTGAACGAAAGGTTCCTATTCACCTCCAGTACTTGGTCCTGAACTTCTGCGGCAACCGATAAAAAGGCTGTCGTGGTCGCTTCATGAGAAGTTGAAGAAATCCGGAAAATTTAAAGTTGCGCCTCGCGTTCTTAAAAAACTTAAATACCCAAGACAGGTATATCTTGGCTAGTTCTGGAATAAAAACTCGTACACCATACAAAACTTGAAAGTGTCCATAATTGTTGGTACTTTTGGGGAACAGATTGGTATAAAATACTCTCTCCCAACTTAGACTTTTTTACGCAAAAACATTTTTTTTAAACCAAAAGACTTTAAAAGAAATTCACCAATACCTAAAAACATTTTAGCGTATTTTAAAAAGACATTGCCCATTTCGTCAAAAGACTTTTATAAAGATTTTGCTTCGAAAAACTTGTTAAATAATTTTTCATAAACTTGGAAAATAATTTCCTTAGCGGAACCAAAAAATTTTAATTGTTAAAATTTTTAAACTTAAGCTTTCTTTTGTAAAAAAGCCGTTGCTTTTTAACTAATAAGAAAAGCTAACTTAAAGAATAAATTAAACTCACTTTTAATTTTATTCAGACCAAAAATAATTTCTAAAGTTGGAATTAAAACTTTTATTTTATTTTTTACATTTAAGCGACTTAGAAAATTTTCGTTCTAAGCGACTTAGAAAAATTCCCGAATTAAGCGACTTAGAAAATTTTCACACTAAGCGACTTAGAAAATTTTTGAATTAAGCGACTTAGAAAATTTTACAGTTAAGCGACTTAGAAAATTTTTAATCTAAGCGACTTAGAAAATTTACGTTTTAGTTTTAAAGACTAGAGATTCTTTAAGTTAGTAATAAGTAATTATTACTTTTAAAAGAGCCACTTTAGTAATAATTATCTTTAAAATAATTGCGCCTTGCTAGCATTATTTTTAAGAAATCTCAACCGTGAAACTCCCCTAATTAAAACATCTTTTTTAACATTCTCTTAGGAGAAAAATAAACAACAAAAAAATGTCCCATCAGAGTCTACACAGTCAGACCACAACAACAACAACTTCCGAAAGCCACAACCCTGCATCATCTCCCTCTTTTCTTGAGGCGGTTGACGGCTTCCAGAGCAACCGGGTGGAAGGTGGGACCCTCTCAACAACCCCTGCTGTTGCGCCCAACATGGAAAACACCAATCCATTTTTAACTTATCTCTCAACTCCTGTTAATCATCTGGAACAAACTTTTGTTATTCCAGAAAATTCTCGCAGTGTTATTTTTAATCAAAATGTACCTGTAGGATTGTTAGTGGACTTAGAACCCCCACTAAAACAGGATGTTAATACCCCGATTAACGAGCAATTTTTGTTTCAGAGCACGCCGCTTAACGAAAATCTCGCAGATCAAAGGCCGACGCATATACGACATGGCATCCCTGGTGGGGAAATTGCGAAAGACGATTTCCCTAACAAACTATTAAATTCCAATATTCACAAGTATCCCACACAGGATCTGCATGATCGTCATGTACGACATGGCATCCCTGGTGGGGATCTTGCGGATAGCAATTTCCCTGACAATTTATTAAAATCAAACATTCAAAATTACCCCACTCAGGATCTGCATGATCGTCAAGTACGACATGACATTCTTGAAAATTCATTAAATCAAGTTCATGATTTTAAAATACATGAAACTTTCATAAAAAATAATGACAACCCTTTAATACAAAATTCGCAAGTACTGGCTCATAGTACAAACCCTTTTAAGAGCGTATTAGACGCCGGCCAAAATACTAAACCAACTCATAGGGAAATTCCAAATTTAAAAGACAACTTTGCTCCTCAGACAGAAGTCCTGAACCTGTTCAAGCTGATGTCTGAAAATGTGAAAAGTCAAAACCAGATATTACTGCAAAACCTTAATCCAACCCCACAAATAAAGAAAACCCCGTTAAGGGCTACTTTTGGAGGGCTCTCCCATGAAGACCCCCAAGAATTTCTAAATGACTTAGAAACATGGTTTCTGGAAAACGATACAATAGACAGCGAGAAAATATATTTTGCTCGCTCACAATTGACTGGAGGAGCCAAATTGTGGTTTGACCCATACAGGCCCTTCGTTAAGAACTATACTGAATTTAGAAATAAATTTACTGAAAGATTCTCATGCGTAGAAGACTTGGCAGATCTTCAGGCCAGGCTATACGGTGACCATCAAAAGAAAAGTGAAAATGCGGAGCAATTCATTCTGATGAAGCACGCTTTATTCTCACGATTACGTCCAAACAGTTCATTAGACGAATTCATTAACATACTATTGGCGCAGCTAATGCCCAACATTCGGTCTAGACTTAGAGGAATTGACATTCGATCTATCGACAGGCTAATAACTCTAACTAGATGCGTTGAAAAAGATTTGGCTGAGGAGGCTAAATTAATCGCCCCGCTTAAACCTACAACGGTTCCCACAGCAGCCAAACCAAATGAACACCCCCCACTTAGACAAAATAACCCGGGTAATAATAACAATAATAGACCGAATAATTCGGCTAATTTCCAAAATAACCGACCTAATAATTCGGCTTATGCAAATAACCCTAATAAACCAAATAATCCGTCTAATTATAATCATAATAGACCAAATAATCCAAACAATAATAATAATCCAAATAATCGGTTTACTTTTAACTCAAATAAAAACACAGGTTCTTGGAACTTAAGGCCCTGCCTGTATTGCCAAGGTAAACACCTCGATCGTGACTGTCCAAAAAGGACAAACTTCCAGTCCCGCACGTTCAATAACGTAAACCAAGAACATAACAATAACGAAAAATCTAGTAATAATTCAAAAAACTAGATTCGGGTCGGTCTTCCCCCCAAAATTCCCGAAAAAACCAAAACGCGAATACCGACCCCTCAATTGACAACCAAAAAAATAATACCAATAAACGACAAACGACTCGTCGTAATTCACCAACAGATAACAACACTCCCCGAAAATTAATTGTTGTTACTCAGGATGAGACACAGCCGGTACTACCCGCGTTCTGTGATGATTCGGAGTACAAAGTCTTATTCGACTCGGGTGCCGATCTAAACTTGATATCTGAGCGACTTGCCCCAAGGAAATTGACACCGCTAACCGTCAAAACAGTGCAATTAGCCTGTCAAAATGCTAATGCGCAAGTTTTGGGATCTTGCATTAAGTATTTCAGATTGGGAGAAAAATACTTTACTCAAACATTCTGGGTAATTAAGGATTTAGACGCTGACCTAATTCTTGGAACCCCATTTATGTTAGCAGAAGACGTAGTCTTGGACTATCCACGTAAATGCGTTTATGTGGGTAAAAAAGAGCGCCAAACTCTTTATTGGGTGCGCCCACGAAACGATAAAAGTTCGAAAATAATTTTACCCGAATTTAAACCGAACCACTCAAACGACTTAAAAAATTTAATTGTCGAATTTAAACATCTGTTTCAAACGGGTCTAACACAGCCCACCACCAGGACAACAAAACACCAAATTAAGATAAAATCCGACAAAATTATTAACAAAAGGTGCTACCCTATAAGCCCTAAGAAAAAGAAACTCCTTTACAAACAAGTCAACGAAATGCTTGAAAAAGGTGTTATCGAGCCTACAACTTCAGCATTTTCGTCGCCACCTGTCCTAGTCGAAAGACAAGGCAAAGAACCAAGATTTTGCGTAGATTTTAGGGATATTAATAACATCACCAAAGAAGAATCAGTGAGTCTACCAAGGATCACTGACGCCTTAAAAGACTTATCTACTGCAAAATATTTTACAGTCCTTGATTTAAAGAAAGGATATTGGCAGATCCCCATGGATCAAAATTCGAAACAATATACGGCTTTTACTACCCCTGATGGCGCTGCATATCATTTCAATGTTATGCCATTTGGGCTACGTAATGCGCCCTCCACTTTTCAAAAACTTATGACCACCGAAGTACTGGTTGGAATTCTGCAAAAATTCGTAATCGTTTATTTAGACGATATAATTGTTTATTCCGACACGGCAGAAGACCATCTACAGCACTTGCGGCAGGTCCTAGAACGCCTTCAGCTTCACAATTTAAAAATATCCGGAGATAAATGCCAGTTATTTACCACCGAACTTGAATACTTAGGGCATTACATAAATAACGATGTAGTGGAACCCTTAAGTAAACACAAGATACAAGTACAAGACTTCACTACCCCAAAAAGCAAAAAACAAGTCCAATCATTTATTGGATTGTGCAATTGGTTACGTGAATACGTGCCAAATTTGGCAGAATTGTCAGCTCCGCTCACGGACTTACTTAAAAAGGACCGAAAATTCAAATGGACGTCTAAAGAGCAGGAGTCTTTCGACAAAACCAAAGACGCAATCAATACTTGCAAACCATTACACAGACCGGACTTTAACCAAAAATTTATATTGCAAACAGACGCTAGCAGCCTAGGCATGTCTGGCGTGCTGTATCAAAAGGAAAATGGCCAAAAACACATCATCGCGCACGCAAGCGCCAAATTTTCATCAACTACACAAAAATATCACATAAACGAACAGGAATGTTTAGCTGTGGTATGGGCAGTAAAAATGTTCCGAGGTTATCTAGAGGATAAACCTTTCATTCTCCGAACGGACAGTAAAGCCCTGACCTGGCTAAACCAGTTCAAAGATTCTAAAGCTAAATTGACTCGTTGGTCAATGTTGCTTCAAGAGTATAATTTTACCATTGAACACGTCTCAGGGAAACAGAATCAGCTTTGCGACTACCTTAGCCGTAACCCTGCAGATAACGTTAAATATTCTGACGTTCCTGACGACACAAGATTATTACCTCCAGAAGAGGCTACTTTTACCTCAAAAATAAATATCATTAAAAACTGCGGCGACTTGTATGAAAAAATCGTCAAATACCAAACTAACACACGTTATATACGACAGGCCATTCATTCATTACAACTTTTAGAAAACCGACTCCCTGCTACTCCGGCGCAGCGAAAACTTCAACATAACTTCCTAGTCAAAAACGATTTGTTATGGAGACGTGGACAGTCAGGTGACAGAATCGTAGTCCCTAAACACATGGCTGATCAGGTCATTTATTTCTATCATGACACAACTGACTCCGCGCATCCAGGCATCGAGGAGACGCACCGGAAGATAGCAAATCTTTACTACTGGGGTCATCAAAAAGAAAGTATATCTGAATACATTAAAAAATGCATTGTATGTTCTGTCTGTAAAACACAGCAGAAACAACGAAAAGCACCATTAAGGGCCAGAACCCCCAAGTTCCCCTTTCAAATGGTGTCCATTGATATTTTAGGACCCTTGGATCCAGTATCCCCCAAAACCGGACACAAATACATTATCATTTGTGAAGATATATTTTCAAAATGGGTAGAGGCAAAAGCCGTAAGCGACCCTAAAGCCCCAGAAATCACTAAATTCCTTCAGACAGAGATCTTTGCTAGGTATGGTACGCCTGAAACCTTGGTTTCCGACCAAGGCGCCCAATTTACAGGCCGAGTCCTAGAAAAGCTCTGCCGGGAAAACGAAATTGACCATGTATATTCATCCGTATATCATCAGCAGGCCAATCCTGTTGAAAGGATCGTCCAAGAGTTTAAAAAAATTCTTAAACTTTTAAACTACAATAAAAAAGCCAACATTTGGGAAGAAAATATTCCAAAAGCATTACAAGTTCTCAGAAGCAGAGCGTGCCGCGCCACAGGTGTGACTCCTGCTTCCATAATCCTCGGTTATGAAATCCCGTGTCCAGGCGAGTGGAAGATTAACTGGCCACAAAGCCGGGAAACGCTAACACCCGAACAGCGCAAACAAAAAAATCGTGACATTTACAAACACCAACGCGACTACCAGTTGCACAATTATCACGATGAATCCGAGCCCGTAATATCGTTCAAAGTAGGAGATTTGGTCAATGTAAGGGTACAACACGCCCCGACCACTAGCTTCTCACAACCATGGACAGGACCCCATGAGGTCGTAGCCGTTAATGGGGATACGACTTATGACGTTGTGATTGATGGTAAACAATGGAACGTCCACTTGAACGATTTACGAAAAGCTCCAGCCGGTAATCAAGTAAATTTAGACAGCGACGATGACGCCCTGTCAGAATCCAGCGAATCAGAATATGAAGACCCGGTAAACTTAAGACGAACCCTAACCAGTTCTGAAGATTCCGAGTCAGAATACGACATGGCACCTCAAGAAGTCAGGGATCGCCCCGAAGTTGAATCACTTGTCGCTACCACTGAGAACGACGTACCGGTGATTCACCTGAGTGACGACCAAGAACTTACCGCCGAACAACAAAATTTACTAGATCAATTTGATCACGCCGCCAACACAACCATAAGATCGGTAGTTTTCTATAACCGCCATCTTACTACCCCCAAACAAACATAAGACTATTGTTACGACACCGGATCGTGAAATCTCCGCTTAAACATAATCCCCAAAAAACCAATATTTCACGCGTCCGTCTCCGTCTAGGTGGGAGGGTGTTGTAATAGTACGTTTTTACTATTAAAAATATGTAAATAATTATGAAAAACATGCCCCGTGTAAATAAATACCCTGTATTATATATAGCCCCAAGCTTATGAAGCTTACTTTCCCCGAAAACAAGGTTTAGACGCCTTTAAAATAGAACAAAACTTTTCTATTTTATAAAACGCTGGTTTAGTACGTTTTAGTGAATACCGCTCACAAAACACTACTCCCATGCCTGCGAGGCACTCCCCCCGTCATAATACCCCATCAGGTTTAAACGCCTTTGAAATAGATTTGAAAATCTACTAGGATCAATCTTTTCATAAAACACCGTGAAAACTGAAATACTATTGGATAATGTTAAACAAAACATATATACCATAGTAAACCCCGACCCTGCAGGTCTACTTTTCCCATAAAAAGGTTTAAACGCCTTGAAAACGGCTAAATAATCAAATAAAGATTTGCTGTGATCAAAAAACCAAATACGCTTATAATAAGTTAATTTGATCCCTAATCAAAAACTTTTATTAAGCTAAAAAGACCCAACCAGTTTATACTATTCCACAAAAATGCCAAAGCATCAAAATTTCCAAAATTTTGCATGATACCGGAGATGTTGTCCCTTCGACGGCAGCAGTCCAAATGAGCATTCCAGCGGAGAGTATATCTCAGCGGACGGAGGTTTTTCGAGGGTGCCTGAACGCCGAGACCCAAACGCCGCTCGAGAATGGTTACAGAATTGTAAAATAGGCGTTATCTATTTTCGCTTATAAATTACGTTTCAGTATAGCAAAAAAGTCAGTCGACAGTTTTCTATCAAGCAGTTAGTTTTCAGTCTACGTTGATCTTTAAATTATAAAGATATCTTTTTCCAAGTAGTAACATTTGGTAAAACAAAAGTGATAACGTATCGCCGTCTGCTAAAAGAAATTCGTCCCAGCTCAAAGAAATTCGTTTCCTAGCCTGGAAAGAAATTCGCAAAAGTCTTTTTTAAGATTTTTCCCAGACAAGTCTTTTTTAAGGCTTCCCAAACTTCACATCACATCCAACAAGAAAAAACTTGCAGTTTCAGCCGTCGGACCTCATATTGTCAGACATCAGCTAGATCTTCTAAAGAACAGGAGCAACGCTGAACTTCTAAGAAACTCGAGAACTTCCTGTTCGCGAACGTGTTATAAGTTATACAACTAACTTACGAATCGTAGGGAATTCTAACTCAGTACTTCACACTTGCACTTTGTGAACGAAAGGTTCCTATTCACCTCCAGTACTTGGTCCTGAACTTCTGCGGCAACCGATAAAAAGGCTGTCGTGGTCGCTTCATGAGAAGTTGAAGAAATCCGGAAAATTTAAAGTTGCGCCTCGCGTTCTTAAAAAACTTAAATACCCAAGACAGGTATATCTTGGCTAGTTCTGGAATAAAAACTCGTACACCATACAAAACTTGAAAGTGTCCATAATTGTTGGTACTTTTGGGGAACAGATTGGTATAAAATACTCTCTCCCAACTTAGACTTTTTTACGCAAAAACATTTTTTTTAAACCAAAAGACTTTAAAAGAAATTCACCAATACCTAAAAACATTTTAGCGTATTTTAAAAAGACATTGCCCATTTCGTCAAAAGACTTTTATAAAGATTTTGCTTCGAAAAACTTGTTAAATAATTTTTCATAAACTTGGAAAATAATTTCCTTAGCGGAACCAAAAAATTTTAATTGTTAAAATTTTTAAACTTAAGCTTTCTTTTGTAAAAAAGCCGTTGCTTTTTAACTAATAAGAAAAGCTAACTTAAAGAATAAATTAAACTCACTTTTAATTTTATTCAGACCAAAAATAATTTCTAAAGTTGGAATTAAAACTTTTATTTTATTTTTTACATTTAAGCGACTTAGAAAATTTTCGTTCTAAGCGACTTAGAAAAATTCCCGAATTAAGCGACTTAGAAAATTTTCACACTAAGCGACTTAGAAAATTTTTGAATTAAGCGACTTAGAAAATTTTACAGTTAAGCGACTTAGAAAATTTTTAATCTAAGCGACTTAGAAAATTTACGTTTTAGTTTTAAAGACTAGAGATTCTTTAAGTTAGTAATAAGTAATTATTACTTTTAAAAGAGCCACTTTAGTAATAATTATCTTTAAAATAATTGCGCCTTGCTAGCATTATTTTTAAGAAATCTCAACCGTGAAACTCCCCTAATTAAAACATCTTTTTTAACATTCTCTTAGGAGAAAAATAAACAACAAAAAAATGTCCCATCAGAGTCTACACAGTCAGACCACAACAACAACAACTTCCGAAAGCCACAACCCTGCATCATCTCCCTCTTTTCTTGAGGCGGTTGACGGCTTCCAGAGCAACCGGGTGGAAGGTGGGACCCTCTCAACAACCCCTGCTGTTGCGCCCAACATGGAAAACACCAATCCATTTTTAACTTATCTCTCAACTCCTGTTAATCATCTGGAACAAACTTTTGTTATTCCAGAAAATTCTCGCAGTGTTATTTTTAATCAAAATGTACCTGTAGGATTGTTAGTGGACTTAGAACCCCCACTAAAACAGGATGTTAATACCCCGATTAACGAGCAATTTTTGTTTCAGAGCACGCCGCTTAACGAAAATCTCGCAGATCAAAGGCCGACGCATATACGACACCCGAACGCTCATTTCGCTCGAAGATTTCGTCGAGGAAACATCTCCCGTAAAATTGCAAATTGGGGAAATTCGTTATTATTTATGCATATCTTAATAACAAAGGACATTTAAGTTCTTTTTGTTATATAAACTTTTTTGATTAAAGTTTAAATAAACTTTTTATTGACATAATGAGGTTTTTAGAATAGCTAATCGTTTTACGATTATTTTAGCTGTTTCCTTGGATTTTAAACCATGTTTTTATTTTAATATGGGCCTCCTGGGCCAAGGGGCTTATAGTACTTATATTTTTAATAACAAATATCAATACAACTAAAATTACCTGGGTTTTTTATGAAACACCAATCCTGTTAGAATTTGCGTAATGCTTCAAAGGATTTTAAACCTGATGGTTGTTTTCATTAGGGAAGCGCCTTATGAGCAAGGGGGGTAAGCTTTTATCGGCGGTATTCCTGAAAACGGCGTAAACGCATATTTTATAAAGTAGTCAAATCGTTTAGGTTTTGTACTACTCTAAATGCTTTCAAACCTTGTTTAAGGGGGGGGAATTTAAGCTTTAAATGCTTAGGGGCATAAATATACAGGGTATTTATATACATGGGGCATGTTTTTTCATAATTATATACAATATATTAATAATTAAACGTACTAATACGACACTGACGATAATTTATAGGCCATAAATACAACAACCTACTTCGCCCGATTTCACCCAATCTCTTGCAATGTTTTGGTTTGAGCGTTCAGGCACCCTAAAAATACATCCGTCCGCTGAGATATACTCTCGGCCCGTGTCGCTCAAATTCCCCCCTAATTGCGATTTTGAGAAGTTGACGAACATTATCAATAATCGCAATTCTCGCGTCCAGAAAACCTCTGCAAGGCGCTTTTTGGGCGCGGTCGGGGCGGAAAACGGTCCCTCCCGGCTTCTACTATGAGTTTCTACGTCATGTTTGCAAAGAATATCCGGGAAAGCCGTCCTGCCAATCACCGATTTCCCCTGATTTGAGTTTCAGAAATTTAGTTCAATTTTGTCCCCATTGAATGTTTCTTTCCCTCAGGTTCGAAATCCCCTCCCAGGGTTTATTTTGGTACGATCATCGGATGCGTACGTCCATTGTTTGCAATTTTCTCTACAAGGCGCAAACAACCTTGTCTCCCGGACTACAAGGTGACGTTCATTAAGTTTTCAACTACTCAGGATGAAGGTCACCTGAAACGGAGCCATCCGTGGCGCCTTATCTCCAAGTTACCTTAACTTTCACCTTTTGCCCGGTTCGTCTATGTCAGGGATGCCAGGTACCTTCGCATGGTACCGATTGTACAAAGACAGACAGCGCGTCTGTCTTTGTCAGGGTGGACCCACCACCTATTTCCCCGCTAGCAGGAAGGCGCTAGCGTTCCACCAAAGAAGAGGTGATGATGTTTTTTCAAAATTCAAAAAGAATGTTTTTTCCAGAAGGTATCTCCTGGAGGGGACAAAGCCCGGAGTAGTCCAGGAGACCTTCTGAGAGTTAAGAATGCCGGCACGGGCATGTCCAGCTAATTTATGTTTGGGTAGTTGTGATCACCCAAACATGAAATTTTGCACGGTGGGAAATTTTTTCATTATTGTCTTTTGTATGTTGGTTTGAATTTAATTTTATCAGGGAAAGTCCAAGTCCTGTCAGTATAGTCACGCGAACCCCTTATTACTATTTGTACATATGGTTACGCAACTATAGCTAATGTCTTTCTAGTACTATGGCTGAACAAATAGCCGCTACTGATGTACCTCCCTAAATTAAGTGTTTCAAACTATGTACTAACTCACTCTAAGAGCGTCTTTAGAGCCTGAGCTGACTATCCCAGCGAGCGCATGAATCGCTGGAACGGCCATCCCAAACTATTTCCCTATACTAAGTATTTCAACACTTCACTACACTAATTTGCGGTATACGCAACTCCTATTAGCTAGTGACTGTACGTAGTCATCGTTAACCTATTTACAACGCCTATCCTACTTGACTGTGTGTAGTCAGTGTTAATCTTAATAGCAACTCCTATTTTACCTTAGGTACGTACCTATCACGCAATCGCATTCACCTAATCTTTTATGTACATGGCGGGCGTCCGACTACCTAATATAATATGTACATTGTCGCCCGCTCCCCAGGCGCGCACGTATGGGCATGCTTGCCGACGCGCGTATTTGTTTTTGATCCATTCCAAAATCAGCTGCGAACCAAGGGACGTGCATAATGTTGGCAACCATTATGCATGTCTCTTTATTGTTCATTAGCCAGGGCCACGCCTCTTGACTATATTTTCCTAAATTGTTGATTAGCGCCTGTGGCTAATGTCAGTAGGCATGGCGTCGTTGAAGACCGGGCTCCGCCCCCGTGGGCCCCCTTTTTCTAGGGCTTCGCCCCTATCCATTGGGGCCCCATTTTTAAATATACGTGTGTGGTGTCATTTTGATTGGTTTTGCGTACTGGTCCCCATTTTCGTATAGTTTGGCGCCCTAAGAGAGTCTGTGTACCCCACTTGTAGGACTTCGGCCTCCAGTGGAGCCCCCCTTTTTAAAATATACGTGTGGGGTGTTATTTTTATTGGTTTTGCACGTAGGAATGAAGGCCGGGCTCCGCCTCGTGGGCCCCTTTTTTCTAGGGCTTCGCCCCTATCCATTGGGGCCCCATTTTTAAATATACGTGTGTGGTGTCATTTTGATTGGTTTTGCGTACTGGTCCCCATTTTCGTATAGTTTGGCGCCCTAAGAGAGTCTGTGTACCCCACTTGTAGGACTTCGCCCACCAGTGGAGCCCCCTTTTTAAAATATACGTGTGGGGTGTCATTTTGATTGGTTTTGCTTGCTGGTCCCCATATTTATATAGTTTGGCCCCTTTTATGCGATCTCAGAGAGTCCTATTATTTTTTAGGGGTTATGTTCACTTGGCATCCTACTTTTCAGGTTATGTTTGCTTGCAGCTTTTTTAAGGTTTTGTTCACAAGCCCCGATTTTTTGAGGGTTATGTTCAATTGTGCGGGTTTTTTTTTTAAGTTGGGGCCCAATTTATAATTTTAGATGGTCTCTTTCGCAGGATTTATTTTTGGAGCCCTACTAAAGTTTTTAGGCAACGTTTCAGAAGTTAGGTTATGTTTAGGGCATGTCTAAGTGAGTCCTATTATTTTTTAGGTTATGTTCACTCGGCACCCAACTTCTAAGGTTATGTTTGCTTGCAGCTTTTTAAGGATTTGTTTACGTGAAAAGCCCCCCTTTTTTAAGGGTTATATTCACTTGTGCGGCCCCAAATTTTAAGATTATGTTTTGGGGCCCTATTTATAATATTACGTGTTGTCTTTCGTAGTTCTTATTTTTAGAGCCCTACTAAAGTAAGTTTTTAGATCACTTTTCAGAATTTAGGTTATGTTTAGGACACCTTTGATGTTAGGTTATATTTCACAACTTCATTCACTACCGTTCCACAGAAAGTCACACTACATACTGAGCTGTTCGAGCCTTCGAGAGCAGTTTCCTAAAACAATTTTGGAGCAGGTGGTGGTCGAGGAATGTTGCGTGGAGGGGGGAGAGCGAGAAGATTTGATGAAAAAAGGTTGCACGTGTCAGATATGAGAATGAATTTATAGTATTGGTTTTATAAGATATTGGATTATCTGACTGGTGCGAACAAAATGTGTAATGACAATATTTTTAACGTCTGTTTCATATGTACAGAAAGGGTGAAGGATAGATAAGTGATGGCATTTTTAAAGTAAGGAAGTTACGTATTTTTTTAAATTTTTTCTCCGAAAAGCTTGTTGGCCTATCTTAAAAATGAGCTACTCTAACAAGATTTTTGCTAAAGTCATTACCAACAGTTGACTGCGAACATGCTATCACCCCTTAAAAATTTAAAAGTATAAAAAAAAATCTGCCTTATTTAAAATAAATTGAATTTTCTTGTTAATTAAGGTCTATTCTAAAAATTTCCTAATGCACCCAGGCAGTTACTTTATTATAAAACAAGAAAATGATTCACAATACCATTTTTAACGTTTTGAAGCGTCTGTTTCATATGCACAGAAAAGGTGTAGGATGGATATGTGATGGCATTTTTAAAGTAGTTACGTTTTTTTTTAATTTCCCCGAAAAGCTTGTCGGCCTATCTTAAAAATGAGCTACTGTAACAAGATTTTTGCTAAAGTCATTACAATCAGTTGACGGCTGGCATGCTATCACCCCTTAAAAATTTAAAGTATAAATGTTTTGGATTATTTAAAATAAATTGATTTTTTTTTTTGTTAATTAAGGTCTGCTCTAAAAATTTCCTAAAGCACCCAGTTATTTTATTATAAAACAAGAAAATTATTCACAATACCATTCAGTCTTGCCCCAACTTCAGTAGTGTTAAGATGGCAAACAGAAAAATAAAGTTTAAATTATTGGAACTTGCCAAGAAAAATATTTATGGTTTCAGAAAAGTGGGCGAGGTATATTACATTGGGAATAAGCCTGCAAAATTCCGAGATAACATTTTAATCATTGAGGATGAAAAATATATATTAACTAAAGGACTGATGAGTTTACTTACATTGCCTCGTCACTATTCAAGCCACGAACTTAATCAGTATAAAGAAATTCTGTTGCTGACAAATGCTCATAGAAGAGGCTATGAAAGAGAAAATCATACAATTTCGAGTAAATGTTGGAAGTACGTAAATATAGTATCCAAATTATTCTCACCAAAAAGAAAATATGCCAAGAAAACCAGAGAAAAGGTTCCTTCTTATGGAAATGTGCAGTTTTGGAGAAGATAAATACTACACAAATGTATAGAGAATCCTCTTTGTTCTAAATAAATACTTTAAGATCTAAATTGATTTTTATTTACTGAAGAGGTTATGTTAGAGCTGTGATGGAGTTGTGTTTGGGTTGTGTTATGGTTTTGTTTGGTTTTTGACCTTTCGGAGTTTTGTTGTCTTGTATTTTTTATGAAAAATTCGCAAAAAGCAAAGTATAGGTAGAGAACTTAAAAAATATATATGAGAAAATACCCATCCGCACGAGATAGAGCAGTTTGTTATTCGTACGCATACCTTTCCACCAGCTGCATCCAGGAGACTAACTACAACGCCATCTTATTATCAAAAATTCAGAATTATTATGATTTTGTTTCGTACGGCACCTTCAACAATCACTTGAAACCTTCTATTGGTTTATACTTATATACATATTTAAATGAATATTCATTAACGCAGTACCCACCATAGCTATAGCATAGTGAAAGATATATTGTACAGTATCTTAAAGAAAAATAGTTTGTGGGTATGGAAGCCTTGCTTAAGTGTTTAACTTTATAACATATTTATTACACTGACACTCGGTTGTTCAAAACTTTAATCAGAATTTAATCAGACGTTAAACTTAATGGACCTTCTGACTGTGAAGTGAGAGTCAATTTTATTGTTTATATTCAGCCAATCTATTTCTGCAATGTATTTTCCGACAATCGAGTAGGCCGCTTCAAGATCCTGTTAAACATTATAAGGACCCGGTTAGCTAACGGCCCGTAAAAAGTTTTGAGCAACCGACTGTGAGTATTTAGAACTCGTTTACCAGGAAACTTGGTCAGAGAAGTAATGCTCAATGATCGCTACTGTAGCACTAATTTCTGATGAACACAATTAGTATTTTAATAAATAATGTGGCATGTAAAAAAAAAAATATTAAATAAAAAAACGTATGTGAGAAAATTAAGATTATATGTCCATTTCAAGTCGATAACTCAAAGAATATTTTTTTTACTTACTCGTAAAAAATTTTTGCATATATTTCAGTTGACATAAGGTAGGTAGATAGTGTTTAATATTCATAAGGGTACATCGGGGACTTTTGATTCCATATCGTTTTAGAGGATTGTTCGATCGGATTGAACGGCCGCGATGCACCTCTAGTCATATGACGTACTTCTGACTTGATTTTATTTCTTAATAACAACCACTGTATATTTTGAAGTTCTTATACAAACATTTCATCAGGACGATACATAAAATAAAAAGATTAGGATAACTATTATTTTTACATACAAAAGGGAAAAAGGTATTATAGTTATATCCCTACATGATACCGACATACCGACATATATCTATTACTAACTATATAGTGAACGACGAAAAAATGTTGAAGCAAAGACGTAGCCTTTGGAAACCACATGTAAAAAGTCACGTGACGTCCTGAACATCCCTCATAAATCACCACGTGATTAGCCAAACAAGTGAACTCAATACTACGTACCGTCCGCCAATCAAAACACCAAAGATGATAACATGGCCGCTCACGCCTGTCATATTTAAAAGTCCAAATTTGAATCTGACAAGCCAGGTAGGTAATTAATTATTAAAGAAGATTTTGATTCTAAATATAATGTTCTTACCCGTTTTGCCCCAAAATCTCAAATTAAAAATGATATATTCACTCTTCAGTTTACATTCTTGTGAAGAATATCGGCCGATAAAACTACAAGTAATTTCTTCACTTCTTGCTGCTTAACACTGGCATTATCGATACATTAGCTACGACATTATCGTAAATAGGATAATAATTAACATTTAGTCCACTTTTCACAAATAAAAACACATTTATCTTTACTTTTGAAAGGTAAAAAGACGAAAATTAAACCGACAAACTCACATTTTAACCTTCTGTCAGAGCTGACAGTGACAGTTCCGTCAAAACTTCAAAGTGCTGAGACATCACGTGGTACAAAACAAAAGATTTATCTTTGCTTCAAATTTTAACAAGGGGTAGATTGGATGCTAACAATATAGTAGTAATAAATTTATGCGTACCGATGGTACATAACCAATAGATACTACACTCGCACTCAAAATACAATGCAACCAAAAATTTAATTTGATTTTGATTTGTGTTTAAACCGATATTTTTGGATAAACTGTTTTAGAGTGGATTTATATAGATTCTTATTATTAATTCATAAACTTAATCTTATTTTTACTTCTTTAAAGTTAAAACTATGTTTTTGAAGGAGGCTGCTTATACAAATCCTTATTCTTAATTGTTATTTTTATTTCTTAAAAATATGACCGTCAAATTCCCAATATTTAACTTTTAAGGATTACGAATTAGGAATTAAGAAAAATCTGAAATGCGCATGCTCAGAAAAGGTCCCTTTGGCCCTTTAAAGAAGACAGAATATTTGTTAAGTTAAAAACTGTTTTTATTATGTGGTGAATACAAAAGAAAAATGAGTGGAAGTTTATAATTAAGAAATGTAATTTTTAAAAAATTACGAATTAAGAAACTATATAAACGCATTCATCAATTACAAATTACGTTTATGAAATAAAATTAGGAATAAGTTTATGAATTAAAGATAAGAATCTGTGTAAACCCACCCTTAATTAATATCAGTTCTTAAACTTCAATAAAATTACTTTTAAAGTTATATTGCATACTAACCTTATAAAACTGTAGTTTAGTTAGCATCCGCTCTTAGCACAACTAAATTTAATTTCCTTTTATTTATCTGCATTTCAAACATTCCATAATTCCTAGTTTCCGCTCATTTTTCAGAGCAAAATATATAATTCTGCTTAAAACGCTCCAGTTAAAACTGTTTAAACCAGTCGCTGCAAACAACTGTTAAAATTAAACTAACAGAAATGTAAAAACAATTGTTGATATAAATAAAACAAGAGCAAATGCTTTTGCTTAAGTTTTTTGAAATAAACATATTCAGCTTTAATGCAGCAAAAAGAGATGGAGGTTGAGTAAAAGCATTTTCTACACTTTATTAATACGACTAAATGTATGCATTCAATCCTCCATATATTTTATGTAGACGGGTTTTAGAATACTCAGCGAAGTGGGCCTTGAACTAAACAGAGGTGTGTGCGTTGATGACATAAGAAATGGAGGGAGGAGATTTAGTCGCGGCGGGCGCTAGATCGGTTTCAAGGACATGTTATCAATGTTATGTTACACCGCGAGACCGTTTGCTGACCTTGATACGAACACAGGTCTGTGCGTTGATGATGTAAGAAATGGAGGGAGGAGATTTAGCCGTGGCGGGCTCTAGATCGGATTCAAGGACATTTTTATTATATAAATAGTCGAAAGATCCGAATTTTTCATTGTTAGCTAAAATGTGTAACAACGGTATGCAGAACTTTACGTTCTAATCTCGCTTTATAAAATCTGCTTAACTGATCTGGATTGAAATGCTATGCATCACTGTTACGAATATTCGGAGTAGCAAATTTCTTTAGGAAATATGGCAAAACTGCAAAGTTATTAGCTCCATAGATATTGAATAAAAAGAAGAAATTTTTATAAAGCTTATAACCTATGTATGTTTTTTTTTTTGGTTTAGGATTTTCCGACGTATTCCAGTCAAATTTTGATGATATATTTTATTAAACATATTTAACAATAAAATGTCGATGAAAAAAAAATAATTACTACGTAATATTATCTATATAGATAATGTTCGTAAAATTTCTCTGCTTTAAGGCAGACGGGAGCTATCCCGCCAGAAACGCTGGGGAGAACTTTCTTCTGCAAAGATTTCTGCCTTCATTACTGAATCATAGAAATTTTCTTTTATGACAATTTATTTGTAAACGATATCGACTGCCCTGATTTACTAAAGCAAGTTGAGCTCCATGTATGTACCTTCACAAGCCACTTTCCCTCCAACCTTTCACCCTCAAATAAATTTTTTCTTTGTAAAACACCAGTTTATAGCGCAATAAACCTGTTTAATAAAGATTATTTTTATTATATAACGAAATGAATCCGATCTCTAGGGTTGCCACCTTTTAATATTGATTTGTCTGGACATTTGTCCCAAATTGTCAGGACATTTGACGCAAAATCGTGACGTTTTCATAAACTCATAAAAAAAAAATTGATTAAACAATAAATAATGATTTTTTTTATTTTTACAAACTAACTGCCGTTTTAGACATACGAGAATTACCTAGAAAATGTTCCGTTAAATTTCTAACGATAATTTTTCGTTAAAATATGTTTTTGCTGGTTTTACACATGCATTAAAAAATTTTGAAAATTATGGTAAAGCAAGTCACTGTAAAAGTTACTTTGCATTTTATTTGATGACTGATAATTTGTAAAACTGTAAAATGATAATTTGATACCAAAGACATAAACAACATATTAACACACTTTAAATATGCACATTAAATAATAATAATAATTAAAAAATATTTGTTGATAACACTAAAACTTCCCTTCAAAGAACGTCAACTAGCATTCTAACTTTAAAGAGAAGATGCAAGGCTGATGGTTGTAGTACGAACTAAAAATGGCCCGGGCCTGCTACTAAAAATGAATAATCGAAATACATTATCTTTGGAGAATAGCGAGTTACGAAGTTCAAGAAGGCCATGATTCGGCCAAAAATTTCGCAATAAATTTCGTAAGAATTATCGTATGTGCCAAACAGAAAATAAGTAGGTATTTACAAAAATCTTCGGCAAAATTTTCGGAGTCATTTTCGTGATAATTTCGCATGTCTAAAATGGCCCTAAGAAATTTCAATTGGAACAAAGCAAGTTAAGTTCTGCGATAAGCCACACTTTTTATTTTAGTAGAAGAAAATAACGCTGTCTCATTATAATAAGACTTCGTTACTAGTAGGAAAATTAAAAATTTTATAATACATTATTTCGACAGAAAATGTCACCGTCAGGACAGTTACCTATAAATACTGATTTGAATTAATATAAATACAATGATAAAACCGTAGGAGCTAATATGAATTATTTTAAACAAGAAAACAATTTTAATATAAAAATTTGCTTACAAGTTGATACACTGTAAAGTTGTAATTTTCTTTCTGACCAAATATCTGCGTAATATATATATTTTTTTTTAATTGAAAGAAAGTGACCGGCACAAAGTTCGCAACATATGGGAAATTTTTTTTATTAATTTCTCAGAAAATTTTATTCTTTATAAAAAGTCCTGCATTAAGAGAAACTAATATTGAGAATGTTAAAATTTAGATGAAGCATACAGGGTATTCAAAAATGTTGAGTCGGAAAACAAAAATTTAGAAATTTTGGAAAACAATCTATATATAGTGTATATCTTATCAAGGGAAAAATAAAATTCAAATAATTTTGTAAGGTGAACAGTTTTGAGTATTTTAATACCAAAAGTTGAGAAAAAGCCATTTTTTACCATTTTTTGTCATATTTGAACTCAGTTTTCTCTTTAGTCATGCATTTTTGAAAAAATGTCATTAGACTTTTTATTTCTGCCTTGATAAAAGCTACACTTTTCCTATAGACAGTATTTTTCGAAATTCCGAAATTTTAGTTTTGCGACCCAACATTTTTGAATACCCTGTATGCTTCATCTAAATTTTAACATTCTCAACATAACTTTCTCTTAATGCAGGACTTTTTATAAAGAATAAAATTTTCTGAGAAATTAATAATAAAAATTTTTCCCATATGTTGCGTAATTTTTCTGGTTGCTGGCTTTATGTTCATTTCAATGGAGCAGGCTGCTATAAAAAGCAAAATTTCTTGCTTTGCCAAAATTGACCGAGTAACAAAGAGCAAACATATTATATCCGGTTAATTTGAATAATTTAGGGAAATTTTAACAACTAAACGCTGGCCTTTGTAAATTTTCTATTATAATTTTTATCTGAGGTAGTTTAAAGACGCGTTTTCAGTATGATGAGTGCTCCAGGATGTCAAGGCCCTACAGATGTGTTTATAACAGTCTCAAACGTACTTAAAACTAAACGCAAGTCGGAAAAACATTTAATTTCAGGCCAACAAATTTCCCGTAAATACTGCACAAAATTATTTATTTAGCGTAATTTATGACTTCATTATTTTACAATAAATAATATTTATTCCTCACCATGTAATTTTAATCTGGATTTGAGACTGTCTACATACTTTATCTATTTTTACAAAAATGTAAACTTAAAACCCAAAAAAAAATTATAAACTGAAACTACCCTATTTATTTCTGTTTATAATTCTTAATATTAATAAATAAAAAATGTAATAACTATAACTGTTTTTACACAGCGATAAGCTGAATGGGTCATCCGCCATGTGTTGTTGCGCTGTATTTTCCTTTACAGAATAGGTACATTAATTTGAGCTTTAGAATAAAATTATAAACGTAATAATTTTTTATGAGATATTGGAGGCAATTAAGTCACTATTAAAAAGAAATACCAAATTTAAAATCCATGGCAATTAATATCTTCTACATATGGGGTTATAAATTTTGTCTGTAATATTAAGGCATGCATATTAAAGCAAATTTATTAATTATTGAAAATATATATTATTATTTTAATATTAAGTGAACCACAATATGGTATACAAGCAATAGGTATTCTGAATGAAAATTTCCGTTATGTCAAAACTGCAAGTGTAGGAATTACTGTAAGCTAAATTTGAAAGGCAACAAGTAACAAAACCACACTTTCGAGAAAAATATAAAAAAATTGCCTGTATTGACCTGAATTACTTGCTTCTTATTTAGCCAAATTTCTTAGCTAATCTAAGTTGGCTGAAGCGAGATAACCTGATATTTTTATGTTTTAGAGTAATATATAAGGTCAACATTAAGTTAACCGTCAAAAGTGACTAAATAATATTTTAGAAATACATATGATACAATAAAATTGACCGCTTTTCTATTTAGCTCCAGTGTTTCTAACTTCCATTATGTTAAAATACATAAAGATTTTTGGGGAAATAACAGAGGTATTCAGAAAAATGTCGTCATTTAATTTAAATAACTAGAGATACCGCCTTTTAAAACCTCTAAATTTTTGAAAAATGAAAAGGTTTCTTAGATAAATGGATTGAAATTGACAAAAAAAAAAAAAAAAAAAAATGAAACAATCACGGAATCACCGAAAATCTCACTTGCCGCATCTTTTTCTTGGAAGGAACGAATAGCTATAGAAAAAATATATATATTATACTTACACTTATCGTAGCTTAGACAGATATTTCAACTCACACATACACAGATAAAGAAGAACAATGAAAAATTCGGATCTTTCGACTATTTATATAATAAAAATGTCCTTGAATCCGATCTAGAGCCCGCCACGGCTAAATCTCCTCCCTCCATTTCTTACATCATCAACGCACAGACCTGTGTTCGTATCAAGGTCAGCAAACGGTCTCGCGGTGTAACATAACATTGATAACATGTCCTTGAAACCGATCTAGCGCCCGCCGCGACTAAATCTCCTCCCTCCATTTCTTATGTCATCAACGCACACACCTCTGTTTAGTTCAAGGCCCACTTCGCTGAGTATTCTAAAACCCGTCTACATAAAATATATGGAGGATTGAATGCATACATTTAGTCGTATTAATAAAGTGTAGAAAATGCTTTTACTCAACCTCCATCTCTTTTTGCTGCATTAAAGCTGAATATGTTTATTTCAAAAAACTTAAGCAAAAGCATTTGCTCTTGTTTTATTTATATCAACAATTGTTTTTACATTTCTGTTAGTTTAATTTTAACAGTTGTTTGCAGCGACTGGTTTAAACAGTTTTAACTGGAGCGTTTTAAGCAGAATTATATATTTTGCTCTGAAAAATGAGCGGAAACTAGGAATTATGGAATGTTTGAAATGCAGATAAATAAAAGGAAATTAAATTTAGTTGTGCTAAGAGCGGATGCTAACTAAACTACAGTTTTATAAGGTTAGTATGCAATATAACTTTAAAAGTAATTTTATTGAAGTTTAAGAACTGATATTAATTAAGGGTGGGTTTACACAGATTCTTAGCTTTAATTCATAAACTTATTCCTAATTTTATTTCATAAACGTAATTTGTAATTGATGAATGCGTTTATATAGTTTCTTAATTCGTAATTTTTTAAAAATTACATTTCTTAATTATAAACTTCCACTCATTTTTCTTTTGTATTCACCACATAATAAAAACAGTTTTTAACTTAACAAATATTCTGTCTTCTTTAAAGGGCCAAAGGGACCTTTTCTGAGCATGCGCATTTCAGATTTTTCTTAATTCCTAATTCGTAATCCTTAAAAGTTAAATATTGGGAATTTGACGGTCATATTTTTAAGAAATAAAAATAACAATTAAGAATAAGGATTTGTATAAGCAGCCTCCTTCAAAAACATAGTTTTAACTTTAAAGAAGTAAAAATAAGATTAAGTTTATGAATTGATAATAAGAATCTATATAAATCCACTCTAAAACAGTTTATCCAAAAATATCGGTTTAAACACAAATCAAAATCAAATTAAATTTTTGGTTGCATTGTATTTTGAGTGCGAGTGTAGTATCTATTGGTTATGTACCATCGGTACGCATAAATTTATTACTACTATATTGTTAGCATCCAATCTACCCCTTGTTAAAATTTGAAGCAAAGATAAATCTTTTGTTTTGTACCACGTGATGTCTCAGCACTTTGAAGTTTTGACGGAACTGTCACTGTCAGCTCTGACAGAAGGTTAAAATGTGAGTTTGTCGGTTTAATTTTCGTCTTTTTACCTTTCAAAAGTAAAGATAAATGTGTTTTTATTTGTGAAAAGTGGACTAAATGTTAATTATTATCCTATTTACGATAATGTCGTAGCTAATGTATCGATAATGCCAGTGTTAAGCAGCAAGAAGTGAAGAAATTACTTGTAGTTTTATCGGCCGATATTCTTCACAAGAATGTAAACTGTTTTTAATTTGAGATTTTGGGGCAAAACGGGTAAGAACATTATATTTAGAATCAAAATCTTCTTTAATAATTAATTACCTACCTGGCTTGTCAGATTCAAATTTGGACTTTTAAATATGACAGGCGTGAGCGGCCATGTTATCATCTTTGGTGTTTTGATTGGCGGACGGTACGTAGTATTGAGTTCACTTGTTTGGCTAATCACGTGGTGATTTATGAGGGATGTTCAGGACGTCACGTGACTTTTTACATGTGGTTTCCAAAGGCTACGTCTTTGCTTCAACATTTTTTCGTCGTTCACTATATAGTTAGTAATAGATATATGTCGGTATGTCGGTATCATGTAGGGATATAACTATAATACCTTTTTCCCTTTTGTATGTAAAAATAATAGTTATCCTAATCTTTTTATTTTATGTATCGTCCTGATGAAATGTTTGTATAAGAACTTCAAAATATACAGTGGTGGTTATTAAGAAATAAAATCAAGTCAGAAGTACGTCATATGACTAGAGGTGCATCGCGGCCGTTCAATCCGATCCAACAATCCTCTAAAACGATATGGAATCAAAAGTCCCCGATGTACCCTTATGAATATTAAACACTATCTACCTACCTTATGTCAACTGAAATATATGCAAAAATTTTTTACGAGTAAGTAAAAAAAATATTCTTTGAGTTATCGACTTGAAATGGACATATAATCTTAATTTTCTCACATACGTTTTTTTATTTAATATTTTTTTTTTTACATGCCACATTATTTATTAAAATACTAATTGTGTTCATCAGAAATTAGTGCTACAGTAGCGATCATTGAGCATTACTTCTCTGACCAAGTTTCCTGGTAAACGAGTTCTAAATACTCACAGTCGGTTGCTCAAAACTTTTTACGGGCCGTTAGCTAACCGGGTCCTTATAATGTTTAACAGGATCTTGAAGCGGCCTACTCGATTGTCGGAAAATACATTGCAGAAATAGATTGGCTGAATATAAACAATAAAATTGACTCTCACTTCACAGTCAGAAGGTCCATTAAGTTTAACGTCTGATTAAATTCTGATTAAAGTTTTGAACAACCGAGTGTCAGTGTAATAAATATGTTATAAAGTTAAACACTTAAGCAAGGCTTCCATACCCACAAACTATTTTTCTTTAAGATACTGTACAATATATCTTTCACTATGCTATAGCTATGGTGGGTACTGCGTTAATGAATATTCATTTAAATATGTATATAAGTATAAACCAATAGAAGGTTTCAAGTGATTGTTGAAGGTGCCGTACGAAACAAAATCATAATAATTCTGAATTTTTGATAATAAGATGGCGTTGTAGTTAGTCTCCTGGATGCAGCTGGTGGAAAGGTATGCGTACGAATAACAAACTGCTCTATCTCGTGCGGATGGGTATTTTCTCATATATATTTTTTAAGTTCTCTACCTATACTTTGCTTTTTGCGAATTTTTCATAAAAAATACAAGACAACAAAACTCCGAAAGGTCAAAAACCAAACAAAACCATAACACAACCCAAACACAACTCCATCACAGCTCTAACATAACCTCTTCAGTAAATAAAAATCAATTTAGATCTTAAAGTATTTATTTAGAACAAAGAGGATTCTCTATACATTTGTGTAGTATTTATCTTCTCCAAAACTGCACATTTCCATAAGAAGGAACCTTTTCTCTGGTTTTCTTGGCATATTTTCTCTTTGGTGAGAATAATTTGGATACTATATTTACGTACTTCCAACATTTACTCGAAATTGTATGATTTTCTCTTTCATAGCCTCTTCTATGAGCATTTGTCAGCAACAGAATTTCTTTATACTGATTAAGTTCGTGGCTTGAATAGTGACGAGGCAATGTAAGTAAACTCATCAGTCCTTTAGTTAATATATATTTTTCATCCTCAATGATTAAAATGTTATCTCGGAATTTTGCAGGCTTATTCCCAATGTAATATACCTCGCCCACTTTTCTGAAACCATAAATATTTTTCTTGGCAAGTTCCAATAATTTAAACTTTATTTTTCTGTTTGCCATCTTAACACTACTGAAGTTGGGGCAAGACTGAATGGTATTGTGAATAATTTTCTTGTTTTATAATAAAATAACTGGGTGCTTTAGGAAATTTTTAGAGCAGACCTTAATTAACAAAAAAAAAAATCAATTTATTTTAAATAATCCAAAACATTTATACTTTAAATTTTTAAGGGGTGATAGCATGCCAGCCGTCAACTGATTGTAATGACTTTAGCAAAAATCTTGTTACATTAGCTCATTTTTAAGATAGGCCGACAAGCTTTTCGGGGAAATTAAAAAAAAACGTAACTACTTTAAAAATGCCATCACATATCCATCCTACACCTTTTCTGTGCATATGAAACAGACGCTTCAAAACGTTAAAAATGGTATTGTGAATCATTTTCTTGTTTTATAATAAAGTAACTGCCTGGGTGCATTAGGAAATTTTTAGAATAGACCTTAATTAACAAGAAAATTCAATTTATTTTAAATAAGGCAGATTTTTTTTTATACTTTTAAATTTTTAAGGGGTGATAGCATGTTCGCAGTCAACTGTTGGTAATGACTTTAGCAAAAATCTTGTTAGAGTAGCTCATTTTTAAGATAGGCCAACAAGCTTTTCGGAGAAAAAATTTAAAAAAATACGTAACTTCCTTACTTTAAAAATGCCATCACTTATCTATCCTTCACCCTTTCTGTACATATGAAACAGACGTTAAAAATATTGTCATTACACATTTTGTTCGCACCAGTCAGATAATCCAATATCTTATAAAACCCATACTATAAATTCATTCTCATATCTGACACGTGCAACCTTTTTTCATCAAATCTTCTCGCTCTCCCCCCTCCACGCAACATTCCTCGACCACCACCTGCTCCAAAATTGTTTTAGGAAACTGCTCTCGAAGGCTCGAACAGCTCAGTATGTAGTGTGACTTTCTGTGGAACGGTAGTGAATGAAGTTGTGAAATATAACCTAACATCAAAGGTGTCCTAAACATAACCTAAATTCTGAAAAGTGATCTAAAAACTTACTTTAGTAGGGCTCTAAAAATAAGAACTACGAAAGACAACACGTAATATTATAAATAGGGCCCCAAAACATAATCTTAAAATTTGGGGCCGCACAAGTGAATATAACCCTTAAAAAAGGGGGGCTTTTCACGTAAACAAATCCTTAAAAAGCTGCAAGCAAACATAACCTTAGAAGTTGGGTGCCGAGTGAACATAACCTAAAAAATAATAGGACTCACTTAGACATGCCCTAAACATAACCTAACTTCTGAAAAGTTGCCTAAAAACTTTAGTAGGGCTCCAAAAATAAATCCTGCGAAAGAGACCATCTAAAATTATAAATTGGGCCCCAACTTAAAAAAAAAACCCGCACAATTGAACATAACCCTCAAAAAATCGGGGCTTGTGAACAAAACCTTAAAAAAGCTGCAAGCAAACATAACCTGAAAAGTAGGATGCCAAGTGAACATAACCCCTAAAAAATAATAGGACTCTCTGAGATCGCATAAAAGGGGCCAAACTATATAAATATGGGGACCAGCAAGCAAAACCAATCAAAATGACACCCCACACGTATATTTTAAAAAGGGGGCTCCACTGGTGGGCGAAGTCCTACAAGTGGGGTACACAGACTCTCTTAGGGCGCCAAACTATACGAAAATGGGAACCAGTACGCAAAACCAATCAAAATGACACCACACACGTATATTTAAAAATGGGGCCCCAATGGATAGGGGCGAAGCCCTAGAAAAAAGGGGCCCACGAGGCGGAGCCCGGCCTTCATTCCTACGTGCAAAACCAATAAAAATAACACCCCACACGTATATTTTAAAAAGGGGGGCTCCACTGGAGGCCGAAGTCCTACAAGTGGGGTACACAGACTCTCTTAGGGCGCCAAACTATACGAAAATGGGGACCAGTACGCAAAACCAATCAAAATGACACCACACACGTATATTTAAAAATGGGGCCCCAATGGATAGGGGCGAAGCCCTAGAAAAAGGGGGCCCACGGGGGCGGAGCCCGGTCTTCAACGACGCCATGCCTACTACCAATGTCCATTGACTAAATTTGTCCCTTTTCCTCAGACACCCAACCTCCTCTGGATGCGTGATGTCTGTTGCTAAGTTATTGTCGCTGGCCAGGGCGACGCTGCGCCGCTGGTCCAGAAGTAATTTATTCTCTATTGATTTTTCCTTTCAAATACCATTTTTCCAAGATACGTACTTAGAAACCGCTTCTCTCGAAATTTGCAAGGATCAATGCCTTTGGCAAAGTATTTTCCGGTACTCATTTCGGAGAGCACTAAGCACGTTTATTCCCAGAAATTGGGGTTCATGAAGAGAACCCGATCTTCGCTAAAGCGTGAAGACGATGAATTCCTTGTTTGTTCATAATTTCTCTTAGACGGGCGAAACCGAAAGACCAAGAATTTTATCTCAGACGGGCCAGCCGAAGGACTAAGGTTCCTGTCTTAGACGGGCAAAGCCGAAGGACTAAGAATTTTATCTGAGACGGGCAACGCCGAAGGACTAAGAATTTCCATTAAATTGAAGTAAAGAGCGCCCATTCCTCAGACGCCCAATCCCCAAGATTTTCCTCAGACGGGCAATGCCGAAGGACTGAGAATTTCCTCCTCAGACGGGCAAGGCCGAAGGACTGAGATTTTACATATTTAAATTGTTGAAGTAAAGTGGGACCATTCCTCAGACGCCCACTTCCCACATGAAGATTAACTGTTGATAAGTTAATGTAATTTTTGTCGTCATTGATTTGCAATGAATTTTACCGGAGAACAAGTTATTCTATCTGGGTGCGAAGAAACCGCCAGACTATGAATTTTCCTGTCATCTTACGAATAAGGTTATTAGAGCCTTTCCCAACCGACGTACAAGATCAAAGTCCGCAGACTAAGTATTTTCTTAAGTACGGAATTTGAAACCGCCCCCTTTTCCCCAACGCAGTGACGAGAGCAAAGCCGCTCAGTTAAGTTTTCGATTCCCTGAAAAATCACCCGCTCCCCGGATGCGGCTCCCCAGGTCCAGAAGGGTCTCTGGGAGCATGTCTCTTAAGGTGGTCGCCCAAAACTCCCACGCTTTATTAAACGCGAAATTTATTTTGGAGCGACGGATTTTTTTAAGTTGTGGCGCAAAGAATTTTCGAATTTTTTGACGCGATTTTTGTTATTAAGAATAAGAGGTATTTTAATCCCGCCGCAGCCGACACACTGCCTCCAGTTCGAGGACAGTGCTGCTTTGGCATTGGGCGAACTGTGGCTATCCCGGCTAGCACCCTTACCTAGCTTTCCACAACCCGGGTTGACAGCTTTTCGAGCGCTTTGGGTGCGTAGCCTAGCCTGAATCGCGACCGTAATTTTTTATCTTCTTGCTGTCATCTGTTTGCTTCTTGTACGCGGATGACTTCACTTAACACTTACATAGTTAAGGCTAGCTCCGACTTGACCAGTCTCCAGGGGGCAACGACTATTAAGAAGTATCCCCAAGTTTTTTTAGTAACTGAATCAAATCGGCTCAAACCAAATCAACCCAACGATCCAAATTGGTATATGGATGATACCAATAAAGAACCGATGGATTAAAATGTTTGGAGTAGACTCGCGATATCCCGGGTGCGCACGGGACTCTTGAAGCTCACTAGAAGATCTCAAGACCCCGCTATGTCCTGCTGGCATATCAAGGGTGATGTCCTCTTTTGTGAATTCCGCCTTTAGATCCGCTAAAGATCGTCGTCACATTTTGTGAATTCCGGTTGTGCTTCCCTACGATCGACCGTTGTGGTTTTCTTGAAGTCAGCATCGTCTGGAGCTCCCCAAAATACTGCTTATTGCCTCTTCTGGCACCTTCCCAATACTGCTTATTTTTTCCTGCTCTGACGGGTATTTATAGATTTCCTCCGTTTGCCAACATAGCCAATTGCGGCATTTCGCGCCATTTTCTCCAACGGTTTTCTGATTTTGCTCCGCGATTTTCGACCATAATGGCCGAGACGGTATCTAATCAATTTTCAGAAAACTTCCAATCGCTCCCCAGATGTCGAATTTGTGCGAAAGGGGAGTGGCTTGTTTTGGGAGTCATTTCTATCTTAAATATCCCGGAGCGATTGATGCACCTCACTAGATGCATGGCTTTTGTAAAAGCAACATTAATGCTTTTGTAAAACCTTTAAAGTTTTATTTTTATTTTACCGACAGCGCGCTTGTACGGTGAATTTTCTGCATTCTGCAGCATGAAACCAGTCAAATATAATCGCCAGCGCGGACGGAAATTTAGGGATGTTGATATCGGAAAAAAATATCGATATTTATTATATCGTTATTTTCAAAATATATTATATCGGGTATTCGATATATCGGTAAAAAATATCGATATTTCGATATATCGATATTTCGTTCTCACTGTTCTCACAAAAACTGTCCATTTTAGATACACCAAAACTGTATCAAATTTTTAACTAAATTATCATTAAGATTTCAATGAGGCGGTATATAATGGCAAATCCAAACAATAAAAAAAATTGTAAACAATTTTAATTGCAAAAATTTAGTCAAAATATTGTATATTTAGCATATTACAGCATGATACAACTTTACCAAAAATGGTTTATTTCTAATAAACGCACATATAGACTTAGATACCTAATAATTATGAAAAATTTATTTTATTGAAAAAAAAATTTAAGGTTAAGTATTGTTAAGGCCTTATTAGGAAATATAGGGAGAAAAAAACTATGAAAACCAATATTTATTGGATACACTTGTTAAAAATACGCCAAGGCCGTAGCTAGAAATTTTGAAGTTGTATATCTCTCTTGCTACTTACGGGACCCATGCCAAGTTTAGGGTTTTTAATAGTGAGCCTACTAGGAATGTTGTGGCAAAGAAAAAAAATGTTTTGTAATTTGCGAAAAAAAGTTGAATTTTTGCGGAACCCCCCCGAAAAAAAATGAACACGTTGAGGTATTTATTTAGTATTGTTTCTAAGAAAATTTCACATGATTTGGTCGACAATTCTTCAATTTTAATAGACACAAATGTGTTAGTAAAAAGTTATAGTCATTTGAATGTTTTTAAACCTAAAGTATAATAAAATTTAAAAAATAATTCAAAAGACTACAACTGTCTACTAACACATTTGTGTCTATTAAAATTGAAATAATGTGAACTTTTCTTAGAAACAATAATAACTAAATACCTCAACGTGTTCATTTTTTTTGCGGAGGGGGGATGGTTCGCAAAAATTCAACTTTTTTTCGCAAATTACAAAACATTTTTGTTCTTTACCACAACATTCCTAGTAGGCTCACTATTAAAAACCCTAAACTTGGCATGGGTCCCGTTCCCGTAAGTAGCAACAGAGATATACAACTTCAAGCTACGGCGTTGAAAATACCCTTTCTTTAATATGTCCTCCACTCAAGCGTTGGAGCGTTGCAAAATGGCGTCCAACAAACAGTCGAAACGAACCGAAATTCGTAAATCTTCTCTTCTAAAATACAATAGCGTCTCGTCGGCTAGCAACGTCCAGCCAGAAATTCGTATTGTAAATTGTCCGAATTGCTAGTAAATTTCTTCTTCTTATCTTGCGATGGCCTCTTGCTTTTCACCATCTAGCTACTAAAGCTGACGAAAAATATCGGATCCGATAGTAAGATTTTAATATCGATATTCCGATATATCGGTATAAAAAATATCGTCTAAAAATATCGATATATCGAACAAAAAATATCATTTATTTGATATATCGATATTTTTTCAGCATCCCTAGACGGAATTTCTTTAGTCGTCGTCTTGCTAGCGCAGGGACACGTCGATGCTCCGCTTCATACATGAAATAGGAAGCTATCGCAAGACTGATTAAATATAATTATATTTATTTTAAAGAAATTCGTCGTTTTTTGTCGGATTTTCCCCTTTTTTATGGGAAAAAGGCATTGTGAAAAGCCAGTTTCACAACACCCGAACGCTCATTTCTCTGGCCGTCGTCGTCGAGGAAACATCTCCCGTAAAATTGCAAATTGGAGAATTTTCAAAATTGTTACTTTGTTTCTTATTAAGAAAGACATTTAAGTCTTTTTTGTTCTATAAAACTTTTTGATTAAGTCTTAAATAATAAACTTTTTAACGCCGTATTTAAGGTTTTTAGAATAGCTAATCGTTTTACGATTATTTTGGCTATTTTCTTGGACTTTAAACCATGTTTTATTTTAATATGGGCCTCCTGGGCCAAGGGGCTTATGGTACTTATGTTTTTTATATACAAAGTCCAATAAAACTAAAATTACCAGGGTTTTTTATGAAACACCAATCCTGTTAGATTTGGCATTTTATTTCAAAGGATTTTAAACCTTATGGGCCTTTATGAAAGGGGAGTGCCTTATAGGCAAGGGGTATCATGCTTTCATCGGCGGTATTCACGAAAAAGGCGTAAACACATATTTTATGAAGTAGTCAATCCGTTTATGGTTTTGCACTACTTTAAAGGCTTTTAACCTTGCTTAATAGGGGAATATAAGCTTTAATTGCTTAGGGGCATATAATATACAGGGTGTTTAATAACTAAGAACATATTTTACAAAATTATTTATAATATTTTATGAGAAAAACGTACTAATACGACACCCTCCCACCTAGACGGGAACGGACTCGTGAAATATTTGTTTTTAAAGTTTTGAAACAGATTTCCCGATCCGATGTCGTAATAGCTTAGTTTAAGGGGGATAAAAAGCTCGGTTGTAAAAGACTACCGATCTTTTTATTAAGTTGACAGAATTTTCGAATCGATCTAGCAATTGCTGTTGCTCGGCCGAAATTACCGCGTCGTCACCCAAGCTGACAACCGGTACGTCGTTCTCAGCAGTACTATCACGTGTATCAACTCTAGGGGGATTATTAATTTGGGGTAAGGTGATGTCTTCATCTTCCGAATCTTCGGAACTTGTTACTGTTCTGCGAAAATCGTTCGGAAATTCGTATTCTGATTCGTCGGATTCTGATAATGCATCGTCGTCGCTATCAAGGGTTACATTGTTACCACGGGGAGCTTTTCGCATATCGTTAATATGAACGTTCCATTGCCTGCCGTCAATAACAACTTCGTAAGTAGTGTCTCCATTTATAGCTACGACCTCGTGAGGTCCAGACCATGGTGGAGAAAAACTTGTGGTTGCCGCGTGTTGTACGCGAGTAATAACCCCAAACTAATGATTACACATATATAACTGCTGAGTTAGGAATAATAATTATAAACTGCTGGCCAATTCAAGCGGGACAAACTAAATTTTTGATAAAATTTAGAGTGGAATATTTTCGAAACGAAAAAAGATTTTGATTTAACTTTTTCAGTATGTAATTGAATAGTTCTTCTAGTTTTTATACTTCAAGGCACTATTGCTAGCAGTCGCTGCAACTCTATTTTACAGGGTGTTAAGTGAAACCCTGACTTTTTTGGAAAAGTTTTCCAGTTCCGAGAATCTAGGAAGAATTTTTTTTGAATTTTCTTTTCATACTAAAATGATCCATGGTCAAATACAAAAAAACAATTTCTCCGGATTTTCTCTATTTTCATTTGTTTTCCGTATACAGGGGTTAGTCGAAATTATCGACTTCTTCTTACAAAGGAACCCCTAATTTGGCCGTTTATTCACAAAAAGCGAAAGACCAAGTAAATTTGTAGTTTGAAGTAGTCCAGCTAACAAAATTAATACAAATTTTTGTACAGGGTGTAGCAAGTTTGGATCACGGGCTAGTAAATTATTATTTTTTAATTTCTACTACTTTTTCCTAAGTTAACTATTAATTATCACGTGCTACGTTAAAGGGTTAAAATTTGTTAGGTCCGATAACAGTACTGGTTAGAAAGATCCTTTTTGCCCAAACGGGTTTTTCATTTTTTGTCTAGTCCCATTTTTAGTGATTAAACGGCTCGCATTTTGAACCTAACTTTTTGCAATTGCATCCATGAACGATTGAAGTGAGAGTGCTTTTTTGGTGGTACATAATGAATGTTTTATCCAACCAAAAAACATGTAGTGGCCAAACAGCTAATGATGCTTATTCGAAGAATTTTTTAGCATTATACAGGGTTGCAAAAAATATACCACCTATACTTTGCAGGTGGATTTCTGTTAATTTAGCGGCGTTTCTATTTCTTAGTCAAAAGATCTAGTAGGCCAAAAAAGAAAACATTTTCTTTGCTATTGACAGTTACCAAGGCAACAAAGTATTCTTCTTTGAATTGGTGCGTTATTATCCTTTATAATGGCTCGATTAAGTGCAAAAGAACAAGCTAATTGTTTGCGTTTACTACAAGATGGGGTAAAAATTAGTATTATTGCGGATATGTACGGGGTTGGGCGAAGTACAATATCTCGACTGCGTCAACGCTTCCACGAAACGGGAAGTGCAAACTATCGTTATGGGGGAGGTCGCCAAAAGAAAGTCGGCATTGCAGATGAAAGATGGTTGGTTAGAGAGGCTCGTCGAAGGCGAAAAATTCCATCAGAGAAAATTAACCAGGAGTTCAGAGCAAGAACACACATTCGTGTGAGCAATAGGACCATTAGAAGAACTTTAAACAATAATAACTTAAGGTGAGTTACTTCAAATGAGATCTTATTTTTTGTACCAATATTTTTAGTGTTTCATTTTAGTAAGTCGGCTATTATAATATCGACGTCAGCTGAGGCGTGAATCTTGGATTTTGCGCACCGATATTATAAATGTAAACTTGAACTAAGTTGTTCATAAATTAAAGTTTTGATAGGCGACCCTAAACACATTATTTGTGCTTGCAGCGTAATGTTCCTTAGTTCTTCCCTAGAACTAACGTTATGAAAATTGACCTAATTTTGCATTTTAGTATAATAAAAGCTACTGTTGGCTTATTTATTGGTTCATTCCCTACACCTATACTACAGATTTTTAAGCCAAAATTTTAATTTTAGAGCTCGGCGACGTGCTAAATGTGTGCGACTTCTACCACAGCATAGGCGAAGACGTCTCCAGTGGGCATATGAACATCGCAATTGGCCATTAGATAACTGGGAAAACTGCATGTTTGTAGACGAGTCAAGATTTAATTTAATTCACTCGGACGGCAGAATATTAGTTTGGCGTGAACGTGGCGAACGGTATATGGAGGAGAATATGGCTCCTCAGGAACCTTTTGGTGGTGGAGGCGTTACTGTTTGGGGTGGTGTAATGTTTAATGGCAAAACGGAACTTTTTTTAACATTGGAGCCCATTAACGGTCAGGTATATAGGGACGAAATTTTAAGCAATATCGTTCTACCATTTGCAAACAATTTTGGGAACGATTTTGTGCTAATTGACGATAACGCCAGACCTCATAGAGCACGCATTGTGCAAGAGTTTTTGGAAGCTAATAATATTACCAGGATGGTCTGGCCTGCAAAATCACCAGACATGAATATTATCGAACACGTCTGGTCTAAATTGAAATTATTGGTAAGTTCTAGGGAAGATCCTCCTCAGACTCTAGAACAACTTGCAGACGCCATTGTTCAGGAGTGGGAAAATATTCAGCAAGAATTTGTCAATAATTTGGTAATAAGCATGCCTCGAAGATGCCAAGAGATAATAAATGTAAGGGGAGGTCCTACTAGGTATTAAGATTTGTTTTGTTTTCGTTAGTTGCAAGTTTTTATAATACCTTCAAGTAAAAAAAATGTTCTATAATTTAAAACGTTTTCTGTTTACCTATAAAAGTAACAACCAAAATTTACATTTTGGATCTCCTAAAGTAATGCCGGGAAAAATAACTACTAAATTTGAAAATTACGTATCTTTTCGAGTACCGTATAACGGGGTTATTTTGGATTCGCGGGGATATTTTGGAAATCATGCCACGCGTCACAATATGGCAACTCTGCTAAGAAGAATTCTTCCGATTGAGTCGCCGGCGACGATTTCAATGTCAGATAACATCAGTGAAGCGGCTTCTTCTTAAATGCGTAGTCAGAACAGGTATTTTAGGTGGGTAGTGGAAGTTCAGTTCGGGTGGTCGTTAACGGGTGGAAAATTACGTCAAACTTTCGCCTGTGGAAAGGTATAGGGATATATTAAATTAAATATATGGTGGTGGAGTAATTGGTAGGAGTGTAAGTAACAATTCTGCAAATGAATATTTCCGTAGCTTTATTTTTAGAAATTTTACGGCCTTTTTTCTTAACAGGGGTAATTTTGGACGAACAATCCAAAATAACCCCTGTGTCCAAAATAGCCCCATTATTGTAGGACTGTATCCATTTGATCCTTCGCAACCAAAAACCAGATTGCCTCCCGAGAGCGAAGACATTGGAGAATCTCATTCGCTTATTTCTGATGCAGTTGTTGACCGTCTCAAAGAAATGCGAGGGTCGAATGAAGGTAATCTAGGAGAAAAAACGAGACGAAAGAGAGGGTCAGTTGAGCCTGGGAAGAGTATATGCGCAGATGATGTTGCAAGTACTTCTAAGGAAAAAGCTGTACCGAAGTCCGTCAATGCAAAGCAAAAATTTTATCGCCCTAATAATGAACCTAATACGTCCTTGGAATCAGGAGGAAGAAGACTAAAACAAATCGTAAAGAAAGTGTAAGTTAGACAGCTGAAAATGAGGGCGATTTCGAATTGGTTGAAAGTTCAGATGATGGAACTGAAAGCTTTAATGATTTACCTGTGTTCGACCAATATAATACTCTCAAAGAACCGTCTGTCAATCCGGAATATGTCAGTTCTAGTGATGATGAAGCCCCCCTCAGAAAACACCCTAAAATTAGTGATAATCTCCCTGTACAACAGCGGAAAATATCTAGTTTTTAAGTTTAGCGAAGCTTAATCTTAATTTACTTTTTACTTACGGGAACTTTTTTGTTTTTTGTAGACCCAGAGTCAATCGTGTAAAGTACAATGACGTAGGTGCCGGCGGAGGGAAAACTTTTAGTTATCCACTGGTTTTTAATGAAGTCACATGAGGCTCGAGAGAGACGGCGATGCAACAATCTTGCCGGCACCAACGTCATTGTACTTTACAGGATTGAATTTGGGCCTACCTGTTATTATTTGTTCCTATTGAGTTGTGTTTATTTAAAGAGGACTTAATACCTATGTTTAGGTTTATGTGTTCCTATTGAGTTGTGTTTATTTAAATAGGATTTAATATGTTTAGGTTCATTTGTTCTTATTTAATAAAGAATCATCTTTAAATTGAGTTTTATTCACTTTTTTTATTTACTAGCGCTCAAAAATAACATTTGAGTGTTAGTAAATAACAAAAAAGGGATCCTTAGGAGTCCAAAAAAGCCCCACGAGCGGGGAAATATTATATAATGCGATATTTTTACGAAGTCTAAAATATCCCCGGTCTAAGGGGCAATTTTGGACGGGTACAAAAAAAATTTTTTTGGGCCCACCCGAAGAGGGGGGGCCTTTCTGACCAATTAAGACACTTACTTAAACCTAGTCTTTTCAAAGCAACATCCACACCTAGTTTTCCCTCGCTAAGTTTTCTGATATTTAAAAAAAAGTTCAAAAAAAGTCTAAATTAACCCCGTTATACGGTACTTTCAAAAGTAATTAAATCTTCTGAAATTTCTATACCTTCTAAAAACTACGCTATACAGAATTTTATAACTTGTTCAGTTGAATTCACTATCCATCTCCAATTTTTGACGAGAAAAATGTACTCCGTGACTATTAATTTAAGACACTTCTTATTAATTAAAATTTCTCAATGCCATGTACTGACTTTTTAGAGCAGTGGTAAAATATTTTTCTTTTATAATGAATAATCGAAGTTTACGAAAATCCAAAGATATCGAGAAACACGTGGCTTCTATTATAAGTAGTAACTTCTGCACAATCCTGTATAATGTGAAAAAGTTCCGAATGAATATTATTCTTTTTATCTGTATCGTTACTAGATTTTATTAATAATAAGTAGGACATTTTCTTTAATAATTATTAATATAGCAAAAAGGAACTTTATGAATACCTAAAGGACTCTAAAATCACATGATTTTCATATAAAATGTAGGTGATATGTTTTGGGCAAACGCGGACAAAAGCAGCGAATAAGCATCTTTAGCTCTATGGCCACGACACTTTTTTATTGGTTGGTTAAACCAATAAACGATGTCCACTTCAATAGTTCATGAATGCAATCGCAAAAAGTTAAGTTTTAAACGCAAGCCATTTGTATCACTAAAAATGGGACCAGACAAAAAAATTCAAAAACAGTTTCGGCAAAAAGTTCCAAGAAAATTGGGACTATATTCAATTAATTTGAAAATCACATGACTTCCATATAAAGTATAGGTGGTATATTTTTTGCAACCCTGTATAATGCTAAAAAATTCTTCGAATAAGCATCATTAGCTGTTTGGCCACTACATGTTTTTTGGTTGGATAAAACATTCATTATGTACCACCAAAAAAGCACTCTCACTTCAATCGTTCATGGATGCAATTGCAAAAAGTTAGGTTCAAAATGCGAGCCGTTTAATCACTAAAAATGGGACTAGACAAAAAATGAAAAACCCGTTTGGGCAAAAAGGATCTTTCTAACCAGTACTGTTATCGGACCTAACAAATTTTAACCCTTTAACGTAGCACGTGATAATTAATAGTTAACTTAGGAAAAAGTAGTAGAAATTAAAAAATAATAATTTACTAGCCCGTGATCCAAACTTGCTACACCCTGTACAAAAATTTGTATTAATTTTGTTAGCTGGACTACTTCAAACTACAAATTTACTTGGTCTTTCGCTTTTTGTGAATAAACGGCCAAATTAGGGGTTCCTTTGTAAGAAGAAGTCGATAATTTCGACTAACCCCTGTATACGGAAAACAAATGAAAATAGAGAAAATCCGGAGAAATTGTTTTTTTGTATTTGACCATGGATCATTTTAGTATGAAAAGAAAATTCAAAAAAAATTCTTCCTAGATTCTCGGAACTGGAAAACTTTTCCAAAAAAGTCAGGGTTTCACTTAACACCCTGTAAAATAGAGTTGCAGCGACTGCTAGCAATAGTGCCTTGAAGTATAAAAACTAGAAGAACTATTCAATTACATACTGAAAAAGTTAAATCAAAATCTTTTTTCGTTTCGAAAATATTCCACTCTAAATTTTATCAAAAATTTAGTTTGTCCCGCTTGAATTGGCCAGCAGTTTATATAAACTACTTGATTAATAAAATCGGTAACATTGATATTGTGTCAAAGCTAATTGCTGTTCATATTGGTGTTCATAGTTAAGTTACTTTTAAGTTGTGCCCTTTTTGTCAAAATAAAAAGTTTTTTAAAACGAAGTTTTTCGAACTGTGTTCTTAATTGGCGCTGCGAACAGGATAGTGTGATTCTGCCCTTTATCGGTATACCGTTGTGTGGAAGTGATTTTTAAATCTTTGTGCGCTATCCGAACCTAGAACCCTTCAAGCTCCGGTCCATCGACCCTTCGTGAAGTGACGAAATGTTCTATTCTTGGAAAAGTAAGAAAGTGGTGAAGCTAACCGTCATCTACCGTGTTGTCAGAGACGCTGCCAACCCAGTTCCTGCCTTTCCGATTCGACCAGTTCAGCAAACAGAAGAAGAGCCATTCAGCCACGCCTCTATAGGGACTCCTTTGGTTGTGAACCTCTGCAGTATAAGCTTTATGGATTCGTCCTTGATTGTATTGTAAGTTATTGCTGAATTGCCATTTTACATTTTTTAATGTCAAACCCTTCTGAACGTTTAAGAAACATTTTGGTAAAAAACAGGGCTTCTTTAGGATTAAGCACTGACAATTTAAATCTTCCAAGTGAAGACGCAAATTCTCAAGACGAACTAGTAAATTTAATTAGTTCTTTAAATTTAAATTCTACCGAGACCGATAATTTAGATAATAATAATTCCAAAATGGAAAACTTAAGATTTCACACTTCTCTTTTGCCAACTTTCTCTGGTATCCAAAATCATTTAGAAAGTTTTATTTTAGCAATAGATGAATTTCATGACCTATATAATAACACGAGTGAAGACCAGAAAAAGGTGGTTATTGCTGCCATAAAATCAAAATTATCTGAAAGTGCCCGCGACTTTTTACTCTCTAGGCCAGACTTAACGCCTTGGATTACAATAAGAGAAGCGCTAAGACAAAAATTTGGCGATCCTATTACATATCAAATACTCATACAACAATTGCAATATTTTAAAATTAATAAAAATGAAGGTATTTTACAGTTCGTAGATAGGCTTAAAAGTTTTATGCAAAGAATATTTTCAAAAATTCAATGCGAAATTTAAGACGAGGGAGCTAAGAGAATATTAATTAGTCAAGTTCAACAAACATCAGTATTGATTTTAACTGCCAATTCTCCGTTAACGTTAAAAACAATGCTAATGTTACAACGGCCTTATACACTTGATGACACCTATAAACATGTTTTAAATTATGATATGATAGAATCACAAGTTAATTTTACGAATAATTCAACATTGCAATCTTATCATATGTATAACGTCAATAATCAAGTAACTCAAAAAACCCCTGTAAGACCGTCACAACCCTTACCAATGGCCTTCCCTCAAAAACAACCACAACGTGCTGTTAACCAGCCGATATCTATACAACCTAGACCAGTACAAAGAAATTACCCGACAAACGCCCAAGTTTTTGGTAAACCCAAAAATGTGTTTGCACCGCAATACCAAAACAGACCTCTCAGGTTAGAACCAACAACCCCTATGTCTCTCTGTACTGCTGGTCCTTCCAGAATGACTCAGCAAAGACTACCTTATAGACCCCAAAATTTCTTTCAAGCTACAGGTCCCAGAAATTTCTACTCGCAAGAATTGTCCAATGTAGAAACTTACAATGATCCCTATTGTGACGAATCTTATGTCGTAGAACACCCCCCTGAAGCTTATCAAGAATCAATGCCCCACTACTCCTATAATAATTCTCAAAATTTGGATACTTTCGCCCATAACGAATATTCCGAATTTTCTCATGAAAATCAAGATTACTTGATTCCTGGTCCGATGTTATCGCAAGAAAATTCCGAAAATTTACAAGGAACCGAAAATTTTCAGGAAACTGCCTCGAACATACCATCAACTTAAATAATATCGCCCAACAAATCGAACTACCCTACTTCTATTTACCGCACAAACAAATGACAATACTTATCGATTCAGGTGCCTCAGATTCTATAATTTCGCCAAAATTAGCGGAATTTTACTCAGAAAATATTTTTATCGAACCATTCGAGGTAACAGCATGCAAAAATACTTACAAGGAAAATAAAAATCTTAGTATTTCCCTTTTAGAAGAACTAGGCGTAAAATATTGTTTTAAAATGAGAATTTTAAACTGGCATAACGACTTCGACGCCCTAATAGGCACTAAGGATCTTAGAAATCTAAACGCACTTATAGACTATGAAAATAAAACAATTACACTTCAAAATATTAAAATACCTTTTTCTCTTGCCTATAATAAACCACTAACTAGGCCCATTCAAAATTTAAATAACAATTCTCTTATTATACCAGTCAATTATGAGAAAGGTATAGCTATTTTACCTTCGTTTACAATTAACGACCATATAATACCTGATAGTCTAGTTGAAATAAAAGACGGTTTGTGTAAAATTCCAAATCCTACCCCTAATGTGAACATAAACTTTCACCAAAGAGTAAAAGTCATCCCCCAAGATCAATTTGACATCATCGATCCTTCACGACCTACCTCACAAAAATTTGACCCAGAAAAACAGCTAAGACTAGACCACTTAACGCCACTAGAAAAATCAAAAATCTTGCCGCTCTGTCATGAGTTTAAGGACATCATGTATCACGAAGGTTGTGACCTTACTTTCACTAGTCAAACTAAACATACTATTCGTACAACCGATGATCGTCCAGTCTATGTAAAGTCCTTCAGGCACCCCCCTGCTATGAATTGCGAGATCCAATCCCAAATTCAAAAACTTTTAGACAACAAAATCATTCGTCCTTCCATTTCTCCATATTCTGCCCCCGTCTGGATCGTTCCAAAAAAAGCCGACGCCTCTGGAAAAAGGAAATTTAGATTAGTAATAGATTTCCGCCGCCTTAATGACGTCACGATCGAAGAAAAATACCCTCTGCCAAGAATAGAAGAGATCCTAGACAACCTAGGAAAGTATACCTACTTCACTACCCTAGATCTTGCCCAAGGTTTCCATCAAATTGAAATGGACCCCGATTCTATAGAAAAAACCGCTTTCACGGTAAATAATGGCCATTACGAATACCTTCGAATGCCGTTTGGCCTTCAAAACGCCCCCGCTACATTCCAACGAATGATGGACGAAATACTTCGCGACTATCTTTACAAATTTTGCTTTGTTTATATGGACGATGTCGTCATTTTCTCAAAATCCTTATCTGAACAAATCGATCATATACGTCAAATATTCAAAAAACTAAAAGAAGTAAACCTCAAGGTACAACCTGACAAGTCCGAATTTCTGTGTAAAGAAGTAGCATTCTTAGGACATATTATAACACCCGACGGTATTAAACCTAACCCCTCCAAAATTGAAACCATCCAAAGATATCCAATACCTAAAACCCAAAAAGAGATCAAAGCCTTTTTAGGACTGGTAGGCTATTACCGTAGATTTATCAAAAACTTCGCCAAAATCACGTTTCCTCTTACTAGATGCCTCCGAAAAGGTAGTACAGTTAATGTCGAAAATGTAGAATATAAAAATGCTTTTTCAAAATGCAAAGAATTAATGTCAAATTCTCCCGTACTGCAATATCCCGACTTTAGTAAGCCATTTAAACTTACTACCGACGCCTCCAACATTTCTATAGGTAGTGTTCTCTCCCAAAACAATCACCCCATAGCTTACTATTCTCGCACCCTTAATACTGCTGAGAAAAACTACTCAACCATCGAAAAAGAACTTCTAGCAATAGTAGATTCTACAAAACATTTTCGCCCCTATCTATACGGTCAAAAATTTATTATAGAAACCGACCATAACCCCCTACTTTGGTTGTCCAAAATCAAAGAACCAAATTCTCGCCTTATCCGTTGGCGACTAAAACTCGAAGAGTTTAATTATGAAATCAAATATACTAAAGGCAAAGAAAACTTTGTCGCCGATGCCCTGTCACGCATAGAACTTAATGTGCACGAAACCAACGACGCACGATCTAATGTACCTAATGCTGACAACTCGGTCGCTAACCTTGCTGACTTTGACTTGGCAGACTTTGCCCTTAACGAAAGGTATAATGACGTCATCATTGCCCAAACTAGCGCCCTTACTAACAATCACGACGAAAATGACAACAACTCTGACGTCACTGTTCATTCAAACAATGATCCACAAGGCAAAACCTTACCCATCTCAGAATTGCCAGTAAATTACGCAACTAACCGCCTCGTAATTGATTACGGCACTCAATACAAACATAGTTTTTCGAAACCCTTTAAGAAAAATCATCATTATGTCAAAATAGTTAAAACAGACCGACAAGAACATATCTTAAAAATCTTAAAGGAAATCATAAAGCCTGATGTTCTATTTACAGTTTACATCAAGAATACTGAGCTAAAATTAGAATTCCAAAGAATAATAAGTGCAAATCTAAATCCATCAGCAAAATTAAATTTTTCAAGTATATACTTAACTGACATAACAGACCTAACGCAACAAAAAGAAATAATTACAAATTATCACCAAAGTAACCATAATGGCATTACTGAAACTTATAATCATCTAAAACAAAAATATTATTGGCCAAAATTAAGAGATTCTATTACAAACATAATAAACACATGTGAAATATGTCTACAAAATAAATATGAAAGACACCCCTATAAAATTGCATATGAAGGACCGCTACTCTCAGAAAAACCCTTTAAAACACTTCACCTAGACATCTTTCAATTTTCTAACTGCCAATTTTTGACAATTATAGATTCATTCTCTAAATATGCCCAAGCTTACTTCGTATCTGATAAGAATGCAGTCACTGTCTTAAGCAAACTGAGACATTATTTCTTACATCATAACACCCCTCAGAGAATAGTCGTAGACCAAGGAAAAGAGTTTCAAAACAACCTCTTTAAAGAATTTTGCCAATTATTTTGCGTAGAAGTACATTATACTACTCCTGCAAATTCTTCTTCTAACAGCCCAGTAGAAAGATTACATTCTACATTATTAGAAAAATTACGCACTCTAAAAATGCAAAACCCAGACGAAACCCCCCAAAATCTAATGACTTCCGCTGTATTAATTTATAATCAAAGTATACACTCAACCACAGGTCATTCTCCCTTTTCTATCTTATATGGACCTTATCTCAACGAACCCAATTTAAATAATGACTTAACGATTTTTGAACAATATAACGAAAGACGCAAAAACGAGGCATTACCATTTCTTGAGAACATTTACAAAAATACCTATGAAAAACAATCCCAAAATACCCAGAAACAAAATAAAAATACTGAACAACCCCCTGAAATTAAACCAGACCAAACAGTATATCGAAAAAATACACTTAGAAATAAAATGAAACCCCAGTTTATACCTACAAAGGTAACAAGTATAAATAAAAATAAAATAACAGGCGTTTCTAAGCAAAAACCTATTACTATGCATATGAGAAAAATCAAGAGACTTAGGAAAAACCCTATTTCTTTTCAGCCTCCTGATACTGGCCCTGCGGACCCCTCTGAACCAGGCCCTTCTGGCACACAAGTTACCTAACAATGGCTATTATTCAGAAGAAATCTCTACTTCCTTAGTTATAAGTCATTATCATACAACATACATTCCCTTTAATATTTCTATAATTAGGTTAACATTATCCCAATTACTCGGCAATATTAAAATTACAAATCATATGGTAAGGAAACAAAACAATACTTTAATTATGACTCAATTTGATCATGTTTCTATAGCCTTAAATAAAACATATGATACTTATACAAAATTAAATTTTTGCGAAATCAGTAGACTGAGTCGCAACAAACTTCCTCGGAAGTGGCATCAAGATAATGATTTAGAAGCAATTACTCAAAATTTACAAATTTTAAAAAATAATGAAATAAATTCTATGCATAAAATTAATGATCTAAGCTCATTTGCAGGAAATATTATGAATAAATTCGAAACTACTTTAAATTATATAAATGAAAATTCGAAAAACATTCGCTCGGAACTATACGAGCTAAATAATGAAATAAATACAATGCTTACACTGCAAAACCAATATATGCAAATTATTTACTTAAATCAGTTCTTAGAAAAAATATTACGCATCCTTTCTTTCGCCCACCTAGAAACATTGGATTTAGAAATTTTAAGTATAAAAGAAATAGAAGAAATTTGGCAATATTTGGAAGTGCATTATCCTAAAAACGCACTATGGTCTGTAAAACATTTATCTGAATTAACCTTAATATGTAAAACCGGTCTTTTAATTCTAAGAGAAATGGCAATTTTAGTAATAAAAATACCCATTTTTGAGCAAAATGTATGTAATTTAAAAATTGTATATCCTATACCAAACAACGAATCAAAAATATTAATAGGCCCTAGTAGGTTTTACTGCGACACATTATGGTACAACCAGTGCAAAGAAGTCAACTCAAAATGGATCTGTTCTGACCCGATTGCCAACAGCTGTCCCTTACCCAAAAACTGTCAGTATGCCACTGTTCAAAACAATTATCAAGTGCATACACTCACGTACAAAAACGCCTTACTCTTCTGCACCAAATCTCCTGAAACAATTTATGAAAATTGCTTTCAGTTTCAAAAGGCTACTCTTCAAGACTGTTACCTCATACAAAGCCAGTGTGACGTAATAATAAATCAACACAAATATTCCTTGGCTATAAATAATATTTCAGTGGTCCTTCCCGAAATTATAAAGGTACAGGACACCAATTTTTCTATAAACCTACAAATTCGACACTTAGAGGACCCGAAGAAGATTCAAGAAGATCTGATGGAGCCCCTAAACTTTCAGGAATTTACTTCCCAACAGTCATCTCATAGTATCAGCTTTATTATCTTATCAGTTATATTTATCTGTATTCTAGCCTTAGTGATATATTTTTGGCAAAAACATAGCCGTGTGGAAGCAGTCCCAGTGAAGCTTCTGGAAAAACTTGTCAACGAGGACGTTGAAGAATCTAAGGGTGGAGGAGTAATAACCCCAAACTAATGATTACACATATATAACTGCTGAGTTAGGAATAATAATTATATATAAACTACTTGATTAATAAAATCGGTAATATTGATATTGTGTCAAAGCTAATTGCTGTTCATATTGGTGTTCATAGTTAAGTTACTTTTAAGTTGTGCCCTTTTTGTCAAAATAAGAAGTTTTTTAAAACGAAGTTTGTCGAACTGTGTTCTTAATTCGCGGACATTTACCATGTCCCCTAATTTAAAAGAAATTACTGGTTCGGACTCATCGTGATAAGTTTGTAATTGGTAATTCCTTTGATGCTTGTATATGTCACGGTTCTTTTGTTTACGTTGTTCGGGTGTAAGTTGCTCACGGCTTTGATGCCAATTTACTTTCCATTCACCCGGACATGGTATCTCATAACCAAGTATGATGGAAGCAGGGGTTACACCTGTGGCTCGACATGCCCTACTACGCAGGACTTGGAGAGCTTTAGGAATATTTTCTTCCCAAACATTAGCTTTTTTGTTATAATTTAACAATTTTAAAACTTTCTTGAATTCCTGTACCACTCTTTCCACCGGGTTGGCTTGTTGGTGGTACACAGAAGAGTATACGTGGGTTATTTCATTTTCTTCACAAAACTTTTCTAGGACGCGACCTGTAAACTGGGCTCCTTGGTCAGAAACCAAAGTCTCAGGCGTTCCGTACCTAGGAAGTATTTCAGTTTGTAAAAATTTCACAATTTCGGGGGCTTTAGGCTCACTAATAGCCTTCGCCTCCGTCCATTTTGAGAATACGTCTTCGCAAATTATAATATATTTATTTCCGGTCTTTGGAGAGATCGGATCCAATGGTCCCAAAATATCGACAGATATCATTTGGAATGGAAATTTGGGCGTTCTAGCCCTTAAAGGGGCTTTTCGCTATTTTTGCTGAGTCTTACATATGGAGCAAATGATACAATTTTTTATGTATTCTGTTATGCTTTGTCGTTGATGTCCCCAATAATATATATTGGAGATTTTCCTAAAAGTCTCATCAGTTCCAGGGTGCGCGGAGTCGGTGATGTCATGGTAGAAGTATATTACTTGTTCTGCCATGTGTCTTGGCACGACGATTCTTTCGCCCGCTGCTCCGCGTCGCCATAGCAAATTATTTTTCACTATAAAATTTCGTTGTATTTTATGTTGAGCGGGAGTTGCTGGGAGTCTGTTTTCCAGCAACTTTAAAGTCTGTATCGCTTGTCTAATATAACGAGTATTGGTTTGAAATTTAACTATTTTTTCGTACAAATCTCTTGAATTTCTTAGCAAGTTTACTTTGGCAGAAATGTTGCCCTCTTCCGGTGGAAGTAACCGAATATTGTCGGGAGTATCGGAGTAACTAACACATTCAGCAGGATTACGACTTAAGTAATCGCAAAGTTGATTTTGTTTTCCTGGAACATGTTCAATTGTGAAATTATATTCTTGTAGCAACATTGACCACCGTGTGAACTTGGCTTTAGAGTCCTTAAATTGCTTTAACCATGTTAGGGCTTTGCTGTCCGTCCTTCTAAATAGCCACGGAACATTTTTATTGCCCATACCACGGCTAAACATTCTTGCTCGTTAATATGGTATTTCTGTGTCGTTTTATTAAATTTGGCGCTAACGTGACCGATAATGTGTTTTTTATTGTCCTTTTCTTGGTATAAAACGCCGGACATACCTATACTGCTGGCGTCCGTTTGTAAGATAAATAGTTCATTAAAATAGGGTCTATGCAATGGCTCACACGTATTGCATGTTTGGTTTTATCGAAGGCTTCTTGTTCCTTTTCAGTCCATTTAAACTTTCGCTCTTTTTTAAGCAGGTCTGTCAATGGAGCCGCCAATTCCGCCAAATTTGGTACGTACTCGCGTAGCCAGTTACATAGTCCTATAAATGATTGAATCTGCTTTTTGCTCTGGGGAGTTGGAAAGTCCTTGACCTGAATTTTGTGCTTATTCAGGGGCTCAACCACGTTATTATTGATATAATGGCCTAGATATTCTAGTTCGGTAGTACAAAGTTGACATTTCTCACCAGAAATTTTTAAATTATGTAATTGCAGCCTTTCCCACTTGTCTCAAATGTTGTAAGTGATCTTCTTTAGTATTTGAATAAATAATGATGTCGTCTAAGTAGACTATTACAAATTTTTGTAAAATTTCTACCAATACTTCGGGAGTCATTAATTTTTGAAATGTCGACGGAGCATTGCGTAATCCGAACGGCATCACGTTGAAATGGTAAGCTGCGCCGTCTGGCGTGGTAAAAGCAGTATATTTTTTTGAACTGGGATCCATAGGGATGTGCCAGTATCCTTTCTTTAAGTCTAAAACGGTAAAGTATTTAGCTGTAGACAGGTCCTTAAGTGCGTCGGTTACTCTTGGTAAACTGACGGATTCTTCTACAGTTATGCTGTTTATTTCTCTGAAATCTACACAAAAGCGCGGCTCCTTGCCTTGTCGCTCTACTAATACTGGAGGTGAAGAGAAGGCTGAGGTAGTAGGCTCTATTATGCCTTTCTCCAGCATTTCGCTCACTTGGTTATATAAAAAAATTTTCTTTCGAGGGATTAAAGGATAACATCTTTTATTGATGATTTTGTCCGATTTAGTCTTTATCAGATGTTTAGTGGTTCGGGTTGTTGGCTGGGTTAAACCAGTCTCGAATAAATCTTTAAATTCGGTAATTAAATTTTGTAACTCCTTAGGGTGTGTTTCGTTTAATTGGGGTAAAATTATTTTTCCGCTTGTGTTAGCTTTTGGACGTACCCAATATAATGTCTGTCTTTCAGTTTTTCCTACATATATGCATTTTCGGGGATAATCCAGGATGACATCTTCCGCTAACATAAACGGCGTTCCCAATATTAAATCTGCGTCTAAGTCTTTTATAACCCAAAAGGTTTGTTTGAAGTATCTCTCTCCTAATTTAAAAGTTTTCTTGCATGAGCCAAGAACCAAGGCATTGGCATTTTGACAGGCAAGCTGTACTGTTTTTACAGTTAAAGGGGTTAATTTACTAGGTGCAAGTCTTTCTGAAATTAAATTGAGGTCCGCCCCGGAGTCGAATAACACCTTGTACTCTTGATCCTCGCAGAACGCGATTAGTACCGGCTGGGTCTGATCTTGTGTAACGACAATCAATTTTCGGGGGGTAGAATCTGAGTTTAAATTTTTTGAATTAGATTTTCGTTTACGGTGTCTTTTTTTTTATTAGATGTTTGCGAGGGGTCGGAATTCGCGGATGTGGTCGTAATTTTGTTTGCCGAAGACCGACCCGAATCTAGTTTTTTGATTCTAGATTGGTATTTTTATTTGAATTGTTATTTTGATTTTCGTTATTAAACGTTCTGGAATTAAAATTTGGCCGTTTGGGACATCTGAAATCTAAATGATTCCCGTTACAGTACCTGCACGGTCTTTTATGTGTAAAATTGTTAAAGTCGGTATTTGGTTTATTATTATTATTATTTGAATTTTGCTGAAAATTTGGTCTAAGTGGGGGGTGGTCGTTTATTTTTGGGGTACTTGGTACCGTCGTGGGCTTCATTGGCGGTATCAGCTTTGCTTCCTCCGCCAAATCTTTCTCCACACATCTCGTTAATGTTATTAATCTGCTGATCGAGTGTATCTCTACTCCTCGCAGCCTAGACCTGATATTAGGCATCAGATGCCAATAAAATATTTATGAATTCAGTTAAAGAACTGTTAGGTCGCAGTCTGGAAAATATCGCGTGCTTATGCAAAATAAACTGTTCGGCAGTTTCATTTTTGCGTTGGTGGTCTCCGTAGAGTCTAGCTTGCAGGTCAGCCAGATCCTCCACGCACGAAAATCTTTCTATGAATTTTTCTCTAAATTCATTATAACTTTTAATAAACAAACTACACTTTACACACACACACAAACAAAACTACCTTTAATGTGCCGGGTCGCGGTTCCTTTAGGTTCAACGTAGTTCCTTTTGGGTTATGTAATGCAGCTCAGGCTCAGCAGCGCTTGGTGGATGCTATTTTTGGGGCGAAATATGAACCGTTTATTTTCACGTACTTGGATGATATTTTAATTTGTAGTCCGGATTTTGAGCACCATGTAAAATTACTAGGCGATGTTAAAGAAAAATTAAAAGAAGCGAATCTTACAATTAATTTGGAAAAGTGTGACTTCCTCAAGACTAGTTTAAAATTCTTGGGTTATATTGTGGGGTCAAATAGTTTGCGCACTGATCCAGACAAAATTCTTTCCATGGTCAATTATCCACGGCCTAAGAATGCCACGGAAGTGAAGAGATTTATTGGGTTGTGTTCCTGGTATCGGCGATTTATAAAGAGTTTTTCTACCTTGATGTCACCCATCAATGATCTTCTCAAAGGTCGCAAGAAACGCCAGCCTGTCACTTGGACGGATGCTGCAGAGACTTCATTTGTTAGGATCAAGGAGCTTTTGGTTTCCTCTCCAATTTTGTCCCAGCCTGATTTTAGCAAGCCGGTTATTATTACTTCAGATGCTAGCCTAACGGGTGTGGGAGGCGCACTTTCTCAAATAATTGACGGAGAAGAACACATCATAGCATATGCCAGCAGATCTCTCACTAAGGCTGAAAGGAATTATTCGGTTGTGGAACGGGAATGTCTTGGAGTTTTGTTTTGTTTGGACAAGTTTAGGATGTATGTTGAAGGAGCTCCAAAGTTCAAGATCATAACCGATTGTTACTCTCTTTTGTGGCTAAATAACATGAAAAATCCCACTGGTACATTGGCTCGCTGGAGTGTGCGTCTACGTCAACATAATTTTGATTTAGTTCACAGACATGGAAAAGACAACGTAGTGGATGACGCATTAAGCAGAATCCCTCGAGACGATCAGGAAGATTCACCTGTTGTTTCATTAATAAATCCTTTTAGTATTGATATCGATCGTATTGACCATTGGTACGATGATCTTCGAGAGAAAATTGTTCATTCACCAAATAAGTATGCCCAGTGGAAGGTGGAAGATGGTTTTGTTTCTAAATTTATACCAAATCAGCTTCCAATGAATGTAAATATCCCCGAGTGGAAAATTTTAGTCCCGAATCCTCAAATTACCGATGTCCTTCAACATTGTCATTGTCCACCAACCTCAGGTCATTTTGGGTTTTATAAGACTCTTAATAGGGTACAAGATTTTTGTTATTGGCCGAAGATGAGGCGTGATGTTCTAAAGTTTGTGAAGTCTTGTTTAGTTTGTGGAGCCCAAAAGTCATCTAACACTGCTCGTATGGGACTGATGGGAAAAGAGAAGAAAGGGGACCTTCCTTTTCAATGTATTGCCGTTGATCTCATGGGACCTTTTCCCAGATCAAAGAAAGGTCATAAATGGCTGTTGGTTGTAGCGGATTGGTTCAGGAAGTACACCCTTTTATACCCACTGCGTAGTTCTAAATCTTCCTATATTGAAAATATTATAGAAAATTAAATTCTTTTAGTGTATGGATGTCCTGAGACTTTAATATGTGACACTGGTTCTCAGTTTACTTGTAAAAGTTTTAAGGATTTATGTAAAAATTATGAGGTAACGATCAGGTATAACGCGTTATATTCGGCTCAGTGCAATTTTGTCGAACGGAATAACAGAACAGTCGGCACTGCTATTCGAAGTTACATAAATGATCATGAGGATTGGGATAAAAATATTTCGAAAATACAGCAGGCAATAAATACCTCTAAACATGAAGTTACACACTTCACTCCTGCTTTTCTAGCTTTCGGCAGGCATCCTCCTTTGTCCGGCAAATTTTATTCCCAATCGAAGGAACTTAAAAATGAAGATACCGAAATTATTCTGGGAGATAGAGAATCGTATGCTAAAAATATGCACGGTCTGAGAGAAATTTTTGTGGAAGTTAAAAGACGACTTCATGCGGCCTACGAGCGCAATTCGCAGGCGTATAACCTCAGAAAGCGAGAATTTTCTTTTAATCCGGGCGATCATGTTTGGAGAAAGAATCAAGTTTTGTCTAGCGCCGCTAATCATTTTATGGCAAAGTTAGCTCGAAAGTATATTCTGTCAATAGTACATAGAAGGATTTCTAATTTAGTTTATGACCTTAAAAACGTGGATGGTTCTAAAGCTGGTAGATGGCATATTAAAGATCTTAAGCAATATGACGGTACAGATCTGGGAAACACAGATCAGGATATTGAGATTTCGGATTAATTTTATGTCTGGAAAGAATGCTAAAATTTAGGGGTTGCGTTTATCTTTCCACTTAATCTGTTGGTAACAGTGCTTTAAATTTGTATCCCTGACTTAGTGGCATTCATCTTTCCTAGATATTTTCACTGTGTTGGAAATTTTTTTGACATATATTATGGTTGATATTTTGACAGTTCCTAAGCGAAGTTACTCGCTGGGTTTCTGCCTCTAAGTTGGCACTGATCTAGCATCGATTTAGTTATTTGGTACATTAGTTGCCTACTTAGTATTTTTGTGTTATATATTATGATTTCGGGATAGATTATTTAGTTTTTGTTAGTTATGCTATGCATACTGGTCTAAGTTTTAGAGAGCTAGATTACCTTAGATCAATTTCCACTTATTCATGGAGATACATGTTCCTTTTAATGATTTACACATCCCTGATATTTGTTTCGGTCAAGTTTTACAGATGTGTAGTTTCATGTTCATGTCATTGCAAGATGTGATGGTTGATTTACGTGGTTGTTAATTGCTTTGGTCAGACTTTACCGATTGTGACTTCTTAAATTTTGTACCAGTACCGATTTAGTCCCTACTAATTTTGTCCCTTATAGGCGCGTGAGACACGCAGTTATCAAACCAAAACATTGACCCAATTCAAACGTAAAATCTCCCAGTTTCCCTGTTCATTTTATTATAAACTTCTATTTGCATTATAGTTAGTTAAAATAGTCTATTACATATCCTATTTTATTTTCGGTGGGGGGTAATGGCGCAGTCGGTAGGATTTTCTTTTTGTGACGACAACGCACAACAGGCACCGGCTGCTCAAATTTTTTTTTGGAGGCTAAAGGCTGTGGTTCGTTATCCTTCCCTTATTCCCTTTAGGCGCCACTTGATTTAATGTGGCTAAATCAAGAAAATAACCAGATGTTAAATTGGGTTGGAAAACCTTTCAATAAAACTACAAAATTATATCTGTGACCAAAGGTATTTAATTAAGTGATGTTAGGTCATTCCTTTTTTTACTTGGGCGCATTTTGATTTTAAAATATATTCTTGATGATTAAAACCTTCCAAAAGTAGATAATAGAAATGATAAGATTCAACGAAAAACAATAGTATAGGTTATGACATTTAAATTTAATACTAGCTTTTCTTGACACAAGGATTTATAAAAAGATGTTTTAATTTTTAGATTGTCCTCAGGGAAGATTCATGAATCTTTTCGGCGCTCAATCGCAAGGTTAAAGAGATGACCTCTTGTCGAGATAGCTTTACAGTAGGTAGTTAATGTGAAGTTCTGAATATAATTATAATAAGTTTAGGAAAATAGCATTAGTTTTTTTTATATATAACATTTTAGATAATGAGGTATTTCACTTGAGATTGTTTCAAAAAAATGATTATTGGTCACATTCCATATTTTCTTTGAATAATGAATGTCTATGTACAAAAATATACAGGCCTGTTGGTGACTAGGTACTCTGAGTCCAAGTTGCTGTGCTTGCTATTGCTTCAGGACTTCAGTAGGACCCCCCTTTTTCATGGCTGCCGAAATAAATTACAGCATGGCTTTTCCCAATGTGGGTATAACAGGGAACATGCCCTCTTCACAAACTGGCTCTTGAATTACCCAACCACCATGTCTTCATGGAAGGTCTGAAAAATCAGGGGACGGATGCACCCTAGTACCTCAAGGAAGGAAAACCCTAAAATACGAAACCAAAATTGAAATAAGAAAACCCAACCTTAAAACAAAATTACAATTTCTCATTTATTTGTGAAATCTTACCTCTAAAAGGGCGTTGAAGGGACCTCGTGGTCACGACATATAAAAAAAGAAAAAAACGGTAAAAAACCGTTTGCTTCTGCCTGCTACGATGGCTGATCTTAGAAGGAAACAGTTTCTTTCTTCTCAAATATTAAGACGTGATCTTGCCCTTCACATCAATACTGCCAACTCAAAAATCCTGAATAATTAAAACGGGACTGGAGCCACGACCGGAACAACATACCCTTTACAACCTGCACCAACGATGAACCAGGACATAGAACACAATATCGGAGTATGCTCTCCGATCCCAACACGTATGAGGAAATACGAACGTTCAACAAATCAACCTAGGTCTACTCTAGAGCCATTCTGAATCCCAACGCGTGCAACGCCTAGCATGAACTCGCCTCTCGGTCAGAAGATTTATGTGTGCCGCTTAAACATCGCCGGGCGGAGACTCCGATACTTAAGAATTGCCAAAATATGGTGCTCTAAGATTAGTTCGGTATCTAATCGAAAACTAGAGATGTACTGAAATAGATAGATAGATCTTAGGAATGTGCTCAGATCCGTGCGATTTCAAAAAAATATTAAACTGTAGCAATTTTAAACTGCTACAAGATACTCACAAAACTAATAGAAGTGGACGTTTCTCTGTAAACGTTTGGGCTTGCTTAGTGCTAGGGGTCCAGGAGCTTGTCAGATCGTGGAGGGGAGACTTACTGCAGCGCTATACTGCGATATTCTCCGCCAAGTAATGATACCCTCGGTTGGAGCAGTTCGTGACCAAGATTATATATTCCAGCACGATAATGCTCCGATACACAAAGCCCGTTTTACTCAGAATTTCATTGAGGAAAATATTCGTGTTTTACCATGACCTTCAAGGAGCCCCGATCTCAACCCAATCGAAAACGTTTGTGGTTTAATGATAGAGGCTATAAATAAGCATAATTTTCAGCCAAGACATCAATATGAATTCCGCGAAAGAATAAACCAAGCTTGGGATGAAATCAACGTAAATACTACGAGAAACTTAGTTTTAAGTATGCTGCGAAGGTTGCAAGATGTTATCATCAAAAATGGTGCAATGACCAAATATTAAAAATATGTCAAATGTGTTTTAATTTAGATTTTTTAGATTTAGAAATGACTTAATATTTTTACCTATTGATTTTGATTTAATTTTTAAGGTTTGATTGCTTTTTGATTTTTCATTCATGTTTAATATACGCTTAAAATATGTTGTTTTGATTAATTGAAAACAAAAATTATAATCCAGAATTATAACTTTGGGGTTCCTATATCTATATCTGTTTTATCTATATCAACCATAAAATTCGGACAAAATAAAAACATCACCTCGAATCACAAAGTACAAAAGTTAACAATCTTGTAACCAAGGTTACTTTCTACAGGGTAAGGTGTTAATATTTACACCTTCAGAGTACCTCCTTAAAGTCCGGGAGCTACAACTCAGCTGTCTCAGTATTACAATTTTGTTGTCCTAGTTTTTTTTGGGCGCAATGGTACAATATGTACATGACTTCACCTGCTACCTTGGCGACATACCCATGGTTATTTTTCACTAAATTGGCAACAGCGTTTGGGTTAACAGCTGCCAACATAAGTCGATATTTTAATACTTCTCGTTGCAGCAAACACCTTCTATATACGGTTTGTGCAAACATTTCATTTACTGTTCTTTTAAATGATTGCTCCACATATAAAAATTTAGTGTCAACGTAGGTTATGAGATCGGCATCCCGATTTTCTGTCTCAGTAAAGGGGGTAATTTCCGAGGCCGATCGTTTTCGAATTACAAGTAACCGGGGATGTTAACTCTCCCAGGTAGTGGTGCCGCAATTTAATTGTTGTCGAATGAGTTGTATAGCAAATACCTTGGCTCTATCTTCGACCACTACATATTCACTGTTACTTGTGCCTTGGAGTCTTTTTCTTGAACAATGGTCGCAATTCCTTCATAAACAATGTTGAATTGTTTACACTCACTTAAGTAAGTCTTGTCCCAAGTAGATTCTCCATTGATACTGTCCATACAGTATCCATCTAAAAAACGACATCTTACTCCATTTTGCAATTTAATCTCGTTAGTGTCAAGGGAAACCTTTGTAAAATAATCTTGTAGTATAATTTAAACATCTGCTTGCACTATTACATTGTCCCACTGTTGTCCATTCTCATTATATTGTGCACCATGACAGTTATATTGTGCATCGATTTTTCCTGCTAGTAACAGCGAGGTGGAAATCGTAGCATTCGGTTTTAGTTTACTAATTATATTTCCATTCGGTCCCCTGAATTGCCGATAGGCATGGATTTTTCGACATTCTTCGGCGCCTAGCTCATAAATATAAGTCGATATTCCTCCTTCGACAGCGGACTGGTGTGAAAAAGCGCCACAATAAGTTATTAGCCTTGATACTTCTATTAAGCACGAGAACACATGAACGTACTCAAATCGTCGTTTTTCTATAATTTGTACGATTCCGTTTTCTAAATTATATCCAGTCTCGGGATCTGGACAATAGGCGACGTCCCGCAAGGATATTGCGGTTGTATTAGTCGACGGATTTCTGCAATCGTATGCAATAAGACTGGCGTGAACCAATTGGACTAATATCGTTAAGATATACCACATCACTGTAACAATAAAAGGAGGTTAGTCTTGCAATATTCATAGTTCTAAATTCTATAATATATAGATATAGATATAGGGTGGCTCTTAAAATATGCTTTATTTTAAAACGTAATCTTCGTATCGTCTAGGTATCCTTATTTCACGAGCACGAGTGCGTCTATTATTTTCTAAAAGCGGTTCTCTAATATCTTCAGAGTCGGGGGATTCAGAGCTAGAAGGTTCTTCTGATTGTTCCTCAATTTCTTCTTCCTCTTCTTCTTCTTTTTCTTCTTCTTCTTCTGGCGGTAAGTCATGTTCTTCCCGCCCACTCTCTAGGAAATTGTCAATTTCATCTTGTCTAGCATCGTCGTTTACTATGTTATCGTCTTCATTCGACGTATCTTCGTTTTCTTTCTCCTTGTCTTTGTGATGTTTATTTAACTCATATTTTTCCAAGGAATAGTCTCTTTGCTTGCAGGGCTTTAATCTATCTGCATGTACCATATGTTCTCTTTTCCCATGCAGTTCCTTTATTTTAAATGTTACTGGTCCCTTTTTGTCAATAATTCTGTAAGGTCCTATCCATTTGTTATAAAATTTGGACGCTAGTTTCTTTCCAGGAATTGCCGGTGTATGTAAATAGACTAAATCTCCTAGTTGGAATTCTTTTCTAGTCTTCTTTTTGTTATGTTTTTCGCAACGTTGCTTAATACTTAGCTCACGGTTCTTTTCAGCAAGTTCATGAACCTTTTTCATACGGACTATAAATTCACTTACATAATTGTCGTCTAAGTCATATCTAACTTTTTGTTCTCGTATAGTCAAATGGATAGGAAGTTCCATATCACGCCCAAATATTAAAAAGAATGGTGATTCTTTAGTGCCTTCATGGGCTAAATTTCGGTAAGCCATTAGACAATAAGGTAACATTAAGTCCCAACTATCATTTTGATCATTAACAAAATGTCCAATCATTGTTTTGATAGATTTATGGAAACGTTCTACTACTGCGTTTCCGCTTGGATGGTAGGGCGTCGTTTGTAGTTTTCTGATTCCCAGTACCGAGCAAATTTCTCGAAACATCTGACACACAAATTGAGTTCCGCAGTCTGTTAAGAGTTCTCTTGGTGTTCCCTAGCGGCAAATTATACCCTCCACGAAAGCTCTAGCTACTGTTTCGGCTTTTATATCAGGTATTGGTATACACTCCGGATAGCGGGTTAAATAATCCACACATGTTAAAATGTACTTGTTGTTATTTATGGTCCTATTTAATGGTCCTACCAGGTCTAAACTAAATCGTGCCCAAGGAAGAGATGGTATTGGATTTTCCTGTAGAGCAACTGGTGGTTGGTAATTAGTTTTTCTGAGATTACACGACCGACACTTTTCTACGTAGTTTATGACGTCTTTTCGTATCGTGTGCCAATAAAAGTCTTGTTGTATTGATTGTCGTGTTTTGTTCTGACCAGGATGAGCGCTAAACAATGAACTATGATATACTTGTAATATTTCGGGAATTATTGCTAATGGAGCTACGATTTGATCATGCCTTTGATCCTTTTCTCGGCGACGATATAACAGATCTTCTGGGCTAAGGTAATATTGATCATCTTCTGGTTGTAATGAGGTTATTATATTGATTATTTGCGGATCATCTTGTTGTAACTTTTTAAGTTCTCTGCTCCATATATCATTAATCATGGGGTAATATCTGTCTTTACCACTTCTGTTATTTGAGCTACGATGTTCTCCCAAAAGCTTTCTTCGGTTCGTAGGCGAGTGAGTGAATCCACATTAGTATTTTGTTTTCCAGGTCGGTACAAAATTGTAAAACTGTACTCCATGAGGTACATAGCCCATTTAGCCAACCTTGAACGTGGGTCTTTGATGGTCAGCAGATTTTTAGGAGGTCGATGATCGGTTAGTATAGTAAAAAGTGTCCCTGTTAAATAATTGCGGTAAGTTTTTACGGCAAATACTACTGCCAAACATTCTCTTTCGATAGCTCTGTAGCGCCTTGCTGCAGCATTTAGGGTTCGACTTGAATAGCAAATGGGGTGTTCGACTCCATGCACTTGGGTTAAAATTGCAGCAATAGCAGTGGCACTCCCGTCAGTATTTACTATGAAGGGCTTACTAAAATCTGGGTATCTCAATATTGGAGGGGAAACCAGCGCTCTTTTGAGTCTAACAAAAGCTTCTTGTTGTTCTGGCCCCCAGTTATATTTTACCTCTTTCTTAGTAATCGATGTTAAAGGCTGACTTACCTTGGCAAAATTAGGCACAAATTTTCGATAAAATCCACATAGGCCAAGGAAAGCTCTGACTTCTTTGACATTTCGTGGAACTGGATAAGTTTCAATTATTTTGGTTTTACTTGGATGTGTAGTAAAACCTCCTTCTTTTATCAGGTGTCCTAAGTATTCGAGTTCTTTCTTCATAACGTGGCATTTGGTTGGGTTTGAATTTTAGGTTACTTTCTCTCATTTTTTCAAATACGTTAGACGTTCTAAATGTCAATCTACGTCTCCAGAAAAGACAATTATATCATCTAGGTACACCAGGCACTCGTTGTAGGTTAATTTTCCCAGGATATGGTGCATCATTCTGCTCCAAGTGGCTGGCGCATTTTTAAGACCCATAGCCATCCACCGAAAATGATAATGGTTTTCTGGCCTTGAGAATGCTGTTTCTTCTTGATCGTCGGGTTGAACTGGAACTTGGAAATATCCCGACGCCAGATCTATAGTGGAAAATAGTCTTACACTAGATAGTTTATCTATCGTTTCCTGTATATTTGGCAAGGGAAAATAGTCGGTTTTAGTAATGCTATTTAAATCGCGATAATCGATACATAATCTGTATTGTACGTCTTCTCCAGGACGTCTTTTCTTCTCCACTAAAATTACGGGAAAACTCCACGGCGATTGACTTTCTGCAATTACCCCATCATCAAGTAATTTCTGAATTTCCTTCTTCATTATATCCTGGCGATGGAATGGAACCCTATACGGCCTTTTTAATATTGGAGCTACATCCTCTGTTATTATTCTATGTGTAACATTAGTTGTACAGGTTAATTTCTGTTCAGAAGATTTGAAAATATCTATATAATCCACAATTAAATCTTTCAATTTAATTTCATCTGAAGATGTTACAACGTCTAGATCGAGTGTTTTTATAATTTCATTAGTTTCTTTTCTACTAACTTTTCGAATAACATATCCATCATTATCTTCGTTAGGTTCTCTAAGTTCAGTTTCGTATGCCTTCGCTATCACGGTCTTCCGTTTTAGCACTATTTCACTTTCTGTTATATTTGTCACTCTTAGAGGAATCGTCTTACTTGTCTTGCACAACACTGGAGCGATGAGTAATCCTTTCGGCGACTCGTCACTTGGTTCTAAAACCATGAATGGTGTGGTAACATTGACCAATCCTTTCATATTAGCAGGACATAGCGCCTGAGACATCGGAGGAATTTTCAAATCCTCTATCAATGAGATCGCAGCAGTGTTTTCCGGGGAACTTGTAACTAACTCTTCACAATTCCCGTTGTCTAAACACTTTTCAGCTGTTTTTACAGTCTCAATACATGTTTCGTTCTGTCTGTTATTAGCTGCAGCTTTACAATATGATGTCGCGAGCTCTCCGCATATCGTCTTCGGATCTTGTTTAGTATCCAGATGACCACCAATCACCTGAAAACTGCATCCCTGCGTTATTGGTGGTAACGCGGAATGATTTATGGAAGTAGCGTTTGACATCATTTGTTCTTCTCTACTTTCCAAACGTTTTTCCTGCATCTCCTTCATCTTGGCTTCCAACCGGACAAGTCTTTCTTCTAACCTACTTGTAGGTTTTTCTTCCATTAAAGGTATAACACAATCAAAGGCATACATGCAATTACTACTCCAGTCTATTTTTACTCCATGTTGTCGCAGAAAATCGATTCCCAGGATTATATCTGCTTGAAAATTGCTTGATTCTATTACAACAAAACTGTGTTGAACCACAACATTTCCCGGGAAGGCAATCGACACACTTGATACTCCGTACATAGGGATTTTATTTCCTTGGATATCTATTAGATTGATATCAGACTCATTCATAAACCCCTTGGCCATACCAGGGCTTATTAGGGATATCACGGCTCCACAATCTATTAAGGCTAGGTATGGCTTACCATCTACACTAACCTTAATTACACTACATAATTTTGAAGTTCCTTCGGAGCAGGTGTATATCCCAACACTAGATTGGGGTTTTATTCCCAATCCCAATTTGCCTGTACGGCAGCCGGACTCCGGGGTTGAAATTCGGCTGCGTTCGAGTGTAACTGTGGCTGTTGTGACGGCTTATGCACCGGACTTGTTTTCTGCGGGCAGTTTCTTGAAAAATGACCAGGTTTGTTGCAAGAAAAAGACAGTTTATTTCCGTCTATTTGTTGCTGGAAATTTTTCTTCCGAGGGCAACCACTACTTATGTGACCAATTTGATTACATGTGTAACAGGTACGTGTTTCCTTTTCATTACAATTATTGGCAGTATGACCTACCTTCTGGGACTTAAAACATTTGAACTTTTGATTTTCATCAAATTTGAAAGGTCGAAACGAAACTCGCTTGTTATCATAGCTGTTCGGATCTTTAGTTTTTGTTTTACTAATGAATCTAAACTGCTTGCTAGTTGAAGGGTGGATTAAGTTCTCTATCGATTCTTCCCTTTCGGCGATCAATATGGCCTCATCCAAAGATTGTGGATTTTCGGACAAAACACGCTGTTTAATTGGCATTGTCAGTCCTAAAGTAAATTGTGTTGTAATATCTTGTTCTAGTTTTCTTTTAATTGGGTCATCTATGGTTGGATCTCCTGTTAGGGTTATTGTGCCGTTTCCCAGAAGCTTTAGTCTTGTTAAATATTCTCTGCACGACTCGCCAGACCTCTGCTTGCATTCCATGAAGTTTTTCATAGCAGCACCTTTGACATGTTGACGTGTGATTTCCTGCTTTTTAATTTACTTTTACAAAAATTAGATGTAGAACTTGTCAGATTTTCTTTGAGAATAATCCAGCTGTTTGTTGATTTCAGACGAACTATGGATACTAACTGTTGGTCTGTCCAGCTTGCCAGTACACCAGTTTCTTCTACCACAGACAAAAATTCGTCAATCCTCGTTGTTCCGTCGTAGGTCGGTAGTGACTCTATACCTATGACGATGTTTCCACTCATTGTAGTCATTACGGTCGTTGTCGAAGGTGTTATAGATGTAGTTGTTGTTGTGGTTGTAGTCGTTGCGGTGGTAGTGCTCATTTTTGTTTAACTGGTGAAACTTTTGTAGGGGTGTTTGATAGCCTACAAGTCAGATTCTCCTCTTGATTATCTTCTTATCTCCTTTTAATTGAATCAACCCCACACCTGACACCAATTGTAGCGCCTACCTCAGTGCGACTTTTTCTTTTCTTCCTCTTTTTATCCCATGTCGTTTGGTTGGCTATCTGGTTCTCGCTGAGGTAGCTACAAACTTTACAACATTGTGTGGGTCCGGGGAAAACCTGTGTTCGCAGTGATAACTTATGTTTCTTGAGTCGAAGCACTCCAATTTGTAAAGGTGGAGTACTTATTGGTGTATGTTTAAAATAATTTAGATTAATTCAGTTTGCTTTAGCCCGTAGCCTACCGTTAAAGTAAACAACGATATGTTCAGAACAGTACAGTTTATTACGATATAGTCGTGGAGCCACCCATAGAACAGTACAAATCTATATAGAACACGTATTTCTATAAAGCCTATTATAATGTGACTCAAAACACTTACTCTCGCGACGCCATTTTCTCGGGTTTGGGTAATACTTTATTGGTTTTTCCGGTTAGACGAGGTTACGGTGACTGAACTTTCCGCGGACTCCGACTTTTACTTTTGGATTTATTTCGGTCAACTACTACAAAGAGAACTCTGCTCTTTTTATTGGCTACCCAAAATATATCTGTACTGAACTGCCCGATCTGCACTACTTTTTTCTACTTCTACTTTTTAGGCTGCGCGTCCAGTAGTCTTATTTATAGGGATGGTTGCGTCAGTGATTTCAAGTTTAGGGAGGTGGCTACAGTCCCTAGTCTCAACCAATAGTTGCACATATCTGGCCGAGATTGCGTATTTCTAGCCAATCATCCCAGCCTCGCCTACACATATGCCCTATTATGGTAAACGCATCTTACGCGACTAGGTACAATACAAACAAAACCCGGGAATTTCGCCGGAGTACAATACAAACAAAACCCCGGAAATTCGCTGGTTTTCCATATATGGAAGTATGACTCATATACGAGGTATATACTACGCAAGCTGAATTGTGCAAGAGCTTGGGTTTTTGTCACCCACGCTGGCTATGCAGATCCGGGGATCTTTCTAGTTAATTAGTTCTTGAGATACTCAAAGAAACAAAACGTGTAGGGAAATGTATCGGTCGAGAGTGATGAGTAAAGCAGTTGGAAATTTAATCAGTTTTATTCAAATACTTTTTGGATTTATTTTCGCAACTTAGAAAACTGAGTTAATAAACTTATTTAAAAATTTCTTAGGATTAAATGTTAGTTTTAGTTTTTGTTTTCTTTTATCTTTTCGGAAAGATTTTCTTTCTTCAGTTTTACACAATAATTTTGAATATAATAAAGCATCATTTCCTTTTAATAAATAATTAAATACCCTGATCACTACAAACGCATGACACCGGTTCCATATGACCTAAATCCAAATATTCCTTCGTAAATTGATTATAAGTCTGGTGCAAAGCCAGATTTTGCAAAAGACATTTTTCCAACGAATAAAAACGCCTCTCCGCTACAGAGCGAGAGTTCGAGAACAGCGGTTCACCCTCTTTAAAGGGTAATGTGACCATAAAACGGCCGGAAAGAAGGCGGGAATGTGTTTCCACAAAGTTTTGTTCAGCTGCGATGTATTCTTTAGACAAAGTGGCCATCACTGGGATTTCCTCAAGATCCCAAAATTTTTGCAATGTAGCACCAAGTGACTCATCCTCTAATGCAGTAGAAAATGAATATATGGGTTGCGGAGCAGGTAAGGTAATTTTTCCCATCAGTACCCAGCCAAAGACAGTGTTGAGGGCAATTGGTTCATTTTTCTTACCAAAAACTTTTCCCGACTGGATAATAAAGGGAAAGAGATCACCTCCAAGTAATTGATCTATACTACCGGGGGTGTTAAACTTTGGGTCCGCCAATTTTAAATTCTTCAAATGATCCCAGTCAGGAATCTTAAAGAATTCATTAGGCATATCTGCACACACCTGAGGCAAAATAACTGCCTCAACAGCAAACGGTAGATTTGGCTGCTCTATAGGTCGTATAACTAATGAAGTTATACCCTTGGAAGACATAGAGGCCATTTGATCTAGACCTTTTATAGCAATATTACATGCCGAACGCTTCAAATGTAATCTGTTAAAACAGTGTTCTGATATAAAATTAGCTTGGCTAGCACTATGGAGCAAGACTCGTATTCTATGTGGATTGCCGTTTGAATCCACTACCTCTATGTTTGCAGTGGCCAACAGCACAAATTCATGTGGTTGGGCCGCACTTAGCAAAGCATTAACATTAGAAGAGGTTGAAGAAGTAACCACGGTAGGTACAGTGAGAGATGGGTGCTGCACGTTTGCAGCAGGGGGAATTGGCGAGTGATTATACTTATGATTAACATGGCCTGACGTAGAAGGACTATTATGTAAAAGCGATGTTCCTTCATCAGAAACAGAAACAGGAGCATTGTCAAAATGAAGTAAGGTATGAGGGCGGGAATGACAATGGCGACACGTTGAATTTGAATTACATTTGATAAATGTATGCGATACACTTAAACAATTTATACATACTTCGTGCTGTTTGCAAAGCTGATATCTTTCTTTTGGGGATTTTTGAAGGAAATTTGCACAGTTAGACGGAAAATGATTAGATTTACAAAATTTACATTTCAGCTTATGGCTGCTACTTTATTAAAAATATTAGTTTGGAATGAGTAGGCACTCATCGGCCCTTTTCCCTTTCCTCGAGGCGACGAATAATTTTTGGTAAAATCAGAAGTTGAATTAGCAATAGTTTCTAATACTTTGCAGTGATTTGCCAAACATATTTTTAAATGGTTAAATGTTGGTATTTCCAAATGACCATGTGCCATTTCAAATTTATGAACAAGTTCTACATCTAATTTTTGTAAAAGTAAATTAAAAAGCAGGAAATCCCAACTACTAACCGGAAATCCTAATAATTTTAAAGCTTCAGTATTTTCTGAAAATGTGTCTAAAATATGACGTAAAGCAGAATGAGTTCCTTTAGTACTTTGTGTCAATGGTGATATATTATTCAGCTCATGCCAATAAGTATTAGCTAAAACTCTTTTATTTTGATACCTATTGACTAAAGTATCAAAGGCAATTTGGTAATTATCGTCTACTAGCGGTATATTTCTAATAGTATTTAAAGGTTCACCTCGTAAAAAAGTTAACAAGTATTGAAATTTTTCAGTATTGGAAAGGGTTTGTTGATTTTGGATAAGACTTTTAAATAAATCGAAAAAAGTAGGCCAGTGTTTATAATTTCCCTCAAAAACGGGTAAAGTTATTTTAGGCAGCTTGGCATTGCTTGAAGGCTGAGCCGTACCTCCTGAATTACTAACATTTAAATCGTTAGGTTTGACATCAGCTTTTGCAAACAATTCCCTATGAATACATTTTATAGCAAAATATTGATCGTCAAAGTTTTTCCGTATAATTTCCTCGTCATCTAAATGCGACTCTTCCATATCTTTATGCGTTATAATCGCTAAATGATATTGTTCCGTATTGTTTCGTAAGAGATTGTTCAAAACTATCATAATAATCTTTCAAATGTTCGCAACGGACTTGAAAGTTTTCTTCCTGTTTTCGATCACCCATGCAAGTTGTAGCAATGTCATACAACTCCTGTACACGTGTGATTGTCGTAGATCGCTTTAATTTAAGCGCTTCAAATTTATTGATACTCATTTTTAATTTAATTTAAGGAAAAAGCAATCAAATTTTATCTTTATAGAGAAAATAGCAATTAATTATAGATATTTTATTAACGAACGGTAAGCTGTCACAATTTATCTTTGAAAATAAATTGGGACTCTTAAAAGAATATTAAACACATTTTAAATTAATTTCTTCTAATAAAATGTCGATATTTATTATTAGCAACTATGGAATAAACAACAATATATAAAAAATATAAGTCCTTGCGAAGATTTTAACTAAACTGCTGGCCAATTCAAGCGGGACAAACTAAATTTTTGATAAAATTTAGAGTGGAATATTTTCGAAACGAAAAAAGATTTTGATTTAACTTTTTCAGTATGTAATTGAATAGTTCTTCTAGTTTTTATACTTCAAGGCACTATTGCTAGCAGTCGCTGCAACTCTATTTTACAGGGTGTTAAGTGAAACCCTGACTTTTTTGGAAAAGTTTTTCAGTTCCGAGAATCTAGGAAGAATTTTTTTTGAATTTTCTTTTCATACTAAAATGATCCATGGTCAAATACAAAAAAACAATTTCTCCGGATTTTCTCTATTTTCATTTGTTTTCCGTATACAGGAGTTAGTCGAAATTATCGACTTCTTCTTACAAAGGAACCCCTAATTTGGCCGTTTATTCACAAAAAGCGAAAGACCAAGTAAATTTGTAGTTTGAAGTAGTCCAGCTAACAAAATTAATACAAATTTTTGTACAGGGTGTAGCAAGTTTGGATCACGGGCTAGTAAATTATTATTTTTTAATTTCTACTACTTTTTCCTAAGTTAACTATTAATTATCACGTGCTACGTTAAAGGGTTAAAATTTGTTAGGTCCGATAACAGTACTGGTTAGAAAGATCCTTTTTGCCCAAACGGGTTTTTCATTTTTTGTCTAGTCCCATTTTTAGTGATTAAACGGCTCGCATTTTGAACCTAACTTTTTGCAATTGCATCCATGAACGATTGAAGTGAGAGTGCTTTTGTGGTGGTACATAATGAATGTTTTATCCAACCAAAAAACATGTAGTGGCCAAACAGCTAATGATGCTTATTCGAAGAATTTTTTAGCATTATACAGGGTTGCAAAAAATATACCACCTATACTTTATATGGAAGTCATGTGATTTTCAAATTAATTGAATATAGTCCCAATTTTCTTGGAACTTTTTGCCGAAACTGTTTTTGAATTTTTTTGTCTGGTCCCATTTTTAGTGATACAAATGGCTTGCGTTTAAAACTTAACTTTTGCGATTGCATTCATGAACTATTGAAGTGGACATCGTTTATTGGTTTAACCAACCAATAAAAAAGTGTCGTGGCCATAGAGCTAAAGATGCTTATTCGCTGCTTTTGTCCGCGTTTGCCCAAAACATATCACCTACATTTTATATGAAAATCATGTGATTTTAGAGTCCTTTAGGTATTCATAAAGTTCCTTTTTGCTATATTAATAATTATTAAAGAAAATGTCCTACTTATTATTAATAAAATCTAGTAACGATACAGATAAAAAGAATAATATTCATTCGGAACTTTTTCACATTATACAGGATTGTGCAGAAGTTACTACTTATAATAGAAGCCACGTGTTTCTCGATATCTTTGGATTTTCGTAAACTTCGATTATTCATTATAAAAGAAAAATATTTTACCACTGCTCTAAAAAGTCAGTACATGGCATTGAGAAATTTTAATTAATAAGAAGTGTCTTAAATTAATAGTCACGGAGTACATTTTTCTCGTCAAAAATTGGAGATGGATAGTGAATTCAACTGAACAAGTTATAAAATTCTGTATAGCGTAGTTTTTAGAAGGTATAGAAATTTCAGAAGATTTAATTACTTTTGAAAGTACTCGAAAAGATACGTAATTTTCAAATTTAGTAGTTATTTTTCCCGGCATTACTTTAGGAGATCCAAAATGTAAATTTTGGTTGTTACTTTTATAGGTAAACAGAAAACGTTTTAAATTATAGAACATTTTTTTTACTTGAAGGTATTATAAAAACTTGCAACTAACGAAAACAAAACAAATCTTAATACCTAGTAGGACCTCCCCTTACATTTATTATCTCTTGGCATCTTCGAGGCATGCTTATTACCAAATTATTGACAAATTCTTGCTGAATATTTTCCCACTCCTGAACAATGGCGTCTGCAAGTTGTTCTAGAGTCTGAGGAGGATCTTCCCTAGAACTTACCAATAATTTCAATTTAGACCAGACGTGTTCGATAATATTCATGTCTGGTGATTTTGCAGGCCAGACCATCCTGGTAATATTATTAGCTTCCAAAAACTCTTGCACAATGCGTGCTCTATGAGGTCTGGCGTTATCGTCAATTAGCACAAAATCGTTCCCAAAATTGTTTGCAAATGGTAGAACGATATTGCTTAAAATTTCGTCCCTATATACCTGACCGTTAATGGGCTCCAATGTTAAAAAAAGTTCCGTTTTGCCATTAAACATTACACCACCCCAAACAGTAACGCCTCCACCACCAAAAGGTTCCTGAGGAGCCATATTCTCCTCCATATACCGTTCGCCACGTTCACGCCAAACTAATATTCTGCCGTCCGAGTGAATTAAATTAAATCTTGACTCGTCTACAAACATGCAGTTTTCCGAGTTATCTAATGGCCAATTGCGATGTTCATATGCCCACTGGAGACGTCTTCGCCTATGCTGTGGTAGAAGTCGCACACATTTAGCACGTCGCCGAGCTCTAAAATTAAAATTTTGGCTTAAAAATCTGTAGTATAGGTGTAGGGAATGAACCAATAAATAAGCCAACAGTAGCTTTTATTATACTAAAATGCAAAATTAGGTCAATTTTCATAACGTTAGTTCTAGGGAAGAACTAAGGAACATTACGCTGCAAGCACAAATAATGTGTTTAGGGTCGCCTATCAAAACTTTAATTTATGAACAACTTAGTTCAAGTTTACATTTATAATATCGGTGCGCAAAATCCAAGATTCACGCCTCAGCTGACGTCGATATTATAATAGCCGACTTACTAAAATGAAACACTAAAAATATTGGTACAAAAAATAAGATCTCATTTGAAGTAACTCACCTTAAGTTATTATTGTTTAAAGTTCTTCTAATGGTCCTATTGCTCACACGAATGTGTGTTCTTGCTCTGAACTCCTGGTTAATTTTCTCTGATGGAATTTTTCGCCTTCGACGAGCCTCTCTAACCAACCATCTTTCATCTGCAATGCCGACTTTCTTTTGGCGACCTCCCCCATAACGATAGTTTGCACTTCCCGTTTCGTGGAAGCGTTGACGCAGTCGAGATATTGTACTTCGCCCAACCCCGTACATATCCGCAATAATACTAATTTTTACCCCATCTTGTAGTAAACGCAAACAATTAGCTTGTTCTTTTGCACTTAATCGAGCCATTATAAAGGATAATAACGCACCAATTCAAAGAAGAATACTTTGTTGCCTTGGTAACTGTCAATAGCAAAGAAAATGTTTTATTTTTTGGCCTACTAGATCTTTTGACTAAGAAATAGAAAGGCCGCTAAATTAACAGAAATCCACCTGCAAAGTATAGGTGGTATATTTTTTGCAACCCTGTATAATGCTAAAAAATTCTTCGAATAAGCATCATTAGCTGTTTGGCCACTACATGTTTTTTGGTTGGATAAAACATTCATTATGTACCACCAAAAAAGCACTCTCACTTCAATCGTTCATGGATGCAATTGCAAAAAGTTAGGTTCAAAATGCGAGCCGTTTAATCACTAAAAATGGGACTAGACAAAAAATGAAAAACCCGTTTGGGCAAAATGGATCTTTCTATCCAGTACTGTTATCGGACCTAACAAATTTTAACCCTTTAACGTAGCACGTGATAATTAATAGTTAACTTAGGAAAAAGTAGTAGAAATTAAAAAATAATAATTTACTAGCCCGTGATCCAAACTTGCTACACCCTGTACAAAAATTTGTATTAATTTTGTTAGCTGGACTACTTCAAACTACAAATTTACTTGGTCTTTCGCTTTTTGTGAATAAACGGCCAAATTAGGGGTTCCTTTGTAAGAAGAAGTCGATAATTTCGACTAACCCCTGTATACGGAAAACAAATGAAAATAGAGAAAATCCGGAGAAATTGTTTTTTTGTATTTGACCATGGATCATTTTAGTATGAAAAGAAAATTCAAAAAAAATTCTTCCTAGATTCTCGGAACTGGAAAACTTTTCCAAAAAAGTCAGGGTTTCACTTAACACCCTGTAAAATAGAGTTGCAGCGACTGCTAGCAATAGTGCCTTACAGTATAAAAACTAGAAGAACTATTCAATTACATACTGAAAAAGTTAAATCAAAATTTTTTTTCGTTTCGAAAATATTCCACTCTAAATTTTATCAAAAATTTAGTTTGTCCCGCTTGAATTGGCCAGCAGTTTATTTAAATTTGTAATACGCAATAAAGACCTTTAAATTAAAATATTTGGGAAAATATGTTTTTAATGCAGAATATTTAAATCAAATTCAAACATAAATTGGCACAATAAATCTGCATATATCTCATCGGCAATCAATACCGATGATAAGCGACCCAAAAAAAACTACAAAAACATACTGGAATGTCTCGAAATTTATTTTTGCAAAATTACTTTTCATTAACGAAAATTCGGCGAAGATGCTGGGTAAAGCACAATAAGCAATTATGCCATTAATTATTTGAGATTAATTAGCAAACTAATTAATGCAATTAGAAATTATTAATCAAATTAGCAAATAAAATTAATTACCAATTTAATTATTTTTCAATCATTTGCCATTGAATTAAAGACAAAATCGGCATCGAGGGACCAAAAAAAAATGTATTTTATAATTATAAGAATGAAATTGCTGGTTCATTCAAATTCAGCAAAATAGATTAATTTTAACGAAAATCAAAATGTATAGCGGCGAAAGAATCCCATACGCAATGATCTTACCAGTGTCCTCAAATTGGGGACTTCTACTCTACAAGGCCTTGCTACGGGATCTATATCAGCGGTTCAATAAATAACATAAAATTGCGGGACACACCAACTCAATTAAAATAAAAAAATAAACAATCTAAAAAAATTTAATATAGAACTTAAAAAATATATTTATAATAATCGCATTGTATAAGCCATGATTCGGTTTCAAGAAAAGGAAAATATTGTCTTTTTATAGTAGTTTTTTATATGAACCATATATAAAATCTTTGTATTTTCTTTTGGTTCTGAAATAAAGATATTTGAACTTAATTCAAGTCTTGTTCATGTGTGTGGTATTAAAATTTGGGTGTTCCGTCCTGCCGGTACTAACATCATTCTTCTCGCACACCTGCGCGTCACAATCGACCAATTACGGAGGGGATTTGACGCGAGCAATATCGCGAAGGTTTAATTAAAACAAACCAAAGAAAATTATTAATAAAATTAAAGAAAATTAGTGGGAAAACGGGACATGTTTAGTTTCACAAATAACTTATTACTGTGAATCATAGGTGGCGCTACTAGTTTTATTTTATGTGCTTAAAAATAACACTCCCACTAGGACAAAAAATAGAAAATAAGTAGCGACAGCCTTAAAAGAAAAACAACATTTAAAATTCAAAATACATTTCAAATCTTTCTATACCCAAAGCATTTAAGAATTTAAAGTGCTTCTGAGAACATAAGCCTTTAGTTAGTAAATCAGCGGGCATATCAACTGTCTGTAAATACTTCAAATCAATTTTCTTATTGGCTACTGCCTCCCCGACAAAATGATGACGAACATCTATGTGTTTAGATCGTTTATGAAAAATTGGGTTTACAGCCAGCTTTTGAGCGCTCTGATTGTCATTAAATAATACAATAGTTTTGAAAACGTTGGTTATCTCCTTAAACAAACACTGCAGATACATAGCTTCCTTTGAAGCATCAGAGAGACCATGTACTCTGCCTCCGTACTGCTCAATGCCACAGTTTTCCGCTTTCTACTTTCCCATGAAACAACTTAATTTGAGAGCACAAAACAGAATCCCTGTGTATGATTTTCTATCTATATGATCACCAGCCCAATCGGCATCCCCATAGCCTAATATATCAAATTATTAAATTTTAAACCATACGATTTCGTACCTTGCAAGTATTTTAAAACTCGTTTAGCTTGCTTCCAATGCGTTTCATTAAAGCAATTAATCAATTATTAAATTGACTGAGATACCTTACAGAATAGCTTATATCAGGCCTTGTCAAAACTGATAAAGACACAGTTTTGTATTAAGTGCAATTTTTTTCTCAAAAATTGCACTTAATACAAAACTGTGTTTTCATTCATATTTAAAAAGTGCACACAGCCTTCACACATTCTTTAAAACTGATAAATACATCAGGCTGCCGATGAGCTGCTGATAAGGAAATTTATTATTACATATACTTTCTTTTTCCAAATTAGCACCAACTTCCATTGGTGTAGCAACCTGTTTACGTGTTTACACTCATCCATATTATATTTTGCTAACATTTGGTCAATATATTGCTCTTGATCCAGAAAAATTGCTTTTCTGTTTTTATCCATTCTATCCTCATACCTAAACATTGCTTAATTTCTCCCAAATCCTTAATTTTAAACTTTAAAGCTAATTCTTTTCTTAAAAATTCAGTTTCCTGTTTAGAGTTAGAAAAAATAAAGAAATCATCTACATATAATGCGATGATTGTCATGAAACCATCCTCACGTTTTGAAAACAAACAAGGTCCATAATCTGATTTTTGATAATTTAAATTAGTTAAAACGAGCTCCACCTTTTTATACCACACTCATGAGGATTGCTTCAATCCATATATAGCTTTCTTGAGCTTCAGAACCTTATCATTTACATCCTTGTCCACACAAAAACCTTCTGGCAACTTCATGAAAACATTCTCCTCCAGGTGGCCATTCAAAAAGGCTGTGGTCACATCCAAATGTGTTATATTAAAATCAAATTGTACTGAAAGTGCAAATAATAATCTAAGAGTAGAATGTCTAACTACTGGAGAGAATGTCTCATCAAAATCCACGCCTTGTTTCTGTGTGAAACCTTTCGCAACTAATCTGGCCTTATAAGTTACATTATTTTCACTGTCAAATTTACGTTTAAAAACCCACTTGCACTGAACAACACTGCCACTGTCTGGAAAATCTACAATTTACCATGCTTCATTCTCATCAAATGATTCCAGCTCCCTTTTAATGGCTTCAGTCCACTTGGCTTTATCAGGTCTGGATATAGCTTCTTCGAATGTCTCTGGATCAGAGTCTGAATTTTTGAAGCATAAATAGCTAACATAGTCATTGAATTTTTTAGGCTTTGGCACTCTCTCATCTTCTTATAATTTCTGGAACTTCTGACTCTACTTCTGGCTCATAATTTTCAGAATCACTTTTCACTTCATTGGAACTTTCCGTGACATCATCTATACTTTGATTATCTTCAGAGTCTCCCACTGAAACTGTGTCCTCTGTATTATCGGAGTTATTCAATGTCACTGGCTCGGTTCTAGCTCTATTTCTGGCTCTGATTCCATGATTATTACATCTCGACTCATGGAAAAGTTTTCTTAATTGGGTCACAAACCTTATAACCTTTTATGGTGTCACTACATCCAATTAAAATCTGCCTAGCTGCCTTTTTGTCGCTTCTCCTTTGGCACGTGCACCATTGCCACACTGCCAAAAATTCTGAGATTGCTGACATTTGGCTTATTGCCAGTCCAAAGCTCAAAGGGTGTTTTCTCTAGCCCTGAAGCCATACTTCGATTTCTTAAATACACAGCAGTATGAACTGCTTCTGCCCAAATGATTTTTGAAGCTTTGCATCAAAAAGCAAACATTTTGCCTTTTCGACTACTGTTCTGTTAAGCCTTTCACACATGCCATTTTGTTCTGGTGTATAAGCATTGGTTCTCTGATGAATAATGCCCTTCTTTGATAAGAATCGTTCCATCTCTGTGTTGCAGAATTCACCGCCATTGTCTGATCTAAGGATTTTGATTTTTCGCTCAGTTTGGTTTTCAACCAAGGTCGTAAAGGTTTTGAAACATTCAAAAACTTCGTCCTTTGTCTTAAGAAAATACACAAATCCCATGCGACTGAAGTCGTCCTCAAATAATAAAAAATATTTGGACCCACCTAATGAATTAACCTCCATAGGGCCACAAACATCAGCATGCACTAGATCCAATAACGCCTTTGCCCTTGAATTACTGTTCTTAAAAGATTTTCTGGTTTGTTTTGCTTCACAGCATATTTCACAGTTCTGGTTTGAAGATTTAAGTACATCCGAGTAGTCAAGTCCATGCACTAGATCATTTATTTTCATAAGACCTAAATATGCTTCATTCAGATGTCCAAAACGTCTGTGCCAAACATTTCTGGTAGTTACAGTCAAACCTGCGAACTTGCCTTCAAAAGAATCATCTTTGATCTGATTTAATCTGTACACACCCTGTACTAAATCAGCTTCCGCGACCAGCTTGCCTTGTTAATTAAATATCTTGCAACCATTTGATTCAAAACACACATTATTTCCGTTTTCAATTAGCTTACTAACGGATAATAAGTTAGTTGATAATGACGGCACACATTGAACATCTTTAACAGGAGCAACATAATCAATATTGCCAATTTTTGTCTAGATTTCAACATCACCACAACCTTTTACTGGCACTACAGTCTTATTCGCGACCATAATTTCTTGGACACTCGAAGAACCCTCGTTTTTTATCCAGTGTTCGTTGGCTGTCAAATGTACACTTGCTCCCGAATCGATACACCAGTCCGATTTATTAAAGTCTCCACTGAGAAAAACGGCACTAAAAGCATTTGTATTTTCATTCTTTTGTTGTGATTTTTTAAAATCTTTAAATCACTTTTTTAAAACTGGGCATTTGTTTCTAAAATGTCCTTTTTGTAGACAGTTAAAACAGGTGATCTCTGTCAAATCTGTTGTCAATCTGCTGTCTGTCATAATTTTTGGTAGTGCTGCCACCTTTTGCTCTTTTAAAATGCGATTTGACAGCAAAAGCGCCGGTTCTTGTACCATTGTTGCCATCATTAGCCATGTCAATTAGCTTGGTTTTGATTGCATCTGTAGTTATGGCAATACCGCTGTGTTCTATCGCCATAATCATGGGGCCGAACTTTTCTGGTAATCTCGCCAAAAGGAGTGACCATTCTTCACTGATTTCGAAACCACTTCGCTTTAATTTTTGAGACACTTCAATCACTTGGTTTACATAACTCTGCATTGATTCGCAATCTAACCTTCTAACGTTAGAGATATCAGCGTACGCAGTAGACCAATTTTTCTCGTGAAACCTTTTTCAGCGTAAAGGTTTTTTAATTTGCATCACGTACATGTATATATAAGGAAGGGTCTATTGATAACACTAACTTTGCTTGTGATCTTGCTAATTTCGATGGGTCTGATTCTGTGCCGTCCAAGCATTTAGAAAATCCATCCAACACGAACACGTTCGCGACTGCGAAAGCCCATTCATCGTAATTTTCCCGGCCGGCTAGCTTTGGAACGGTTGCTAAATAGTTTACGGACATCTTTTCAGCTTTTTTGTTAACACTCACGATTACCGCGCTTTTTAACCCAAATAGAAAAACTTACCTTTTGCCACGCCTGGGCCCATATCCTGTTAAATTGGGATAAAAATAAAACGCACTAGGTGGTTGCTCTGCACTTTATCGACTGACTCTTTTATTTCTAACATGAAGACAGTCATGTTTACAAATAATTTATTACTGTGAATCATAGATGGCGCTACTAGTTTTATTTTATGTGCTTAAAAATAACAAAATTAACAAGCGTAAAAATAATAATTGATTTCTCGAAGCATTTAATTGTCAGTGATATCACCCCTCGTCGAGTCAGTGTTGGCGACGGTGGCGTTCCAAGAGATCCTCTAGGGCCCTCCTGGAACATAGGACGGGAGTGAACGGTTCCCGCTGGGTTCTCAAGTGAATTGCCCATCGAAGAGACGTTGTGCAAAAGAATGCCCGGGAGAGCCGTCCTGCTCCACCGATTTCCCCCGACTATCTGAAATAATTTTATCCCTATTGTACACTCTTAACGTTCGAACCCCCCCCCCCCCCCCCCGTAGTGTTTATTGAGTTTGTAATATTGTCCCAAGGCGCAAGCGCCCTTGTTTCGAGACTGCCATATTTTGCGAGATGGCGTTCAATAGTTTGGGTTAATCCAACGTGATGAACGACTCCATGAAGGAGTCATCCACGGAAGCCCTATCTGCCATAGAGTAGGGGGGAGGGGGGTAAGTAGTTGAATATTAAAAAAAAAGTTAATTAAAGAGAAGCGATATATAAAGAACAATAAATAATGGGGTGCTTTCAAATTAAAAGGCGCAAAATTACTCAATTATGTGACTCGCAGAGTTTATACATAATATTTCAACAAAATCAAAGCACTAATGGGATCGCATTCATATACAGTGTGCAACAAAAATATGGAAACCTCGAAATATCTTGCAAACCGTTCATCCAATTTTTATGGAATTTTGTACACTTAGGTACGAAATTACGCCCGATCCAATGGTGAGTTGCGCATTGTTGTCAAGTTTATCGTTTTCTTGAAATCGAGGAAGTTTTTTTTAATGGAACGCTCTATATTTTATTCGATTTTCGAATTCAGCTTAAAATTCTGAATACTTATTGGGAACATTTTAGCCTAAAGTTAACAGTTAGAAAGTGGTGGTCAAATCGCTATTTTATTTTATTTTACCTTAAAATACCTGTACACGAAAGTTTACCTGAAATGTTTGACATTGTTTGACATTGTTGTTTCGTTTATTTAGAAAAAATGGATCATTTAACAGAAACCCAAAGAATTGAAATTTTAATAATACTGGATTATGGGGACAGAATGCGAACGCAATAAGAAGTTTGTAATATTTTTAATGACAAATATCCTGACAGAAATCCATTAACTAAATCTAGTGTAAGTAAAGTTAAAAACATTTCGTCAAACTGGAAACGTAAAAAACGCTATACTATTTGGATATTTAGTACAAGAATAAACAATACAGACAGAAATAATTTAAAAGTTGATGAATAAAACTAAATCAAGTGTTTAAAATATTGTCCATTTACGTCTTGGCAGTAAGCCAAATACTGCGGAAAAATATGCAAAACGTTTAGAACAGTTTCCTCGATTTTTCTACATTCTGTTTCTATCCTTAACTTTAAATCATCGAGGTCATTTGGCTTACTTTTGACAACAACATTTTTGAGGTGGCCCCACAAGAAGTAGTCGAGGGGCGCCAAGTCCGGAGACCGAGCTGGCCACTCGCTTGTACCCCTATGTCCAATCCATCTTCTAAAAAGACACCATCGAAATATATATTATCGAACATTATGAGCATAGTCCGATGGGGCACCATCCTGTTGAAACCATATTTCATCATTTGGTGCTTGATTGCCAGGATTGCCTAAAAAGTCATATTCAAATAATCAATACAACAGGTAAAATAAAGTAACAACACTTACTTACTATTATTTGGAAATAGTTGTGCAAGAGCCGGGACCAATGGCGGATTTAGGGGGGGGGGGGGGGCTAGAGCCTTGTATAAAAAGGATATCAGTAGCGGATTTTATAAAAATAAATATTGTATCACAAACATTAACCATTTCTACATATTCTACAAAATATTATAAACAAAACAAACATTTTGTCGTCTATATAAGGTCTTTGAAATGAATTAGGTATACCAAAAAAATATGAATAATGGATCAATACTAATATGTAATATAAAAAATTCAAGCCTTTTTTGGCATTTTTGATTTACGCTATTAGATTGTTTCTGAAAACATTCCTTACACATCTCACTGCGATCTTATCAAAATTTGCGCCAGATAATTTTGGTTTCTAAACGAAACAAATACCCCAATAATTTTTTTTCCAAAAAACATCTCTGAAAACTAATGTTTTTCGAAAAACAGCTTTTTTGAAAATGGATTAACGAAATTTTGCAAAAATATTTTTTCAAAAACATATTTCGAACCTACATTTTTTCACAAATGTCCTGACCGCTTTTTCAAAGATGTTTTTTAGAAAACAGATTTATAAAGTATTTTGAAAATACTTTTTCCAAAAACCCGTATTTCGAAAGTACCTTTTTTCAAAAAAGTCTCCAAACTAATTATAATTTTTAAAGCAGGGACATTTTTCGAAAATATATTTTTTTGAAAACAATATTTAGGAAATTAAATTATGAACTCTAGTAGCTTGGAAAATGTTAATGAAAAAAGACGAATAAAGATCCTGAACAAACCCAAACGAATATTTTTTGGGTTTGATCAGGTTTCCTTAGGTGTGGTACGTTACTTTCTCGTAAATTAATTTTTCAAAAAGCCGTTGCTTGAAAAAATTAATACTCCCCGAAAAAAATTAATTTCGAAAAATATGTTCTCTCAAAAAATGTATTTTTGGAAAAGTGATTTAAAAAAAAATTGAAAAATTGGATTTAGACAAATTGTACTTTCGTAAGTACTCTTATATCCCCCCAAATGGGCAGAATGCATAAATAAAAAAATGCTACAATATTTACACTTCCATATTAATCAAACAATTTGTCCTGTCGCGTGTAAGCTAAGATGACCAACTCTTAACTGTTTCTTTTTTTTTTATTTTTGATGTTAAATTAAGTACATTTTTTCGAAAATATATGTTTAAAAAAAAACTTTTAAAAATATATTTCCCGGAAATATATTTTTTAAAAAACATAGTTTTTCTAAATTTAAGTTATGAATGAATGAATGAATGAAATATCAATGAAAAAATGACAAAAAGATCCTAAACTAACCTAAACGAACCTTTTTTGTGTTTGGTCAGGTTTACGTTTCCTTGTATTTACTATGTTACTCTGTAGTAAATTACTTTCAAAAGTGTTGTTTTGAATATGAATATTCGAAGTCTTTTTCGAGACAATGTTTAAAAAGTGTTCTTTCTAAAAACATGTTTTTTTTTTCAAAAAGTGGTTAAAAAAAATCGAGGTTTCAATAAAAAAAAAATTGAAAACATCCCTAGTGTTCGAATATCTATCTGTATTATTGAAAAAGTTCTGTTTTCGCAAAAATATATTTTTGAGAAAATGAGTTCTCGAAAAATTTTCATATATCAGTCCAAATGGACAGAAGGTATAAGTAATTAAAAAATGCTAGAATATTGGAAAGTTAGGATGAAAAACGGTTCTGTTTTCGCAAGAACAGGTTTAGATATTTTGTCCATTATGAAATGGTGTACATTGCTTAGAACCCCAAACAATAAAAAAGTAATGTCGCACTTGAGCTTGTCCGTTTTTTTTTTGGTCTACTTTTGTGTAGGTCGGGGCGACGTTTCCCCCCCCCCCCCCAGACGAAATTATAAATATTAATTTCTTAGGAGATCCAAATATCTTTCTCCATTTAATGTCCCTTGCATGAAGAAGGGGCCAATTATTCTCCGACTTATTATACTAGCTCAAACATTTACCTTCCTTTTGGAGGAACTGGGTATGATTTTCGATATACAGGGTGTTTTCTAATCGAATGTCAATATTTAAGGGGGCGATTTTTGGATCCATTTTAAAAAGAAAACTTCATATGAACGTATGTCCTAAACGTCTTAACTTTTGAGATACAGGGTGGTAAAGTTTTCAAAAATAAATAGTTTTTTTTATTAATATCTGTAATACCACTTTAGATATTTTAATTAAATTTGGCATACATGTACTATGTATCAAGGGGCATTATTTAGTGTACAACAATTTTTTTTATTTCCACAAGTGGCGTTCGTACGGAATTTCACCTGCCTATTTTGGCAGACATTGATGGTACGCCACTGATTTCTCGTAACATTAAAATTATTCCTGAAATTCCCAATCATTTCTAAGCAAATTTGATCTCTTGAATGTTTTCAATCCGATGCACGGTTTTTGCTTAAAAAAATAAAAACATTTTCTCTGCATGATCATAACAATATCGTTAATATGACAATATCACCATGCAGAGAAATAGATTTTATTTTTTAGATCAAATTTGCTTAGAAATGAATAAGAAAGTTAATTTTTGAGATCCTTATTCATTTCTAAGCAAATTTGATCTAAAAAATAAAATCTATTTCTCTGCATGGTGATATTGTCATATTAACGATATTGTTATGATCATGCAGAGAAAAGGTTTTAATTTTTTTAAGCGAAAACCGTGCATCGGATTGAAAAAATTCAAGAGATCAAATTTGCTTAGAAATGATTGGGGATTTCTGGAATAATTTTAATTTTACGAGAAATCAGTAGCGTACCATCAATATCTGCCAAAATAGGCATGTGAAATTCCGTACGAACGCCACTGGTGGAAATTAAAAAAAATTGTGGTACACTAAATAATGCCTCTTGATACATAGTACAGGTATGCCAAATTTAATTAAAATATCTAAAGTGGTATTACAGATATTAATAAAAAACTATTTATTTTTGAAAACTTCACCACCCTGTATCTCAAAAGTTAAGACTTTTAGGATATACGTTCATATGAAGTTTTCTTTTTAAAATGGACCCAAAAATCGCCCTCTTAAATATTTATATTCAATTAGAAAAAACCCTGTATATCCAGGATTTTCCCTGGCCTAATATTGACAATTATGCCTATTAACTTGTCCGTTTAAAAAAATGTTGATTCGTTAGAGAAAATTATTCGGTGGACAAAATCTGGATTGGCGTTGCAACGTTCCATCATGGTTTCGCAAAATTCCAGGCGCCTGTCGTAATCATCTACTGAGAGCTTTTGCACAAGTCTTATGTTGTACGGATGAAACTTTTCGTGAAACTTTTCGGTTTTCAGAAGGCGGTCTACGGACATGTGTGAAACGTTGTTTTCTTTTCCCAATGTTCTGGTAGAAAGATGGGGATTTTCCTCTAAACGGAGTAAAACATTCAGAGCCGTATCACAATCTGTTGCACTTTTAGGTCGGTCAGAGCGTACAGGGTTGTTTACGTTTCCAGTTTGACGAAATTTTTTTAAAACTTTACTTACAGTTGATTTAGTTAATGTATTTCTGTCTGGATATTTGTCATTAAAAATATTTCAAACTTCTTGTTGCCTTCGCATTCTGTCGCCATAGCCCAGTATTATTAAAATTTCAATCATTTGGGTTTCTGTTAAATGATCCATTTTTTGTCAATACACGAAACTGACAATGTCAGACATTTCAGGTAAACTTTTGTGTACAGGTATTTTAAGGTAAAATACAATTAAATAACGATTTTCGATCACCATTTGCTCAAAAACTGTTACCTTTAGGATAAAATGTTCCCAATAACAAGTATTCAAAATTTTAAGCTGAATTCGAAAATCGAATAAAATATAGAGCGTTCCATTTTAAAAAAAGGTCTTGTCGATTTCAGGAAACGGCAAACTTGACAATAATGCGGAACTCACCATTGGATAGGGCGTAATTTCGTACCTAAGTGTACAAAATTTCATAAAAATCGGATGAACGGTTTGCAAGATATTTCGAGGTTTCCATATTTTTATTACACACTGTATACACTATGGTTCAGCCACAGCGTACAATAACATATTGTAAGCTGTGGTTCAGCTTGGTGCGAACATAGGTAAAGCATGGACGAATTCACTCGTGTCCGCAGTTAAATCGATCGCGTGGGTGGGGAATACTATTTTTAGATACACGCAGTGGCGGTAGGAGAAATTTCAAAGTTGTATATCTCTGTTCCTACTTACTGGACCCGTACCAAACTTAGGGGTTTTAATAGTAAGCTGCGAATGTTTTGGTAAAGAAAAAAAACATTGTAATTTGGCGAAAAAAAGTTGAATTTTTGCTTCCCCCCCTGCGAAAAAAATGAACACGTTTAGGTATTTTATGTATTATTTTTCTAAACAATGTTTTGGTAAAGAAAAAAACATTTTATAATTTGCGAAAAAAAGTTGAATTCTTGCTTCACCCCCCCACCCCCCCGCCCCCCCCCCCCACCCCCCCTGGAAAAAAATGAACACGTTTAGGTATTTTATTTATTATTCTTCTAAACACATTTCACATCATTTTGTTGAGAATTTTTAATTCGAAAAGAAAAAAATGTGTTTGTAGACAGTTTTATAGTGATTTGAATTTTTTAGGTTTAAAAGAAGTGTTTATTCTTGGTGTAAAGAAATTAATTGGACTCAGGACAATCAACTCCACCGTACAGCAACCTGAATAGAAAAACTAAAGAAGCAGATATTCTTTTAGTTTCCAAACTATTAAAGTTAAATCTACTCAAGAGAATATAGCAATCCATTCCCTTCTCAGGATAAACTGCTTCCATTTTAAAGATTAAATATTTTAGAAACATTTTTTTGAATCTTCGATATTTTCTATATGGCATACATAGTAAGGATTCTAAATAGGTGACGGTTACTCAAGTTTTGATCGTACAAAGGGAAAAAATAGATTCTCAAAAACTTGTAGATTATTAAAGCTCCTGCAGTTGCGCACAATGAAACCAAGTGTAATAATATTACACTTGGCTTCCTTGTGTATTACACTTACAATATTAGTCTGTTGACATGTTCAATACAGTTTAATTTAGTATCAAAAGTTACATCTAGACCCTTCAACAAACTGAAACTAAAACATTCTCCATTATAGTGTACGAATACTGCAGTGGTTGTAGTTTACGAGTGTATGTCAACCTTGCACTTTGGCGCGTTAAGAGTGGAATCCGGAAAAATCTGCCTTGCAAATCAGGTTTCAGGAGGGTCATTTTAAGAACTACGCAATTTTAGATGAAAGCTAAAATGTTAAGCTGGATCTAAGCTATTTTTTATTAGAAACTACATTGTCACGTAATCAACAAACAAAAATAATAACAATTTAAAAACTTTTGTCACAAAATCTAACAAAAATGGGCTTAGATCCGAGATTAAATTACGAGAATTGTTTTTACAAAGCTTCAACCAAAAAAATGCCTTTATTCGGCCAATATCCATCCACAACTAGGTAAATATTATATCATATGGTCGATATTTTTCCGCCATATTTAATTTCATTATTTAGGCAAGAACCAGGCAAAAGTTCAGCACCTGTTATAAAGAGGGCGGTGCAATAATTTGTTTACAGATTTAGGAGAAAAATAATATGAGTAATATACAGTGTACCAAATAAAATAATTTCTGATGGTAAGGTTTATAACATTGGAGTAGTGTAATTTTTTAATAACAGATATAAATTATGAATCTAAAGGGAATAATATATTTTCTGAAAAAATAATTCGTTCTGGCAGTAGTACGTTAGGTATATGTTGAATATGTTACAAGTAACTAAAAAAATGGAAAACATTGTTAGAAATATGTTACGGCAAAATGTTGTACCTCTTTAGGTTAGGAGTATTTTGTTTCCAGATATATTAGCCAGTTTTCTTTTACGGTTAAATTTGTTTTTATTGGATTAATTTGCCTTTTTGGGTTTTTGACCCATCTGAGCCGCCAAGTAGTACCTCGCCCCTATTTATAACCACAGTTCTCCTTTGTGTTTACTTTGTTTTTATCAGTATCCGACATTCGTTTAGTGTCTGTGAAGTAAAATAATGATGATTTACCACAAAACAAGCCGAATGTCTTATTTATTTATGTCCAGGAAGTTCGCGTAATATTGGATACATCGCTGTACTTTTTATTGTACATATTTTTGCGGTACTATTGAACAAAATGCTTGATACGTATACAGACTTTCAACTTTGTTTTAAAAAATGACCCTTTCTCTGTGAAGCGTATCAGTAGAGGTAAATGATGCTTCATGAGTCTCCGCATGCGCAGTAGGGTCGACCTTGAACGCGCAGGTGTGCTATTGTTATTTGGCCTTGATATGCGCAGGTGTTATTCCAAGGTCAAGGTCAAGAACTTGGCCTTGAATGCGAGCAGATGTTTCTTTGTTTGGTGATGACCAGGTGGACGACGCTTATTTCAAGGTTACATTTGCTTGGTCTTGAACGCGAGCAGATGTTTCTTTGTTTGGTGATGACCAGGTGGACGACGCTTATTTCAAGGTTACATTTGTTTTGTATTTTTCGAGGTCGTCGGATGTATTCCTCCCACCATAAATAAATACTTGACCTTGGATTACTTCCTAATAAATATGGCTCATTTCGAAAATAGCTTTCATTGTCACTCATACATCGTATGCGTTAACTGTTGCTTTGGCATATAAAGTATTGTGTTTGTGGTGTGTTCTACAAGTGTTTATTCAAGGTACTTGACAATAATTGTTTTTATTGTATTTTAAATCATGAGCATTTCAAAGCAGACCATAGCCGAAATTAATAATATGATAAACCAAGATATTCAATTTCTGGAACGTAGAAAATTCTCTACATTAACGGTGGGCAAAATTTTATTTTTTAAAAAAATTAATTCTTTGACTTCACGTTTTGGAAAAGCCATTATCGTCACATTGTTTGATCCAACACATCAAGCAACATTTGAAACATTTTTACCATCACGCGTAGCTGAAATTCTGACAGAGGATACTATTGAAATGATGAATAACTCCGGTGATCAGTACACCTTAACTTATTTGGGGCAAAGCTCACATGTATTCTCTGGAGGTAATACTAGAGCGTTGTTAAATTTTGGTTGTTTGTAATATATTGTTGATTAGGCTATTTTAATGTTGATTTAAAATGTAATAAAATAGTTCTTGTTAAGTAAATATCGAAAAACACACACTCACACACAATCACATGTCCATTATTTTCTATTTAAGATGTGTGACTACCCTACTGTCATTGAAAATCGAGATATGTACATTAATTGGTTATCATGTAAATTAAGAGAGCTGGCTGAAGAAATACTACACTTTGCAAATTATGGTAAATCTGATGTGGGTTTTAGTGAAAGTCAGTATAGGAAGTATATGAAAGACGCCGTAAATTTCACGGCTGGAGCACATACGTGCGAGAAATACCTATATGGAACCATTGATCTGGACGAATTTTGCGCTGGAATGATAAATGAAGAATTGGGAAGCTACCTATTCGAAGTGCCTCATTTACCCGATGAATTAGCTACAAAATATGGTTTGGCTCCCGCAGATGATACCACTATTCTTGATGACCTTGGAAATAAAGCAGCCACCAATGAAGTTGATAGTAAAGCATTGGCTACTGTTAGCGATGACGAAATGGAGTGTGTTCAAGAAGGTGAAGAAAATCTTTAATTCATTGTATAATATAATAACATGAAATGTTAAATAAATGATTATGTACCTAAATTATTGTTTAATTTTTTTATAAATACGCAACCTTCACAAAAATCACATCAGTTTAAGCTAAAAATGGGTCGTGTTAACAACACAATTGATAAATTTGGGCGCCAAAAATTTAATGACCAAAATCACATTGTTCTTGTTGGACAACCAGGAGTTGGATTTAGATTGACCGATGATGGTCAATATGATATACAAGGGAAATCTCTAACTAATGTAGCACCACCAAAGAATCCTGGGGATGCCGCTAATCAGGAATATGTTCTTGAACAAAGGCGTGAAATTATTAAACGACTTAGTGAATTAGTGAATAATGATGTTTTGGAATATGTTAGAAAAGAACTTAATGAAATGAATAAAAAGCTTGCTCAAGAGACGAATGAAGATTTTTTGCAATCTGTTACAAAAAGACTTAAGGAAATCGATTCAAAATTGTTGAATCAAGAAAAAGCTATTCAGCGTATACGTATTACGCGCATGTAGATAAAGAAACAAGTCTATTCTGTGTATGGTGACCTCGACTTTACATGGGATATGAGAGTGGAGGGGTTTGAAGGTCACCTAACAGATACAAATAGAGGCACAAAAATTTCTTGTTTCAGTCTGCATTTCAGTACTTCCAGAATACTGGATAGTAATTTATTTCCTCAAAATGCAGTCACCAAAAAGTGAACGTCAAATTGTAGTTGTTCGCCCATTCTCTGTAAACGGTCGTCAGATGTGTGCCAATTGCGAAAATTGGGAATTTATTAGTGGAATAATGGGTTTCTGTGAATGGTGTCAAAATGAGTACCATAAGAAACATGGGATGAAATCACCGCAACAAATATCTCGTGAAAATTCTAGTGAATCTCTGCAAAGTCTCGCTGTCTCAGTGGGAGGTTCATCAGAACATAATAATCACGATACGCCGGAATTCAGCCAAGAAGGGCAGCGCTGGACTTCTTCAAGCAATTTTGAAGATCTCGAAATAATTAACGAATCACCGCAAAGTCCTGTTTTCTTAGAAGGAGGATTAGGAGGAGTAGGGGGAGGAGGTTCATCAGAACGTAATAATAGTGAGACCATGGAATTCGACCAAGAAGGGCAGCGCTGGTAATTCCGAAAAATAGAGACAATTTAGATATAGTGTAAAAGTTTCTTATGATAGTCATGTAATTTTAATTTTATGTGAATAAGTGCGTTTTTCTAATGATAGTGTGGATGTATTATTTAAATCTTAATAAAAATCTTTTTGTACTAAATATGTTTATTATTCACCATACATTTGAATTAACAAATCGCTCTTGATATATATTATTTCTGTGGTTCCGTTCTAAAAACCTCGCTAGCATTACATCCATTTTTCCAATTCTCCTTTGAAAACGATATCTATCAAGTATTAGTTGCTGAAAATTACTTTGTCTGGCTTGTCTATATGCAAAACACCAAACAGACATACGGTGGATAATATTTCTTTCTTCGTCAAATCTTACTTGCTTCATGGTGTATTGTAAAATGAATTTTTATTAGTTATGTCATTTATATATAGGCTGAACATAAAGAGAGTGAATTAGTTTTACTTTAAAATGAGTCGTGTTAACAACACAATTGATAAATTTGGTCGACAGAAAACTCCTGTTTGTAACAAAGTATCGCGAGGGTTGCCCGGAATCGGATTTAAACTTACTTCAGATGGACATTTTGATATAGAGGGAAAATTATTAAGGAATGTTGCCCAACCGATAAATGATAATGATGCTGCTACCAAAGAATATGTCCTTACGGAAGTTCATCAACTTGGTTCGCAGATAAATACCATACTTAGTAATGTGCTAGTACCAGTTTTTCAAAAAATGTTTGAAGATGATGAGACCAAAATTACGTACCTTAAGGAAAAAATGTATCAAATTCACCCACATGCTGCACGGTATACTACAACGAAGATAAAGGATCCAAAAAAACCAAAATGGAAACCAACCTAGATAAAGTTCAATTTAAAAACATAATTATACTGTTAAATTGAAAATAAAACGCATAATTATGAAAAGCAATGTTTATTATTATTATTTATAATGCATACATAGGACGTAAAACCTATTTGATAATATTTATACAATATCTGATTTGTCTATCCAAGAATTAAATTGATTTGGAAAACCTAACCATTTTACAAACAATTGATCGTTTTGATTGTTCTTGCGTTTTCTAAGAATTTTCTCAACTAAATAAACACCAGGGCTAGCTGTCTTTTGCAGTTCTGCTTCGTAAAAACATCCTTTAATAGGTTGACCTTCCAATGATTGCAGCAAGTAGGTAGGTGGATTTGTAATATTAACTTTTGCTATTTCAAACAGTTCCGTTGACCACGAAGGCGTATATCCTTTGTCAAATACACCTTTGTACTTGCTAATGCGAACAATGTCACCCAAATGAAATTTTTTTTTCTTCGGAACAATTTTCAAATAGTCATATGCTTTAACAGGGGTATCCTCTTTTACACTGTTAGGCTTCATTCCAATGGTGCGGTGTTTAGTGTTATTATAGGTCTTCGTTATAGCTGGTAATATTTGTAACCATCTGTAAGAACCTCTAGCCGAGAATTGCTTATATAACTTATTTTTCAAAGTTCTTATAACACGCTCAACAATTGCCGCTTTTTTCGTGCTATATGTGGAATAATGGTTTATATTATATTTTTTCATGAGTGCTTGAAAGGTGCTATTATAAAATTCCTTTCCTTGATCACTCTGTAAATTGTTTGGTGCATAGGATGCTTCTTCAATGATGCTTTTCATGGCATTCGTAACTTCAACACCGGTCTTATTCTTAACTGCTTTGGTGTACATGAATTTGGAGTAACAGTTTATACATACAACAATGTAACGGTAACCATCATTGTCAGTAGCATATGGCTGCATTTCCGCCAAATCAATTTGCCACAAATCTCGATATCCTTTTATGACCGTACGTCTTCTAACAAAATTTTTTCTTGCTGTCCTATGTAATTCATTTACGACTTTGCAACGTAACTCTTTGTGGGTTTCTCAGGGATTTTGGTTCGAATGCTGGTAATGAAAAGCAATGTTTCGGTTTCTCGACAGGTTGTTTAATTCTTCTGTTAATCTACAATCTTTTACGAAAAAAGGAAATGTTAAAAATTTACCAGCTAAAGGGTATTTTAAAAGAATACATATCATAAATATAAGCTTGACATATTTTATGTAAGAATATCATAGCAATTGTTTTACCTTTTACGACCAGGCACGCAGTGACTCTAAAGTAATACTTTACAGCTCTGGTAGTCACCAAAAGGTTCGCTTTCAGTTTGTAGATTTCGGGAGAAAGAAATTAAGAAAACTGACTGTCTACGACACAAGCGATGGTAAAAATGATCTGCTAAACCTTTTTACCTGGTCAAACGACAGAGCAACGAAACTCTGCAAAAAAACTGCACAGTGGCGGCGACTCGTAGTAAAACGAGTATATTATATGTATATTAACATAGGCGGAGGTAACGGGTTTTGTTACATCTTCGCCCCCCTCCAGCTAGGCCTCGAAACGTTTAATTTTCCCAATTCGGTGAAGAGGCCGTAGAGGAACCAAAAAACTTTTTAAGATGCGAGGCATGAAACACACCCCTTTCAACATTATTATTAAGGTGAATGAGTACATAAGTAGCATCACTAACCTTTCTTTTTATCCGGTAAGGGCCTTCGAACAACAATAACATTTTTTTCGTTTCAGCTCGAATGGCGGATGATATGGTGTTTGCTCTCAGCAAAACCAGATTACCCGGTTCAAATTCGGTAAAAGGACGGCCAGGAAACTGCGCCGCTCGACGGGCAGCACGGCCCCGTAATGTGGCATCGGCCAAAATGAGTTTTTCCGCTGGTGACAGGGTGCCGGTAGTATTTCCCCGATACTCCGAAGGCAAAAAGGAGACAGGGGGTTCCCCGAATTGAAGTTCATTAGCAGAAAAACCCGTAGATTCATGCACGACGGTATTTAGGAACATTTCAAAGCGAGACACTTCCCAAGCCCAACGCGAATGTTGTTCCGAACAATACGTTCTTAAAAGTCGACCCAGTTCCCGCATAACGCGCTCGCAAGGATTTGCGCATGGGTGTCGTACCGAAGAATAGACCAATTTCACATTCTGCGCCTGCAAAGTTTCACGCCAAAGTTTCGACGTATATTGCGTACCGTTATCACTGAGCATGCGCGACGGCACGGTATTCTTAGAAAAATAATCTTTTAAAAGGCGATTCAACATAGCCCGCGAAGTGGCCTTTTTTAAGGGATAAAGCCGAACATGTTTCGTAAATAAATTTACTAGCACAAAGAGGTACATGGCCCCTCCCCGACTACGTATAAGCGGCCCCAAAATATCGGTGGCTACGATATCGTCTTTACCTGAAGGTATTATTTGCATTTGAGGTGGTTTAGGTAAGATAGTAATTTTAGCTTTTTGACAAATCTCGCAAAACCTTAGGCGTTTTTTAATTTCGCGATGCATATTGTTCCACCAAACTTCATTTCTAAGAAGTAGCCACGTTTTGTAAACCCCGAAATGCCCAAAAGTTGAATGATAGACATCAATAAATTTGTCCGTGAGTATACGAGGGACACACATTAAGTAGTGACCTTCCGTCTTACCAATCTTGTATAAAATATCGTTACGAAATACAAACCGCGACTGTAAGGACTGGTCTTTATCTATATTATCCCTAATGACCCGAAGCTTTTCATCTTCTCTTTGAAATTTCGAAATTTCTGTAATTAGTTTTTGGAAGTCATCAGGTAGCTTGAAAAAACTTAAAATCTTAAAACATTTATCCTTTGGCGTAGGATACCTAGCCCCCGCATAACGACTAAGAGCGTCCGCTGGTATGTTTTCGCGACCAGGAATATGCTTTATTTCGAAATCGTATTCCTGCATAATCAACGCCCACCGAGAAATTCGCTCCGACACTAATCGGCACCGGTTCATGTAAGTAGCCGCTCTATTATCAGTATACAAATAAAATTTCTTGCCAAACAAATATATGCGCCATTTTGACAACGCAAAAAGGACTGCCAGGACTTCTTTTTCCGTAGAAAAATATCTCTTTTCCCGGTCCAACAAGAGACGCGAGGCATATGCTACCACTCTACGCTCTCCCCCGATCGTCTGGAACAAAATTGCCGCGAGGCCAACGTCACTGGCATCAGTTTGGACGCAGAACGGTTCATTACAAATCGGATGATACAGTAGTGTCTCCCGTTGTAAAAAAGACGTAAGGCCTTGGAATGCGGTTTCCTGCCTGTCACTCCACGTCCACGCTGTTTTTTTCTTTAACAGTAAGGTTAGCGGAGCCGAAAGTTCTGCGAACTTTGGCGAAAAAATCCTATCATACTGACACAACCCGAGAAACGCCTGCAACTGTTTGACATTGGCAGGACGTTGATAATCTTGTAGAGCCTGGATTCTGTTCGGGTCTGGCCTTATTTTCTGCCCATTGACAATGTAACCCAAATAACGTAACTCGGTTTGGAAAAAAGAACATTTCTCCAGTTTCACCGTCAATCCCGCCGAGGCTAGGCGGCTAAAAACCCGGTTAAGGTGGTTTAAATGGTTTTCAAATGTATCGCTCATGACCAGTAGATCGTCCAAGTAGTTTAACAAGAAACCCTGAAAAGCCGATCCAAAAATGACATCCATAGCGCGACTAAATGCACTCACCGCCGTTTTAATACCAAAGGGGAGGACACAAAATCTATAAGTTTGGGTACCGACCATAAAACCCGTATACTGTCTGTCTTCTTCGTGCAGTGGAATCTGCCAATATCCGTGTGTAAGGTCAATGCTAGAGAGAAATTTTTTACCCGACATTAACCGTACCACTTCCTCGATAGGTTTAGGTAGCTCAAAATCTGGTGACATCACCGAGTTTACGTGACGCGCGTCTAGGCATACTCGCACGCTACCATCTTTTTTAATAGTGGTCATAATCGGCGATATATACTGCGAAGGAGTCCGCTCTATAACACCCCATTCTAACATCTGGGTTAGAGTCTTTTGCACGGCATCCCGATGTTGCTGTTCGTTAGTAACATTTTCAATATTATGTGATATCGATTCTACGATTTCGGGAGAATTTATCTGTTTAGAACAAAAACTCGTATTTGGATTATTTTTCGTTAAGCTTTCCAAAAGATTAATTTTATTTTCATGTTCTAAAATATTATTTGCTTCGATATTCACGCTAAGTTTACAAGAGAACCAGTCGTTAAGGAATTTATCGTTTTTGTTAACAATACTACAAATGTTTATTGATAAGGATTCTTCACCGTGCTGATATTTTTTTTCGGGCACGATAAAAAATTGTTTGTTGCATTTTATACTTAAATGTTTTTCAGGTAAATTTATCGAAACATTATAAAGTCGTAAAAAATCACAACCTAAAATAACTGGACACGAAAGATTTGGTATTACAAGAAATTCGTGCAAAAATCTTCTACCCTCTATAAATATAGGAATTTCGGCCTGCAAACTAACTTTTTTAAATTTACTTTTAAAAGCCCCAACCACGCGTATACCTACACATTTAATATGTGGTATGTCTTTATGAAAATGGGTTAGCTGCACCCAGATTTCCTCGGAAATAGCAGAAACCTGGCTACCACTATCCACTAGAGCAGTAAACCAAAAATCAAAAATTCCTACGATTATTTTTGGGGAAGTATTGTAAAGAATCAGATGATCAAAATCACATTCTTCTAGTAGGTCTTCTTTAGGGTGGTTTGATATTTGAGACACCCTCTCCCCCTCGTTTAGAAGCAAGTCCTTCAAATTGGGGGTTACTTTTGAAGGATTTCCCCGTTTCCCGAACTGTCTAGGTCCAGTTCTAATGTAGCAATATTTTGCTTCGTGGTCCTAGAGAATTGGGGTTTGGGGTTAAAACTATTAAATTTTAACCCATTATTTTTTTGTTCGACCGGTAAAAAGTTTTGTTTGTTTTTACTACCGGTGTTGTTAAAATAACTGTCAGCCTGTCGTAGCCTATCCAGCGCATCGGTTAGGGTTTGCACCCCTATAAGGACAGACGAGACGTTAGGAGGGAAATGTCGGGCTATTATGCAAATTAGTTCGACTGTAGAGTATGGTGGTTCTAAATACTTCGCTAAACTAACGTATTTGTTAAAATGTTCGGTTAGCAGCCCTTGACCTTCCTCGTATCGCCCTGCCTCCAATTGTAGTTTAATTTTTATTTGCCTATCTGCACCCCAGTAATTTTTAATAAAAGCCTGTTTAAATTCCCTGTAACTATGAAATTGATCGTAAAATGCATCCCACCAGGTTTTAACCGATTTTTTAAACAAATTATTCAAAACAAAAGCAATTTTTGTGTAAGGTAATATTTGTACATCCACCACGTTTTCTATATGGTGTAAAAATTCAATAGGATGCAACGTTCCGTCATCTCCAAAAGTTGGTAAAATTTTTATAGCATCGACTACATTAGAGTTACTCGTGCCTGTTACATTACATGACGAACTATTTGTATTATTATGATTATTTAAATTTAAATGATTAAGTGATGTTACAATTGAATTAACCAGCCTAACAAAATCTTCTGGTGGATATGGGGGTACGCTGACCGGCTGCACCGGTATGCCTTGCGGCCCTGTACTGCTTGTCTGAAAGTTTTGGGCTCCCCCATTTGTCTGCTGAAATTGACTGGGCGCAAAAGGAAAATTTGTACCTTGTATTGTTGGTTGCGACTGTTCTCCGCTACTGAACCCGAAAAAAGGCGGAGATTCCTGGTGACTATGGTTCAGGCTGCGGCGACCTCGTCCTTGATTTCCCAATGGTGTATTTGTCGGAACCATTTCTGCTAAACCAGCGACTCGTTGGGTGTCAAGTTGCAACGTAACTCTTTGTGGGTTTCTCAGGGATTTTGGTTCGAATGCTGGTAATGAAAAGCAATGTTTCGGTTTCTCGACAGGTTGTTTAATTCTTCTGTTAATCTACAATCTTTTACGAAAAAAGGAAATGTTAAAAATTTACCAGCTAAAGGGTATTTTAAAAGAATACATATCATAAATATAAGCTTGACATATTTTATGTAAGAATATCATAGCAATTGTTTTACCTTTTACGACCAGGTACGCAGTGACTCTAAAGTAATACTTTACAGCTCTGGTAGTCACCAAAAGGTTCGCTTTCAGTTTGTAGATTTCGGGAGAAAGAAATTAAGAAAACTGACTGGCTACGACACAAGCGATGGTAAAAATGATCTGCTAAACCTTTTTACCTGGTCAAACGACAGAGCAACGAAACTCTGCAAAAAAACTGCATAGTGGCGGCGACTCGTAGTAAAACGAGTATATTATATGTATATTAACATAGGCGGAGGTAACGGGTTTTGTTACAACTTTAATTTTTTCTTGGCTAGGATCTATATTATAAGGTTGCACGTCTTAACAGACACTGAGGATGGCAACTGCATGCAAAACTTAATATATTATTCCTTCTTCTCGAAGCTCTTCCATAATTGACATAATCTCATTATCATGTCCGGTATGTCCAGCTACTTTTGACCCCCACAATAATCGTAATCTATCCACTAACTCCTTAGGTTTATTCCAATAAACATATTCAGATGATTTCGAAGATAGATGCTTTTTTACTGGTAGTTGGATTTTGTTGTTGACTTTTTTTCTTCGAACACCACCACCATCCAGTTTAGTTTCCGTAATTAGCGGTTTTATGATTCGTACATATTTTCTCCATCGGGTTTCCCTTAAACCACGTTTCTTGTCATAACCGTCATAGGCCGCATCCGTCAATTTCAAAATGGTTTGGTATTTTCGAAGTACATCTAGACTAATTTCGTCTTCATTATCCAGGCATGGTGGATTTTTTAGAAAAATCAAATCGTAAAGCTCAGCCGTTCCATCGAATTCAGCAATGTTTGTTTTGTTCCTGTATAACACCATCTTTCCGTTTGTTAGAAAACGAACCACCAAGTTGCCAATATATTTTGTTGATTTATTGTCTTTTTTACCAAAGCGTACACCATACACGGTATCATAACGGGACGGTTCCAATTTTAATCCATTTAAATAATCTTGAATAGTTTTTGCGGCTGAACTGTTACCACTTGATGTGTGTGGTGATGTGTAAGATGATGTTATCGTTGATGGGGAAGGGGTTTCGAACAGTGACTCACGATTTCCACGTTTTGGTGTAGGAATTTGTGTTTTTTGCGAAATCGGTGTAGATGTTTCAAAATCCGCTTCTGTTGGATGTTCTTCAAACATTTTCGCCATTCCCACCGAGCTGCTGCTGCTGCTACTCCGACTTTGTGGTTTAGCCGTAGTACTTGATTTTTTGGTTGCGTACTGTTGTTGCTGCTGCTTTACGGCTTTAGATATAGATTCTAGTGGTTTAGAAACTGGTTCATAAAACTTTTCCAAATCATGTTCATTCTGCACTTTAGCTGCTTTAATTTGTTTAAATTTTTTTCTAACCGCATTTGTAGTTTCCAGTAGCTTTCGTTTTAATTCGATTTCTTCATTCATGATGCTTTCAAAGCACCGTTCAACGATGAAATGATTATCCAAGTTATTATTATAGGAATATATAACTATCGAATCCCTTGCGGTATCTGCCCGAATTTACATCACTATCCTTGTCAATAACAAAAAAACCATATTTATTATCCCAACATTTAGCACACATCTCTTGAAATTGTGTAAACGTCAGGTCGGGTGAAACGTGGTCGGAAAATATATGTTTCATATTCATCTCATCTTTTTTAAACATAATAATGAAGTTGGCATTATCCCGGACGAGCTGCTTAGGAACACGAGAATACGTTTGCGCCAAGTAAAAGGCATCCACATTTTTGTGACGTCCCATGCTAAAATACGATCTTATAACGTCCTGTTTCTCACACATAACGTCATCAAAAATAAATATTGAATTAGGTTTAGCATCCGACGGTTCCACAATGTTATTTGCGTCGCTAAAAGCGTAGTAGCCAAGACCTTTGATGGGTGATAAAATTTTCTTTAAATATTCATATTTTGGTTGATAGAGTGACTTTGAGTAGATATAAACATTTTCGAAACGCAGTCCCGAGGGGTGAGTAAGCAGCGAAATCATAACATTTGTTTTTCCACAGTTTGATGGTCCTATTAATAATCCACGAATAGATGACGGTAGCAAAGGACCATATCTTTTAAATAATTTTTGTTCTAGTCCAGATCCGACCTTTACATCGAGATTATCGACGGGAAGTTTTTGTTTAAGATTGACGATACGCATCTTAACAAAATCTATATTTTATACTGAACTTTCACGTAAACTATCATTCAGATGTCGCTCGTCAGACGAAGTAGACGGTCTCGTTTATCAAGTATTGTTAATTCAGTAATTAATAGGCTACCGTTCGAGTTACACATTCCCGGCTATCAGTATTGTGGGCCCGGGACGAAAGTAGTAAAACGTGTGGCAAGAGGAGATCAAGGAATTAATTCTTTGGATGTCGCATGCAAAAAACACGATTTAGCCTATTTGCGTAATAGTGAAAATTTAAGTGCTCGCCACCAAGCAGATCAGGAACTCGAGCAAAGCGCGTGGAAAAGAGTAAAATCTAAAGACTCTAGCGCTGGTGAAAAAGCTGCAGCTTGGTTGGTAACCAACATTATGAAAGCGAAACAACGTTTTGGTATGGGTGTATCATCATCAAAATCGAGAAAAGCATCCATTAGAGGTAAACGTCGCTTCCAGCGCCGCCGCCGCCACACTAAAGGTAAAGGCGTTGGTAAACATAAGCGAGTACACAATGTAGCTTTTGGATCATCTATTAGACGACCCGTTCGATCAGAATTGTTAAAAGCTGGTGGGAAAAAACTTATCGAGAAAAATATCACGGAAGCATCGAAAATAGCTGCAGCAGCTGCACGTAAATCCCTAAGAATAGCCGGTGGCAAACGAAAAATTCGCACGCCTAGAATCATTCCAATTCCGAAGACTGGGGGGATATTACCGTTAATACCAATATTTGCAGGACTATCGGCCTTAGGTTCATTAGCAGGTAGTGTAGCAGGCATCGTGCGTGCCGTAAAAGCAGTAAAAAAGTCGACTGCAGAAAAAATAGGTACCGGCTTACATCTAAGTTCAAGAGGAAATGGATTATATTTGAAACCATATCGCACAGGTTTGGGATTATTTATAAACAACGGCACAAATAAGAAATCAAAAAACTAATAGAATCCCTACCTCAAAGACCACTATCCAATATTGATATAGAAAAGTACGCCTTAAAAATGAAAATACCACACTTTCGAGGCGTATATATGAGAGATTCATTACCTGTACGCGGTCCCAAAAGTTATGAGGCCGCCATTATAAATTTGGATAGTATGTCGGGTGTAGGGACTCATTGGGTAGCATATAGAAAAAGCAATTCTGATGTAACATACTACGATAGTTTCGGTGATTTACCCCCACCTATGGAATTGGTACGATATCTGCAGATGGGTTCCGAAGCGACGAAGAAAATTTACTATACATACGACCGTCAACAAGAATTTGGAACAGTCTGGTGTGGACATTTGTGTTTGAAGTTTCTTTTACAATCATAAAAAGTATGTCTTTGACACCCCAAATGGAACGTGACAACTACACCAAAATGTTGCTATCACTTAAAGCATATCGTGAAGTCGGAGGATTACAAAAAATGACAGCTGAACAGTTAGAAAATACGCCCAAAGAAGTGTTGATCGCATTAGCTCCAAATGAAATAGCACTAGTTTGGGATAGGTTACCTAATCACCTAAAAAGTGACGTCGATATATTGAAATATCAATACTGTTTCGAACATTATAATAGCAATAATTCAGATTCGGATGAGGGCGATGGACCGATACCAAAAAAAATATTTTGTTGTTATTGCAAAATTAACGATGTGAATATAAAGGCAGAAAACAGTTTAAAAACGTCCAAAGGAATAAAGCAACGCTTCAGCTTAAATCCATTTAACTGTTGCAAACAGCAATAAAATAGCTACACAAATAGTTTCGTCGTCAGTCATGTCTTACACATTCACTCTAACAGGACATACAAGTGTCTTAAGTGCGGATTTTTACCCACCCATCGAGTTAAATACAACAGGCAAATATGGAGTTGCACTACTGGGATTTTACACATATAATTCGATTTTTAATATCGACGAAAGCAATAATTCATTCAGCCATTTGAAAACAGCGATACCAACGTATGTAAGGATTCCACCAGGAGCTTACGAAATTAATGAAATAGCAAAAGCTATGTACACCGCTTTAAAAGAGTCATGCAATGAAGTTGGTACCGATTTATTTTCATTAAGAGCCAATAATAATACGTTAAAATGTGAGCTAAAGTCAAAATATAGCATCGATTTTCGAGGTAGCAATAGTATCGGCAAAGTGCTCGGATTTGGCTCTGTATTGCTGCAAGGTGGACAAAGACACGAATCAAGTACCATCGTGGACATAATGAAAGTGCGCATCGTACGTGTGGATTGCAATATAATTTCCGGAGCATACCTGAATTCTTTGGAAAGTCATACGTTATTTGAATTTGATATTGACGTCGAACCCGGTTACAAAATCTCCAAAGAACCGCAAAATAATATTTATATTCCGATAATGCCGGATGGTCGTCAGTTTATCGACAACATTACTCTACGCATCTTGGACGATAGCGGTGATTTGATCGATTTTCGAGGTGAGAAAATTATAGTTAAACTAGAGTTGAAAAAAATCGTATAATGGGTTTTTGCTTTAACCGTCAACTGCATAAGCTGTCAACAATTCAAGATTCAGTTAAACGACATAAAAGTAAGCAGACAACACAGTCAAGGTTCATTCGCAAGTCAGACGGACGATCGAAAACACATCCGCACAGCAATCGCCAGCTCTCCGTGAAAGATTGCAAATTTCTACAATCGATCGGTTTGAAAGTGAGAAAAATTAGAAAATGATGGCCGCTAGCAGTGACAAAATCGAAGTTTTTACCGAACCAATTTTTGATAACTCCATTATTAGTTTTCAAGAACACACATATAAACCTTACGGTTCTCCAACATTCCGCAATTCCGATGAAATTCGCATACCTGTACACTTTCAAGATATCATTTTGGATATATCGGATAGTTACATTTACATCGAAGGAACATTCAAACCCAAAGACGCTACTAAAAAATGTTATCTATCAAATAATGCCATCGCCTTTCTATTCGACGAATGTCGTTATGAAATGGGAGGGGAGCAAGTTGCCGTCGTTCGGAAACCCGGAATTACCACAACGATGAAAACTATGGTGTCATTGGGTGCCGCACAAAATAGAGCTCTCATGGCATGTGGATGGGGTCTAGACGAAGCAAATCAAGGGATACTAGATTCCACAAGTAACGTGTTCTCCGGCAAGCTTACTCTAAAATATCTCATGGGTTTCGCAGAGGATTATTCAAAGGGTATTTTTAACGTCAAGCAAGAGTTGATTGTAATTATAGCCCGCACTTTCAACAATTGCTATATCGATGAAGTAGATGCAGACATTTCAATTGAAAAAATTGAATGGAAAATTCGTCACATTATTCCAGATGATCGACAGAAGTTAAAGATATTATCACGCATGAATAAAGGTGGCAGTAACGCAAACGTTCCAATGGCTTACCGTAAATGGGATCTTTACGAGCTACCTTCTTTGAGAGAAACATCGTCAGACGTATGGGCCTTAAGAACTAGCACGAGTCTCGAAAAACCGAGATATTTGATTATCGGTTTCCAACCAACTAGCTCTTCCGACAACAGAGCAAAAGATAGCACACAATTTACAACGGCCGATATATATTAGGCTCTATCTGAACTCTGCCGTATTTCCGTACGAAAGATGGAATTTAGATTTTTCAAAGAAACTGTATGCCGCAGCCTATTATAATTATGAGAATTTTCAAGCTAGCTACTACCAGCGAGAACTGAGCGATCCTATGATGAGTTTTGCCGACTATCTTAAAAATCCGTTATTCGTAATCGATTGCAGTCACCAACCAGAAGCCGTTAGGACGTCCACAGTGGACGTGAAATTGGAGTTCGAAACACGCAAAAGTAAATTTCCTAAAGACATTAAAGTGTACGCGTTAGTTATTCACGATGCATTTTTTAGCTACAATATACTTAATGGTTCAGTTACTAACAAATCAATACATTAGTTTGAAGTTGTGTAATTCTCCAAATTATGTACTTTACATATTTAAAATAAACTTATAAACGACATATCGGAGTTTTATTCTTACTACATACGACATATTTGATGCTTATTTTAATACTTCAAAGGTGGGGCTTTGGTAAATAAGGTCGAGAGATGAGGAATAGGCAGAAATTTAGGAGAGGGGTGGGGAAAAGAAAGTATATAAGACGGGATGTCGAAAATGGAATTCACTCGAAGCCAAGATGTCGTCAAGTTCGGATAATGGTTATTCCTGTGACGACGAGCAGGCAGTGGCACATAATGCACAACATAGGGGTGTACGCACCACGCGTAGGTTGAGACCCAGATATTGCTTCTCGTTCAGCTACGTAAAATGTGGTCCCTTCAGCTTATGCATGTACTGCTACACCGGATTTAGGCGAGAGATTGGTGGGAGGTTCATATCGGGCCATTATACAGTTGGGGCACGAAGAGAATGGATGCGGAACCACTCGAGGTGTCGTCGGTGTCAGGAGAGACTGTTTACAGTCTCTCACCGGAACGCATGCCTTATTTGCAATAGGACTTAAATTCCTATTACAAATAAGGACCCTCAAATAACAACCCTGCCTGCCCCCTGACAAAATCAGTCCTTTTCAGGACTACAGAATATTTGATCGTAGTTTGTAGTTAAACACTATGTTTCCTAAGGAAGATATTTCTCGAAGGAAAAATTGTGTTACTTTGGGTGAGAGATGCATTATGTGTTTAAATCATACATAGATAGCGAGAGAAAGAGGATTTGCAAGATTTAGCTTGTAGTTTTTATGTATGATAAGAACGCATATGCCTCTAGTTATTCAAAGTGATATGACTTTCTATCAAGAAACATATTTTAAAAAATAAGGTCACTCTACATTAGGATTCTTGTCGTTTCACATAGAACGTTGGCTAATATTAAACCCACGCGTAACGAATGACAAAAACAGACGTAGTTTCAGAGTAACAAAATATTTCGAGCAAGAAATGTATTCTTGAGGAAATATTTTGGTTACTCTTAAAGGATATGTCAGAACCGTTTAGCCCCACCCTCATCCCCACTCTTACCCCCACCACCCTAAATGCTTTTAAAAGCGGGAGCAGCCATCACATTTTTCATATCTCAACCAGCCATGAAGTGGGACAGGCTGATGTTAAGGACGACAAGGGAGTCCAAAATAAGCGAGTATTGATAGGCTTGGCGTTTAAAAAACGCGAATAAGCCAACGGCAATCATACAGCCGGTTCCAAGACCGCCGCCACCACCGGAGCCGGCTCCAACAGAGCCCGTGGAAGTGGTGGAAGGACCACAGATGCTTCTGGGTCCTGAGGAAAGGGCGGCTCTCTTACAAGAGCTCACGGAGCGCCGTCAGAGCCGTCGCAGCACGCGACTGGAGGCTCGGAGACGGCGAGCTGCACCACGATCGGTGCAGATCGCGAGAGGGGAACAACCACTCTAGGTTCCCCTCTCCAACCCAACCCACCGCGAAAACGGCCCTTTTCAGGGCCACAAAAGATTTGATCGTAGTTTAGATATTCTTAGTCACTTTGTGTTTGACACTGAATCAGTGAAAAAATGCAAAGATGACCAAGGATGATATTTTCTGGACGTTTACAAATTGACGTTGACATTTTCGCATAACTTTTTTCGATAATTTACCTAGAAGTGTCTAAAACTTATTTTAAGTTAAAGGTCCAAGATCCGTTAAAATTGTTATTTTTCTAATTTAAAAATTGTATCCATTTAGTTATTTCCGAGACGAATATGTTAGGTTCTAAAAAATCGATATTTGTCGACCCACCAAGATTTTAATTTTGGGTAAATTTTTAACAAAAATTGTATTGAGAAGGCTATTTGCTAGGTATATATTTGAAAAAAATTGTGAAAGCTAGTGGGATGTAGAGTTGTCATAATGTTCAACATATGTAAAAAATATCGTTGTGGGCTGTCATCATGAAGTAAAAATACATTTAATTATTGGTGTGCGGTGTAGGTATATTGAATAAAATCCTAGTTTCTTCAAGAAAAAATTTACCCCCACCACGACTGCGAACGCATAAAAAGCGAGGATCGGTCGTAAGTTCTTCATTCACTTCGCAATCATGGAAGGACAACAACAGCAAGAACCCGTCTCCTCATCAGACTGCCAGTATCCTGGGTTGGGATATAACGGCTTTCACGGACCGGCGGATTCCACAAGTTGGAATTATCACGTCGTCGGAGGTGAAAATTTGGACGACCAAGTCGATGCCGATGAATCGGATCCTGTGGATTCAACGACGGTTGAAATAACGCTGTCAGATATCGACAGCGGGGATTCCGGTTTATCGGAAAGCGACAGCGATAACGTAGAGAGGTTGTGGCTTAGGTGGGAGCACGCGATGCTCGGTATAGAGCTCGAGCGACAGATAGAGCGTCGCCTGCAAGAACAACAACAAGATCCCCAACAATAAGACGGCCGCCAACCCATCCATCCCCCGACAAAATCAGCCCTTTTCAGGGCTATAAAATATTTGATCGTAGTTTAGATATTCCATGTCACTTTGCGTTTGACACTGAATTAGTGAAAAATGCAAAGATGACCAAGGATGACAAATTCTGGACGTCGAAAAATGGACGTTCCGATCAACATTTTTCGATAATTTCCCTGGAAGTGTCTAAAACTTATTTTAAGTTAAAGATCCTTTTCTTAACAACATTTCAGAACATTTAACATACAATTTTATATGACCAATATGGCGCCTGCACCTATGTGCAGTATCTTAAGGTCGTCCACCCCTCAGACGAGATTTTCCAAGGTCGTCCAATCCCCAGAAGCGAATAAGAAGCTTGGAAGCTGCTTCTGTGGTTTGATGATTTCCGGGTTATACCGAAATCTCATTTCAGACATTTAGTAAAGTATTTCAAGCGATTTAACTTGGAAAGTACATATGACCGAAAATATTGGTCTAGTCGCACACTACTTTAACATTTCTTTTATTTTACAAAAATTACAATATTGCGAGTTTTAGACAGAAGAGACGCGTATTTTTTCCTAAGGTCGAACGCCCCTATAGAGATTGGAATATCGGATAGTTATCGAAGGAACATTTAAACCCAAAGAAGGTACCCAAAATGGTCTCTATCAAATAATGCCATCGCCTTTCAATTCGACGAATGTCGTAATGAAATAGGAGGGGAGCAAGTTGCTGTCGTTCGAAAACCCGGAATTACTACAACACTGAAAATTATGGTGTCATTGGGTGCTGGTGGGGGTTAGTATAGGTTGGGGTGGCGAAGCCACCCCGTCAGGTCGCGTAGCGACCTGACGGCCGCGGCGGCGAAGCCGCCGCTTAAGGTCGCGGAGCGACCTGAGGGCCGCCGTAGGCGGCCGGCCGAACAACATTTTCCAATAAAGTTTTTCGACAATTTCACTGGAAGTGTCTTAAATAAATAAAATTTGTTTTGACTCGCCCACCAAACTCACCAAAGGGCGGAGCTATTTCACTGGAAGTGTCTAAAAATTAACAAAATTGGTTTTAACTTTCCCACCAAACTCACCAAGGGGCGGAGCTAAGGTCTTTAAAAGCAGCTCGGCTCGACTGCTTACTTCATTACATTCGCTCATCTCAACATGGCATCATCAGATGATGATGGATACTTAAGCGATGATACCCCTATGAATTTGGATAATTGGGCTATAAGACAGAGGAAAGTTTTCCCCGTCCGATCCCACCGGGTGTGCAAGACCTTAAACCTGGTGAAGGTGGGTGATGACGAGTGGTGTATTGGCTGCTATGCCGACTTGGAAAACAAGTCGGCTGGTGACCAATTCTTCAGTGGTCATGTAACCCAAGATTTCGGTAGTCGCGCGCACATACCGAACTGCAAAGGTTGTGGAGTAGCTCTTGGTACTCTACAACATAAGAGTGCGTGCCTTATTTGTAATCGAGCCTGATTACAAATAAGATATCCCGTGAAAAACGGTCCTTTTCAGGGCCACAGAATGTTTCATCGTAGTTTTAGTTACCTAATGCCATAGTATATGTGGTGTTAGATAGAAAATTATATAAGTCCAGTTGGATCGAGTATAATTTTCCTTGCAAAATCCGTCCTTTTCAGGACCTCAGAGTATTTTGATCTTACTTGTATTTATTTAATGTCACGACATCTGTGACATTAGATAGAAATTATGTAAGTCCAGACGGATCGAGTATAAGTTTCTTTGTCGGTCACATTTCCAGAACACAATTACACCATTTTTGAGAACTAAGAGCAGTGTTCGACAGTGAAGTCCGCCAGTATCATTTTTGGATGGAGGGCATTTGTATAATAAACTCTAGTTTGTTAGAGGTGAAAAGGTGGGGATGGAGTGGTGGAGGGGGTAGATTATCTCTATTTAAGCGGTTGCGAGCGAGTCACAGAATCACTTCATTTTTAAATCTGATAGTTACCAGATCTAAATATGAATCCTGAACGTCCATTAAGTCGTGGTTCGTCGATTTGGAGCGACGAGACGGTCGACATGAACGAAGTCGACGAACAAGTCTTTGATGACTTTGACGACATAGAGTAGGGCATATTGGATGCTATCGAGTGGGACGAGGATGATCTGCGACCACTCGAAGAACCTGAGTTCGATTGGGGAGTCGAACTGCCCAACGACGATGCAGAGTTGTCGGCTGACGAGATGGAGCCGGACTCCAGTACCGATTGGGTACCACCACCGCCGCCGGAAGATCATGACGGTCCGGCCGATTCATCCACTTGGTGGATCACGGACCATCAGGATGAAGATGGTCCAGCGGATTCCACCAACTGATCCCGGAACCATGCCCTCCCCGACCTACCCCGACAAAATCAGTCCTTTTCAGGACTACAAAATATTTGATCGTAGTTTGTTGTTGATTCATGTCACATCTCATGTAACATGATATTTCTCAAGAATTAATTTCTTTTGGAAAATATTGTGTTACTCTGTAAAGACATGTACGTTCTTACCGTACGTTAGAACTAGCTAAATTTCTAGTAAGTTCTCTACGAAAAGCTGAGAGTTTGGTCTATTATCTTACTTGTAGTAAAATTCACATTTTATTACAAATAAGATGCATGTTTTTAGGCATTGTAACGGGTAGCCTCTCTTCACAGACATAACACTTTATCGCATACTTAAGTTGTGTGCATCTAACGATTACACACCTAAAGTTACGGCCCTACATTTTCCGTCTATTCGTTTTTTCTATTTTGCATTTTTACACTATTTTTGTGTGTAACTTCCGTATACTTATTTTAGAAATAGAAAAATATTGTTTCATTTAACTTTTTTTTATTATCATATATACAAAAACATTTTCTTTTACTTATATATACATTACTATTACAAAAATAACTTAACTCTATATTTACAATAAAATTCTAAAGCTACTTCTTATACGCTAAATTATTCATTACTTCCAGTCTTTTAACGCACTTCTCCCTTGTCCTTTTAGTTTGCTCCACTTTCACCCGCAGTTCATTAATCTGTCTTTCAAAGTCCGCCTCATCACTATCACACTTTTTTACTTCGCGCAGTAGTTGTTCCCTATACCTATATGCCGCGGAGAAGATGCACTTTTGGCTCGACGAAAACTCGTTCAACCAGTCCGGCTCTTCAGCAGTTGTTGCTGACTGCTGCGATTCCTCGTACGATTGCTTGCATCGCATCTTGGCCGGTTTGCGGCACTTCCCACGTCCTATTGTTGGCGATAGTGGTGCCTCCGTTGCAATTGTTCCTTTGTCGACAACCTGTGAATTGTCAGGTGTGGCCGAGTCTGGACCGTGATTCACCACAACGATTGGAGACAGAGGCTTCGGTGGTGGCGGAGACTTCAGAAAATCAGGTAGTTCCACTGGCACTGTGGGGCGCCTAAACTGAAATTTCCTCTTCTTCTTCTCGCCCTCGGCAGCCGCATAGAATTCACCTTTATTAATGGTGGCCGTCTTGGGTTTGGTCAGAAGATTTTGTAGTTTCGATGTTGGCCCCCGCCTCGCCTTTTTGATCACCACATCACTTATAATATTAATTCGGCCTCCATCCTCCTCAGTCCACTTGTTGACGTAGTCAACCGCCGAATTAACTGTCTCCTTTTTCGCGTCTACTTCTTCTTCCACAAACGCAGTGTTCAGCACGTCGTCATTGTGCCATTCTTCGAAGACACCTGGGGTCAGCAGGTCAATCACTTCCTGCCCCATCAACTCTGCTTGGATACTTCCATCCAAGTTAAACGCATTTAACAACGACTCACTACCGGAATTCATTTTTCTAACTAACTCACTGCACTAAACTGACAAATGTATTTACTTGGCGAACTGTTCTAGCGAACTATGAAATGCTCTGCCTAGCAAACCAAATTTATACTTATCACCCCACCATAAACTCCCCCACTCTATCTGACGGTTGATGCTTTGGAGGCCAAACAAGTTCATTCAACTTACAAGGTTGCGTTCAACTGCTAGACAGCGATTCAAGGACATATTTTCAAGGTAATCGTGTGTCCTTACTTCTGTTATTGTTTGTGCTCTCAAGGTTATATGATCCAGACAACCCATATTTATAGACACTCTCTTTCCTTCGATGACTATTATCAGAAACTATAATGTTGCCCGCAGATCAAGATAACAATCATCCAGCTGAGACTTTTTCAGGAGCACAAATAATAATTTCTGCCGTTTGCTATAATTGTAAAAGAGAAGTATATATTTGGACTGACCACATGCAATCTTACAGTTACATTGAATTGTTGAGAGTAAGGATTGTTAAGTGTCATTACTGTGGAACGCTGATGTGTCGACGAGGGCCGATTAGCAGATCTCATATGCTGAGAAGACAATGGATGCTACGAGAAGTTTACAAGCAAGACATTAATTAATTTTTATTTTTGTAACTTTATTACTATATTGTAAAATAAAACAACATATTATTGAAACAATTATCTATGTATTTTACTATCCTGCGTTATACAATTTCAACTATTGCTATTACTATAGTGGTTAATAAAACTACGTGACATTGGAGTTAATATTTTTTTATTTTTCTAAAACATAGACTTTCCAACATTTTTCTAATTATAACTAATATTTTCGGATAAAAAACTTTGCATAGCTTGTATTAACATATTTAGGCTATCTTCAGGGTTTGTTTCGTAAAACTTTATGTCTGGGTGTCCCCAAGGTAGAGTTTTTGTTGTTGATGGTATAATATAACGTTTATCGTCGTGGTGAGATAAAGCAACTTTATTAATTATTTCGGTATAAACGTCGTGTTTATAACTTCGAAAGGTTTTCATTTTTCGAAATATCTGACCACCACGTTCTACGATATTCCGATAATCTTCCAGGTGAAGCTGTTTTTCAATTACACGTTTTTTTATACCTTTCGCTTTTTTAATTTCGCTACTGATTGAGTTTATGTAATAAGCTTTGGCTCCGGTACCATAAAAACTTATTATTGGATCACCTGGAAATTCATCCTTCATTCTACCTACTACTGACTGACTTTTTTTTATGTTAAAAATATTTCCTTCGGTATAATTGGATGTATCGAATTTATCCGGATTTTCTGCAATTATGCGATAAAAATTGTCGGTGTAAACTTTAAATATTAACGAATCTGTGTTGGTATACAGTAAAGAAGCATTTTTGCCGAATTTTGCTTTAATGAATGAGTAGAAAAAATCATAAATTACTGTTTTCGACATGTCCAGTATGGAAAATCCGATATAAATTGGTTTATTATAAGGTACCTTTAATTGATCCATATGAATGGCAACGAATTCTTTATTAAAAACCGTTGAACTTTTAAAATAAGGACGAGAAATTAATGCTCGTGCCCCAATTCTATTCCTGTCATTTTCCCATTGGGTAACTAGTTTTATATCATTGCGATTCTCCACATTTTCCATGGTCTTGCCAAAAACAGCATTAATGATTAATTTAAAGGTGTCTTTACCAAACTTTGTTGTTGCCCTATTGCGCAAATCGGCATTTAAGTCGATATATGTCTTTAACCATGGGGATTGATTAAATTTTAAAATTCTGTGTGTTTGCATTACCATTAGGCCGTTATTGATTGCTTGTTTTAATGTTCGGTAATGAATGATGTATTTCTTTTTATCGTTTAAATTCGGAATTAACTTTGAAAATTTTGCCGATTCCGTGGGTGGTACAATATTTTCAACTAAAAAGGGTAAGTCGGAATGATCATCATGTAGCGTATCCGGATAATGAACGTCAACTTCCAAAACGTATCCTTCTGGACCATTATCGTCCACATCCATAATATTTAAATTTAAAATTTCATGCTCTGATAACCATCTAAAGCCGCCAAATGGTAATGCTTGCGACATACTATGACCGTACAGATTTGTTGCATCAAGATAAACAATGAAAGATGATGGTTCGTTAGGGTCGTAGTTTGGTACATATATGTTGTTGGCAGCGTGCATCCTTTCTGAAAACTGACTTATACCGCCTCGAATACCTTTTTTGAAAAAATGAACCGTGTCGATATCAGTCAATAGCTCTAACTCTACCTTAGAAATACGCAACATACAATCAAACGAATAACTTGGAAGGGTATGGTACTGTGCTGGATCCAGTTTATACGTTTCTAAACAAGTATCGCGAAACTGTTCAAAAACATCGGTTAATAATAAAACATCAGATTTCAAATATAAATCCGAATAGTCCCCCAAATTCTTACAATTAAATGTGTCCCACACCTTTTTAGCTCTATCATAATCTTCATCGCTAATGTGCTCCTCTGACAAACTATCATAAAACTGATTTTTTGTAGGTAAAGTTGGATGGTTCATTTTGTCCATTGAATCGACAAAACTATAGGGAAAAATACCTTTTTTGCGCATTAAATTAAACTGCTCATTATCAGAAAAATATTTTCCTGTTTCCCTGAAACTACCCACAGCTAATCCATTACCCAAATTTTCCAGCGAAGTTGATAGAAATTTAAAACTATCGATGAACCGCAATTTCAAATATTTTTTCTTTATTGTCCCACTTTTATTATCGACATAATCGTGAACGTAAATACTTTTCGTAAACGAAATATACTTTTCCTTGCTTTGAGCTAAAACATCGATCTTGTCTCCGTGACGACACAACTCTTTAATAAACATGTGGCAGTCGTACCCGCTCAAGTTATGAAATATAATTGGAATAAAATTGGGTAACTTATAATTTAAATTGCAAATCGAATGAGCAGCACCAGGTCTTTTTTTCCCAGTTATGTGACAGAGATCCTTTATTTTACAATTATTATTTTCAAAAGGTCGTTCACATATACCACATTTTGTGGCATTATTGAACTCCACTATTTGGTCCACCGTTAAAGTTTCCATTGCTTTTATATCTCTTAAGTATGTATTGTAAAGAGATCTTAAATCACTTTCAAGTCGAGAAACGAAAACCTGGGCTGCGTCGTTTCCCCGGTAGAGCTCAAATTTTGAAATCGAATCGTCAAAGGAACACTTTATTAAATACGCAAAAGAATACGGTTCATGTTTGATGCTTTTGACTAAGTAAGAATTTGTGGGATTTGGTTCCACTGTATCCAGCGGTTTAAGCACCGATTCAAAATCCGCGTAAACGACAAACGGTACACGCATTTGCTTTTCTATGTTTTCAAATTTTAATATATTTTCACTTACGCTCCTTCCAAATTTATCTATTTTTAAATTTAGTGATGGTGTTAATGAATATTTGTGGTTACAGTCATTTTTTTGGTGTGATATCAAAGATGATTGTGAACTAAAATATATCAAACAACCATCACAAAAATACATTTTATCTCTACGAGATGTAATTTGACTCGAACATAGTTTCGATAAGTCTTTTATCCAACAATAATGACTTTTAGAACAACGCGTATCACAAATATGTTCATCATCATCTTTAATACTACAATCCTTTGTTATTAACAACAAGTTTACATGTCTGTTCAGTTTTCTACCCGAATACCTTAATGGACCGACAACTTCATACTTTAACATATTATTTTCGAAAATTTTTTGCAAACCATAAACGTTAACTGAAATATTATTCATTTCTTCAAATTTTGATATATCACGCAACTTTACTGGAAAGTCTATACCTGTAAAATTCAGCACTCTTGAATAGTGTGGATAAGACTGAATCTGTGAAGCCATTCTAGTGGTGGGGCACAAAGCAGACACGATTGACCACGCAAAACAACACTCATCTTGATTAATCACATTGATGATGGCTTTTTTCAACTCGATGAAACGGGGTAACTTTATATATGAAGATCCACCAAAAGGTTTATACTCATTGACATTTACTTCCAGGTATAGAATTTTTTCCAGAGCCCAACCTACGAAAACAAAAAAGAATAACATAAGTATTTATTTTATTTTTAGTCGGTAATTTATATAATACCTGAATCTTTTTCCTGAAACTCAGTCGATTGAGTCTTCATGGCTTCCACTAATGATTGATATATTTCTTCCAAATCGCTTCCTGAAGTAACAATTTCATTGCGTGTATTAAATGACTTGTCACTGTACATATTATCTTGTGTTGGTAACAGATACCGACCAACAACCACCATATTAACTTTCAAAGCACAACGCACTCTTACTAGGTCACTTACTACCTCTAACACTTTTGCTTTAATTTCGTCAAAAAATAATGAATAGTCAGTATGTTCATTATCACTTGATATACGGTATGTTGCAATCCTATTTCTAAAAGCACTGGACACGAGTTCAACACCAGCTGATATTGGTGAACATGCATTACTTTTATGGTGTATTGTTCTTTGATGAGCTGCCATTCGATTTGCTGGTATGGTTATATTGCAGCAAGTGCAAGTACGCACCTCAGATGTTGATGCCCCATCGTCAACTTTTCGCTGTTTTCCACCATGTATATTTGCAAATCGTGCTACACACGATTCGCTTTTATGTCGTATTACATTATAACTCCGAGTAAATGATTTACCACAATTTTCACACGTACGCCATGACTTTCAAATTAATTTGCTTGAACCGTTTTACTCAACACAATGTTCTATACTAAAATTTAACCCCCCCTACCCTCATATATACCGATCCACATTTAGACCCAACCCACTCGACCTTCATACCAAAACATGTTACACCCCAGTAATAACTCAAGGTAAACTAACATCACAAATGTAACCTTGAAATAAGCGTCGTACACCTGGTCATCACCAAACAAAGAAACAGCTGCTCGCATTCATTGAAAATATGCACCGCAAATGTAACCTTGAAATAAGCGTCGTCCACCTGGTCATCACCAAACAAAGAAACATCTGCTCGCATTCAAGGCCAAGTGCTTGACCTTGACCTTGGAATAACACCTGCGCATATCAAGGCCAAATAACAATAGCACACCTGCGCGTTCAAGGTCGACCCTACTGCGCATGCGGAGACTCATGAAGCATCATATACCTCTACTCGTATCTTCAAAACGAGTTAATCGAAACCTGACAACAAATCTCCCACCGAAGAGACTCTTACAAAAATGTATCCAATATTAGACGTTAGGTTTTACATGCGTTTGCACCAAAAAGGCATTAGGGGACAATAAATTATTGTTAACTGGATGAAGCCACAACAACTAGTTTTGTATTTTAAATATAGTTTTACTAATTAACAAATAACATACCAAAATACTTGTTTCCAACATTTATATGTTACAAAACAGTAAAAAACAAATATGTACAAATAATTTTAAGATAATTTCAAGCACATAATTAATGCAATTAAAGGTATATACTTTAACTAATGGTAAGTGAAACCGCAAAAAAAAAGGTAACGAAGCCGACACCTTTGACCCAGCAGTGCCGATAAGGTCCAGCCATAGGCGTCTCAAAATATTCTAACCAATTTAAGATGGGACACAATAAAAAGTTTTAACATTTTAACCAAATATTATTTATAAGTATATCAAAACCTAACTGAATCTGCAAAAACGATATTTAACCATAGAAATAATTGTATTCATGGGCGTACCGTCGACCGATAATTAAGACTTTAAATTACTGGCACAAATACGTTGTTATTTGTATGATCGTTTTGTAGTAAGGGTAACTATATTATATTTACACCGTCGTCCGCTCCCCAGGCGCGCACGTATGGGCGTAGCTTTACGACGCGCGGTTTGTTATGATCGAGATCAGCTATTCAACTGAGAACCAAGGACACACATAATGGCTCGGATGCGTTATGCATGTCATTTTCTTGTCGTTATTAGCCAGGGCCACGCCTCTTGACTACAATTATTTTTCCTAGATTTTTTCCTGGAATTATAACTTAGACCACTATCGGTTTAATAAACCATTTTTACCGTTTCGTGAATACCGTTCTGGTCCCTCTAGTCGGTGCAAGACTCCCTCGACCAAGAACGTTGATTTATCCCAAATTAACAAGTACCAAGTGTAGACTTCCTACATCTGAGTATAAAAGCCTGCGTCTAATTTCGAGACGCGGAGTGCATTTCTTTCATGCGTTTCACTCAATCGTAACGACAACCGCGGAGACCGCCAGACTGAATTTAATTACTAAGGCGGAAGACTTTCGTCCTCTTTCCTGTATATAGACTCTATTCATGGATTGTCCTCAGGCATTCAGCAAAAAACCCGCCGCTCGGCCCAATTCGCTTAATTATTGTCCGATTAAAGTTGTCCATTTCTCAGCAGCATTTTGGAATAATTTTCCTCCTTTAAACCATCTTCCCCAAGACATGTATCCAGGTTGAATTTCCTTATGGGTTAATATAATAATAATATAATAATAATAATAATCTCCACCGATGGCATTTCCGGGTTGACGTACCGGTGGGGCTTGCGTGTTCAGTGATCCCGAGAGCTATGTCGGCGGTAGCGTAGCTACTGTTAGGGACTCCCATGCCGAACAGGTCGAGGGTGAGAGCCAGACTAAGAGAAATGCCGAAGATAGGAGGAAGAGGAGACCCTAAGCTCAAGGTGTAGCATCATCGCGCTGACGAGCTGCATGGCACAGGGGGAAAAGTGTGTCTGGAGCGATGCCCGAAGGACCAGGCGAACCGGAGGGGACTTACAGCCTTAGTGTGGTATGGGCGCACTGCTGCACTGGACCTTTATTTCGACCCTACTCGTGGGAATAAGATGGAAAATACAGGCAATAAAAATACTATAGATTCAGGGATTAGAGAATCGGAAACGGTAGATGGAATAAGCGGAGAAGATGTTTTCAAAAGGAGGGAGTCACTCCAGAGGACGCCTCCACAAGGTTTGCAGAGGTGGCTCAAGCAAACAGACGAACAGGAAGACGAAGTGTTCCAAGAACAAAGTAACGTAGATAATGAAATAAGTGAAACAAAGGATGAAGGAACCAAAACAGTAAAGAGGCCGCGGGAAGGAAGCGGAGAAGAGGAAATGAATGCACTAAGAAATGAAATGGGAAAACTAACGAAAACTATTGATGTATTGGTGCAAGTGACAGAAGTAAGTACAAAAACGAAAACGGAAATTAAGATGATTGTTAAAAAACTGAAGCGACAGGCAAGCGATATAAACAAGATATGGAAAGAAATAGATAAACAGGAAAAGAGAGTTAGACCAAGAACCGCTAGCATAGAGAAGAAGTCGGTGTCAATACAAGTGGAAGAGAAGGATATCAAAAATGAATACGAAGAAAGGAAATTAGGAATAGAGGAGGAAATAAAAAGAATAATAGAGGAAAAAGGGGATTTTGACAGGCTCAAAATAGTCCTAGATGAGAAATGGCCAAAAGAGCTGTATAAGATCACGGAAATAGAAAGGGCAAAGCAAATGGCTACAAGCGGTCGCCAAGGAGACTACGCAGTTCTCATAGACCCGAGAAACGTAGAGGGGAATATTGAGATAGAAACGCTTAAAGCAAAATACGATGGGCTAGAGGAACTTATTAAGAATAACGAAGGTCAAGAAGACTTCTTGATACAAACTGCTAGCACAAAAACTAGCAAAGGAAACAAGGAAGAAAAGATCAGCGCGGTGTACCTCCTTCCCCTGGAAATAGATAAGGCCGGAATAAATGATATGGAAACAGTATATAAACTGATAAAAAAACTTAAGGAAATGAGCAGCCTACATCCTGCTGAAAATATCAACATATTCGTAGGTGAAGGTCTAAAAGTAACCTACGTTAGGAAAATATGTGAGCATGGCTTTGCAGGGGAGGGCGTTAAGATAAAGCTTATAGCTCAAGAAACGGGATCCGAACCAAAAAAGCAAAAAATGAGAAAAGAAGAGAGCATGCTGACAGTAAAAACAGAAGGAAGGAGCTATACGGACGTCATAAAGACACTGAAACAGGAAGTCGATATAGGAAAAATGGGAGTGAAAATCAATAAAATTAGGAAAACTGAAAAAGGGGATATCTTGCTGGCTATAGAAGGAGGGGAACAGATGGCAAACATGCTACAGCAAGAAATTAAAACAAAAATGAACGGATATCAGGTTGTAACAAGAACGACGGGTGTAACAACAATATATATAATGGGGATGGACCCAACCATAAAAGAAGAGGAAGTGAAAGAAGCAATTGAAAGGGAAACAAAAATAAAAAATTCGGATATTAAGATAAAAGCGATGCGAAAAGGGAAGTTTGAAGAACAAACAGCTATAGTTGAGGTTCCGAAAGGACAAGCCGAAAACTTAATAAGAGCAAGAAAAATAAGGATAGGATGGGTAACCTGCGGGATCAGAGAAAAGGTGTACGTAAAAAGGTGCTTTAAATGCCTGGAATACGGACATAAAACCTATGAATGTACGGGGCAAATAGATCGCAGTGGGGAATGTCTCAAATGTGGACAACAAGGGCACAGAAGCAAAGAGTGTACAAACACAGAACGATGCACAAAATGTGGAGTGGAGGGACATAGGGCAGACCAGATCAAGTGCCCATATTTCAAAGGACTGGTAGAAAAAATGAGAAGGCAAAAAATTTGTATGGCCCTTAAAATCTTGCAAACAAATCTAGGAAGGGTAAGGGTAGCTCACGATCTGGCATATGCCACAGCGAAAAAAGAGGAAGTAGACTTAATTATCGTTAGTGAGCCAAATAGGACAATAACCAACGGGAGCGAATGGATAAAGGATGAAAGGGTGGATGTAGGAATATTATTCATCAACAGACACTATGATAAGATCTAAAGAAAATTGGAACAACGTATATGGAATGATCAAAACAATACTTGAAACTAAGGAACAGGAAGAAAGACAAAAGCACATCAGGGAAGGAGGAAGACAGAACAATACAAACAGGGAAGGACTAGGACAGTAAAGCGACGAAGAAAGGATAAAATGTTGCCTTCACGACGGAGATGTCACATATGATGGTTCCGTGAAGTGCAATAGAGAAGCTCTGGGGTGGTTTTAGTGCGTATACGGCTTGCCGGACTCCCACATACCCGAGGAAAGGTAGAACAAGTACTCGCTACCTATAAAAGGTTTCCACCCGACAAAAAAAAAAAAAAAAAAAAAAAAAAATAATAATAATAATAATAATAATAATAATAATAATAATAATAATAAGGAGGTAACCGCAACAGAGTATGGCCGTGTCTAGTGCAAAGATTAGCAATTACATATTCATTTTTAAAATTTCGACTCTATCATTTTTATCAGCTCTTTATTTACCGCGACCTTTTCAGGAATTTCCATATTTTTATGCCTCATAAAATTTAAAATGTCTTCCTTTTTAGTATTATTATTCGGTATTTTGTTTAATATACGCGAATGATATGGTGCATTGTCCATGACGATTACCGAGTTTGGTGGAATGTTCGGTAAAAGCTGATCAACAATTCTTTCGCTTTACCGAAGTATCTGTAACATCTCTTGTTTTAATTACGCGATAAATTGTAGATATCGAAAGTTGTGTTAATTCATTAACTCTTTTTATAATGGCTTTATCTGTCTGTGCCGGATTTTCTTTTTTAAACAGCCGTAAATATTTAGAATTATTCGTTGACTTTGAACATGTAAATCTTTGTTAAACTCCGGACATCTTCCGACTGGCGATGCCACGGTCGGTACCGAAGGTAATTCAACATGTAATAATTCGCTTTCATCTACCTCGAAAGGTCGCCAAAAAGCCATTATTATAATAAAAATTCACTTACATAAACCAAGTATCTAAAAACAAAAACACTTATAATACGCACGTCACTGGTAAAAACCTAAAACTTAACTATTTTACATAAATCATATTCTAAACGAGCATCTGTCTAGACGTAACATCTCAATTAAATGTAAATGACTCCGTCCTCTGCATGCGATAATATAATATTACCCTTAGTGGAAAAGAGACAAAACATATTGTCGCTGCAGGTGTCCCTTCACGAGACAGGCAGCTGCTGTTTGCATTGTATACCGAAGTTATCACTAATAAATCTACAAGAAATGTGGGCTACTTGCTATGCTACTAAACTAGGTACCTATCGAGCGAGCCCGGTATAAGCGGCAGGCCTTTGTCTGGCTTTTTATACCATTTAAATCTTAAGAATTTAGATTTATGAGATTCAGTTAGGACTGGCAAAAGTATACATTATTGGTCTAAAAGTACCCCTTTAACACCAAATATAATGTTTTGTATGGCATATTTCTATATCTTCGTTAAAAAATGTGATTTTAGTGATGTCACCATATCGTAAAATAAGAAGGAAAATGTTCTGGACATTTTCAAGTTTTTGAGTTTATTTTGATCATATTTTTTCTAAATGATTTGTTGAAAAAACAGGGCATTACTGTTTAAAGTTAGTATTAAAAATCAGGATTGGCCCGGCTAAACATTAGCAGCATGGCGTATGTCCAAAGTTGTTCCGCGAATGCTACGCGTCTGAGGAGCGGAAGACCTTGGCAAAAATTCGCTTCTGGGAGACGGACGGCCCTGAAAAAAATACGCGTCTGGGGAGCGGGCGACCTTGGAAAAATATTCGTCTGGAGAGCGGGCGACCTTGGGAAAAGACGCGTCTGGGGAGCAAACGATCTTGAAAAAATTCGCGTCTGGGAAGCGGATGATCTTGAAGAAAATACGCGTCTGGGGAGCGAACGACCTTAAGAAAAATACCCGTCTGGGGAGCGAACGATCTTGGATAAAAATACCCGCCTGGGAAGCGGACGACCTTGGAAAAATACGCGTCTGGAGAGCGGAGGATATTGGGGAAAATACGCGTCTGGGAAGCGGAGAAACTTGGAAAAAATACGCGTCTGGGGAGCGGACGGCATTGGGAAAAATACGCGTCTGGGAGCGGACGACTTTGGGAAAAACAAGTGTCTGGGGAGCGGACGACCTTGGGAAAATACTAGTCTGGGGAGCGAATGACCTTGGAAAAAATACGCGTCTGGGGAACGAAAGGCGGTCTATTCTCGATCATCAGTCCGAAGAAGTGTGATATATTTCCTAATACAGGGTCTAGAAACACGAAATTTTCAGTGCATGACAACGATGACAGCTTCGACCTTAGTGGCTCCTCGGAGGGGGGGGGGGGGGGACCGGTCTACATCCTTGTTCATAAAAGTTGGAAGAACAGCCATGTGGCATATTATTCAAATAGTCCATATTTTATGTTAAATCACACATAAAAAAACCTTATTTTTACTACTTAGTAAATAATGCGTAAAAAAAGATATTCAGTAGTAAATGAAAGATTCCGAGGGGACTATCACCTAGGAATTTAAGTGTACAGGGTGTCCGGATTTCGTTGTATTTGCTGGTTATCTCAGTTATTAGTAGAGATAGAAGGTTGCGGTTTGCACGTCATGGCGCTACTTTTTTGTGAATCGAAAAATGCCGCAAACAGATTTTTCATAGCTTTCTTTGTTTTCGAGCTACAGGGTGATTTTGAAAATTTTCCTTTTTTGAGCACCCCTTGTATCTCGGCTATGCCGCATCATATCAAAATAGTAAAAACTGGCTTTTATGCAGAATGTTACGTAGAATACGATGACGTAGTTAGTTTTTTTCTAAATATTATACTTTTCGAGTAATGGTATAAAGTCGTACTTTTTTAAATGGGACACCCTGTATATTTATACATCGTTACATTCCGCTTATCGAGGGCTTTTTGAAAATATATAACACATGATATTTATTTTTTCATTCAAGCCGTTAAATCACAATTTTAATAAAAATGTCAATATTTTATAGTAGGCCATGAAGTAAAACGTATACCTACACATTAATTTCCGTTATTCTGAACACACTATTGTCACATTTTTTATTCTTCCTGAAGCAATTAAAAGAATAACTGGCCGTGCTTGAAAATTTCTGAATTCCATTTCAGTAGCAGTACGCAATGCTTCTATCGTTTGATGCCGGGTATATTTTATTTTCCAAATAACCCCACAAAAAAGTCGAGAACTGACAAATCAGGTGACCTGGGAGGCAATCTTATTGTGCGAATCCAGTGACCACGAAAGTGATTTTCCAGATAAGTTCTTATAACGTGAGAATTATGAGCAGGAGGTCCGTCTTGCTGAAAAAATATATCATTTAACTGGACCAAAGGAACATCTTCGCGAATTTCTGTTAACATATTTTCCAGGAAATGTAGATATCTGTTTGCAGTTAGGATTCCTTCATAAATATGAAAGCAGGAAACACTGAAGCCAAATCTGCCCCGTCGCTCCCTTGGAAATATAACGTGTTCGTTTTCCTGCGACCAGTATGTACTGTTTTGTCGATTTAAAATTCCTACGCTGCTAAAATAGGCTTCATCCGACCATATAATTTTACTGTAAAATATCGGTTTATTTTAATCTTCTATAAATACCAGTGACAAAAATTAAGGCGTCTGAGGATCTCCGGGATGCAAATTATGTACCAGCTGAGACTTATACAGCTTGAAATGTTTTTTTTTAGTATTTCCTGAACTCTAGATTTTGGCACTCCTACTCCGTCTTCAACTATTCTACATGAACTTGTAGCGTTTGTCTCCACTGTTGAAAAAAAAATCTAATCAATTTCTCTCTGTGGTTTATTATAAGCTGTTGGACGAGGTTTCAAAAATGATCCAAAATTGACAAGATTAGCTTTAATTTTATTACTGTTGACTTTGTTGGGTTGCCGCCTTTCTGGATATCTAAAAATATTGAAAGTAAAAGAGATGCTAAGGTTACCTCATATAATATTAACTTATCTCTCAAATTACAGTTGTGACGTCTCATCGCTATTTTCGTTGCACTGAATAAAACAGGTTAACATATCATATTTTTCAAAATTTTTAAGCGCCTCACTTGCAGCCATATTAATATAATGAGTGCCAATAAATATAACAAACTATAAGTAAAGTAACTAGGTATATAGACCGGTCTGAAAGGTGGTCTATAACTAGCATGCGTAGAGCGCCAAATCTGCCCCGTCGCTCCCTTGGAAATATAACGTGTTCGTTTTCCTGCGACCAGTATGTACTGTTTTGTCGATTTAAAATTCCTACGCTGCTAAAATAGGCTTCATCCGACCATATAATTTTACTGTAAAATATCGGTTTATTTTAATCTTCTATAAATACCAGTGACAAAAATTAAGGCGTCTGAGGATCTCCGGGATGCAAATTATGTACCAGCTGAGACTTATACAGCTTGAAATGTTTTTTTTAGTATTTCCTGAACTCTAGATTTTGGCACTCCTACTCCGTCTTCAACTATTCTACATGAACTTGTAGCGTTTGTCTCCACTGTTGAAAAAAAAATCTAATCAATTTCTCTCTGTGGTTTATTATAAGCTGTTGGACGAGGTTTCAAAAATGATCCAAAATTGACAAGATTAGCTTTAATTTTATTACTGTTGACTTTGTTGGGTTGCCGCCTTTCTGGATATCTAAAAATATTGAAAGTAAAAGAGATGCTAAGGTTACCTCATATAATATTAACTTATCTCTCAAATTACAGTTGTGACGTCTCATCGCTATTTTCGTTGCACTGAATAAAACAGGTTAACATATCATATTTTTCAAAATTTTTAAGCGCCTCACTTGCAGCCATATTAATATAATGAGTGCCAATAAATATAACAAACTATAAGTAAAGTAACTGGGTATATAGACCGGTCTGAAAGGTGGTCTATAACTAGCATGCGTAGAGCGCCTAATCGCCCCCCGAGGGGGCTCTATAAGGTCGGTAATATCATCATTGTCATGCCCTGAAAGTTTTGTGTTTCTAGGCCATGTATTAAGGAAGATATCACACTCCTTCGGATTGATGATGCAGAATAGAGCGCCCTTCGTAACCGTATCGCTACATACATACAAACACCTACACGTAGAAACTATTTTTGCCAACAAAAAGAATTTTCGGACACCCTGTATACATACATACAAACATAAACACATGTTATTACAAATATATTCGATTTGCGTGAAATCCGACCTAATGAAGTTTTTCTAAGTACTAATAGGAGTATTTGCCCATACCAAGACTTTTTGGACACTCCGTATACATTCACACTAACTCCCACACGTTTAAATAGGAATATAGTCGATTTACTTAAAATCCGAATTAATTAGGTTTATCTCGGTACTAGTAGAAGTATTTGCCCATACTAAGACTTTTCTTACACCCTGTATACGTATATACAACATATAAAAACAGATATAATCGAGTTGCTTGAAATCCGACCTAATACAGTTTATCTAAGTAATAATAGGAGTATTTGTCCATACCAAGACTTTTTGGACACCCTGTATACATTCAAACTAACACCCACACGTTTAAATAGGAATATAGCCGATTTACTTAAAATCCGAATTAAGTAGGTTTATCTCGGTACTAGTAGAAGTATTTGCCCATACCAAGACTTTTCGAACACCCTGTATACATACATACAAACATAAACACATATTAATACAAATATATTCGATTTGCGTGAAATCCGACCTAATAAAGTTTATCTAAGTTATAATAGGAGTATTTGCCCATACCAAGAATTTTTGGGCACCCTGTATACATTCACACTAATACCCACACGTTTAAATAGGAATATAGTCGATTTACTTCAAATCCGAATTAATTAGGTTTATCTCGGTACTAGTAGAAGTATTTGCCCATACCAAGACTTTTCGGACACACAACACATTTAAAAACAAATATAATCAGTTTGCATGAAATTCGGTTTAATTACATTTATCCTGGTACTACTAGGAGTATTTGCTCCAACCAAGACTTTTTGGACAGCCTGTATACAGACATATATCTCCGTACACATAGAAATGCAAATATATACGATTTGCTTTAAATCCGACAATTAAGTTTATATTTGTACAAATAGCAAAGGTATTTGTCCATACAAAGACTTTTCGGACACCCTGTACTATACATAGATACAAACACAACAAACACGACACATAGTAATTTAAATATTTTCTTGAAAAACCGGCTCAACTAAGTTTATCTTCGTACTAATGGCAAAGATATTTCCACATACAAAGACTTTTTGGACATTCTGTATACATACCAACATATAAACAATCACACAAAGTAATAAAAAATTTACGATTTCCTTGAAATAAGTCTCTTTTAAGTTTTTCTTCGTGCTAATGACAAAGATATTTGCGCATACAAAGACTTTTCGGACACCCTGCAGACATATAATATACAATCACGCATATATCAGAAGGTATAAAATGTATTTCGAATCGTTCTGGTTACTTTAAAACGATCCGAATCAAGTCATTTCCCTACAATTGAATTAAAATTATTCCATAATAATTAATATATAGGCCCAAAGGTATACACGCTCATGCTTAGGAAATAAAATGCATATTTTTGGATATTATAACAAATATTTCGAAGCCACTGAGCGCAATATTAGAATCTTCAATGATGTCTTGTAGCGTCATCGGAAAATCGATAAAATTGGTATTTAAAGCCAAATTTATCAAATGAAATGTCTTTCTACCGAAAGTATCAGGTCCCTAATTCCCTTGCCCGGTAAATTTCAAGCCGAAGTTGGTCCAGACTCCTTCCAATCTCGCAAGAAAAACTGCCATTTGTGCGACATTTAGACCCTTCATATTTTAATACATTTTTCCGTATAAAACTCATTTTGAAATGCATTTGCATGGTCTCAGAAAAATAAAAAAAAATGGTATTTAATGCTTAAATCGTCCAATGAAATGTACCGTAATTAAAAATATAAAGTCCGTTTTACCTTTGCCATGCATATTTCAAGCCGAAATCGGTTCAGGAAGCTTCCAATATCGCTACAAAAACTGGTATTTTCATCGACCCGGCACCTCCACCAAAATTGTCACGGGATCTTAACTAAAATACTAAAACCCTGGCTTCATTATTAATTCTGCAGCTATATTTATTAATTTAAAAAGAAATAATTTATATTTTACACATTTCTAAAACAATTCAAAGTGAGTCCTACCTGTATACTGTCTAAAAGCGCGTGGCCGAAGGAAAATGGCTCGGGACGTCGTAGACTCGCTTGCGTCGAGGTAATCACTGACGTCCTACCGCTGTTCACTGCCTCGAGGTCGACCACTTCCAGCCCTACCGCGGGGCTGACGTATCGACATGCGTCGAGGAAGGGGTGACCCGGGAACGAGTGAAAAGCAATTTTGGTGGAGGTCGCCGTGTTTCGGCCAGAACGGCCGTGTTTTCTGAATAATTGCCTTTTTGGTTTCGTTATTAATTTTTGCAAAATTGGCAAACTACTTATAGGTATCGATTTTATATTTTGTTTTACAAGGAAAAATGTATTTTTGAAATAGATATAAAATTATTAAAATGATATTTGCTGGTAAAAATTCTTAAAAAGGTCATGATCAAGGTTATCGTTTTTTTTAGTTTTTGCGGATTGACCAAATGTTTTTTTACGTACATTCCTGGTGTGAAGTGAACAATCTTTCATGCTTTTAACGATATTATTTTGTAGTTGAAATTTATTTAGAGCGTTTTTAAACAAATATTTTATTGGCTTATGTTACATTTAGGTTCGTTTTCGTTGGAAAAACTTAGTTTATTTTCAAATGATTTTTAATTTCACGGTTTCTGTAAAATACGTATTGAATTTTTTTTTAATTATTGGGTTTTTTTTAGTAACTAATGCCGGTAGAAAACTTGTTTAAAATTTGTTTTTAACTTTATTGAGTTGTTTTTATTTAATGAATATCTTCTGCCTTTTTGGGTTTGAATTCTAAAAATAAGCAAAATTAAAATTATGTCAGTTATACAGTATGAAAATTGCTACGTATTTTTTTTACTAGTTTGGAAAAAGACTTAAAAATAAATTTTTGATCGCGGTTTTAATATTTAAGGATGCGTTATTTTTTAAACTTTGCACTTTTCTTACTACATGGAAAAATTAATGGTGTTAAGAAGTCATTCTAAGAAGGCAGGAAATAAAGTAACAGAAAATAAAAATGAGGCGGAAAACAAGGAAATAAGCGGTACTAAAGAAAACGACAAAGTTGTTGAAACGTCATCAACCCCTAAAAGTAAAAAAGTGTTAGAAGGTCATTAGTATTTAATAAGTCGCCGGAAAGCATACAGTCGTCAATTTCAGCGGAAAATAGCAGTATAGAACAAAATGGCCGCCGTCCAGAGCAGCAAACCAATAGGTACCAAAGTTGGCAACAGCAACAGCAGTCGGAAAACTCCAACGGACAGTGTTAACACACATAAGCACTGTCCAGAAACAGCAAGAGAAAGAGAATCAGAACAAGAATCAGCATGAAGCAGCAACAGATGTTCTCTCCGTAAAAGGAAGTTTAAATAATGTAAATATTAAGGTTATAATAGACACTGCGTCAGTTAAAAATATTGTAGATAGTAAATATGTAAATAAAAATGAAATAAAGCCCGGCACAGGCATATCTTTTATTAAAGTAGCGAATAGTTCGCTGGTAAAAATTATTGGTTACGCAGAAATAAATGTTTGTTTTATTGGTTGTACCTTTTCCTTGGAAGCATTAGTTATAGAAAATCTACCCCAACCCGTTTTATTAGGATTAGAATTTCTTAAGGCCCACGAAGCTACGATAAATTTAAAAGCGAATGAAATTAGTCTGAAAACGGATGAGAATGAAGTAGTTACCTTGGCAATGAATTTAGGAGATAATAGTAGTCATAAAAAAATTGTAAATAGTCAAACCAGTAATGTAAATAGTTGTTTTTGGGATGAGCTACCTGTAGAAATTGAAAACTGCAGAACGGACAATGCGAAAATTACATTGCGTAGTGACACGGTAATTGCGAAAGACATTATTAAATGCGAAGTGAACTTTAAAAAAACTGGTGAAAATAAAATAAACTTTAAGCCGAACTATGATTTTTTAATAAAAAATGGACTCCAAATTAATAAAATTTTTAGTGATAATTTGACGTGGTACGCCGAAATAAAAAACTACGGTAGAAAAACAAAAAAACTTTTTGCAGGCACATGCATCGCGTTTAAAGCAGATAGTGACTCTATAAAAAATATAAGCGAAACTTTAGTGACATTACCGAACGATAATTTAATAAAAAGTTATAATGTAAATAGGGACTTGTGTAAAAATGACTTTCAAAGTGTAAATAAGTTAGTTCGAGATTTTGAAGATACTTTTGCTTGGAGCATCAGCGACCTAGGAAAAACGGATTTGGTGAAGCACCGAATTGAGACAACCGATGACGTTCCAGTGGTTTCCAGACCATACAGAGTTTCTCACACAGAGCGAAGAATTATTAATAAACAAGTAGAAGAAATGTTGGAAAATGAGGTAATAAGAAAATCTGTAAGTCCGTATTCCAGTCCAGTAGTCCTAGTTCCAAAAAAAGATGGAGATATGAGGTTCTGCGTAAACTATAAAAAATTAAACGCAAAAACAATAAAGAATGTGTATCCTCTGCCAGTTATAGACGACATTTTGACCTACCTGGGAGAAGCTAGATATTTTACTACGTTGGACATGTTTTCAGGGTACTGGCAAGTGGAAATTGATGAGAAAGACAGGCATAAAACGGCATTCGTCACTACCGATGGCTTGTTCGAATTTAACCGACTAAGTTTTGGTCTTACAACAGCACCAAGCACTTTTCAGCAGTTGGCAGACGCAATTTTGGGAGACATGAAGTGGAATGGAGCAATGACGTACTTAGATGACATCTTAGTCTATGGAAAAAATTTGGAAGAACATAACGAGAACCTAAGAAAAGTACTATCAAAACTAAAAGCAACTGGTCTAAAACTAAAACCACCGAAGTGCCAGTTTGCGTATAAAGAACTAACAGTACTAGGCCACACCATTAGTGAGCAAGGTATTCTTCCAGATTCTTCAAAACTTGAAGCAGTACACCATTTTGCAACTCCACGAAATAAAAAATCACTTCAAAGTTTTCTAGGACTCGCCAACTACTATAGAAAATTTATAGAAAAATTTAGTGTCATTGCCAGGCCGTTATACGATTTGCTGAAGAAAGATACACCGTTTTGGTGGACATCAGCTCAAGAAGAAGCTTTCCAGATATTAAAAAGAAAATTAGAATCGCCTCCAGTGTTAACCCACTACCTTCCCAACGCAGAAAAAGAGCTACATGTAGACGCATCAGACCAAGGGATAGCAGCAGTACTCTTACAAAAAATGAACGAGGAAATGCATCCCATTTGCTATGTGTCTAGAACGCTCACAAAAGTCGAAAAAAATTATGGAGTTGGAGAAAAAGAAGGTCTAGCCATAGTGTGGAGTCTAACGTATCTGAGAAGCTATATTTGGGGAGAACATATAAAATTTTTTTCGGATCACCAGCCACTGTGTTATCTAAAAAGTCTCAAAAATGTCACAGGGAGATTAGCTAGATGGAGCTGCAAACTACAAGAATTTGATTTCGAAATAATCCACAAATCAGGGAAATGCAATCAAGACGCAGACTGTCAACCCTGTGTATAGGCAACACTAAAGGACGAGAATGATGCCAATGAAATTCCCACATTTTTGCTACCCTTAGTGGACATCACAGAGTTCCAGGAAGAAGATACAGTCGTGTCAGACTTACTACAGGCTGTCCAGGATCCGAATTATGGCAATTCACATTTGCAACGTCGTGCAAAAAATTTTACGGTCAAAGATGGTGTGCTATATAAAAAGTCGGCTGTCCCAAACCAGGAGGACAAGTTGGTAATCCCTCAAGGACTGAAAGCACAACTGATGCAACAGCTGCATTGTGAGCCATTGTCAGGACACCTAGGATATGCAAGAACTTACGACAGAATAAACACACGCTATTATTGGGATAAAATGCATCTTGACGTTATGAAATTTATTAGGGGATGTCCTGATTGTCAGACCAGAAAAGGGCCAAACAATGAAAAACCAGCAGGTGATCTGCAACCAATAAAGATTGATGATTTGCAGCCTTTCGAAATGATAGGCATAGATATTTTAGGACCCCTAACAAAATCAAAAAGTCAAAATAATAATATAGTTGTTTGTACAGATTATGTGACCCGTTATGCAATAAGCAAGGCAATACCAAGTGCAAAAGCAGAAAGCATCGTTTCTGGTGGACCAAGTAATAAGCATACATGGAGTACCAAAAAAAATATTGAGCGACAGAGGTCAAGTTTTTAGGTCAGAATTGGTAAGAAAAATGGTGCAAAATATGGGCGCAGAAAATGTATACACTACGTCATACCACCCGCAGACTAATGGGCTAACTGAGCGATTTAACAAAACCGTAGCAGATATGCTCAGCCTGTATGTGTCTACGTCACAGGATGACTGGGATAAATACCTGCCAATGGTAACATTTGCCTATAATTCAAGTAAACAGGACACAACGCAGTTTTCGCCATTTTATTTAGTTTTTGGAAGAAACCCACAGCTTATACCGGACGCCATGTTTTTAAAATCAGCCACTATGCCTATTCCGAACCCGAATATAGAGAAACATAGACAGGAAGCAAAAAGAAATATTACTATGAAACAGAAAAAGGACAAAACCCGATATGACAGTAACCACAAAAAAGTGACATATGAAACTGGAGATAAAGTCAAACTTAGAGTTTACATTAGAAAGAAAGGAAAAAGTGACAAGTTGCAGTGCAAGTATCACGGACCATTTGTAATAGTAAGAAAAGGATCGCCAGTAAATTAAATTATCCAGAGAGGTGAAGGAGCAAGAGCTAAACAGGAAACAGTCCATGTATATAGATTGGCCCCGTACCACGAACCATATAATTTTGAAGAGTAGTAGGAACAATGCATATAGTTATTTTTTTGTTTTTGAAAGCCGCTAGTGAAAATAAGTAGTAAAATAAATAAAAAGTATTTTGATTTTTCCCCCAAGTAATTAAAGAGGTATAAGGTATATAGAGGATATAGGTGTTACAGGAATATAGAGAGTGAAAAATTAAACGTTTGTGTTAAGAGAAAAAAGTAAGAGAGATCGTGAACGGTTGCACGAGGCTCTGTGCAGTTGAGCGTTGCTTGAAAGCGTGCCTGATCAACACGCATAATCTGGCAATGTTCAATGATGCTGTGTCGTTATTTTTGTTTTTGTGTTCGTTAAGGGATAAACAGTAATAAGTAAAGCCTCTAAATAATCGTGTTTTTTTTCCGGTAGGGGAGGAGGAGAAATAAGTAATTTGCGGAAAATTTGCGGAAAATTTTTGGAAAATGGAAAATTGAAATTTTTGGAAAAAGTAAAAAGTTTTAAGCGATGAAATTATTTAAAGAAAGGTAATTGTTCCGAGCACGGTCGTGCTGGGTGGCCACGGGGGCCAAACACAGAAGTTGGACGGGAAAGAAATTACTGCTTCACTAGATATAAAATTGTAAATAAATTGTGTAAATAGTTTTTGTAGCGTCTAACTCCCTGTTTTATTTTTCATGTACACAAACCACTGAGGTCCTAAGAAGCGAGCCAACCAGGGGGCGGCGACGACCTTCCAGGCCAGCGGACCACTGACGGTGCCAGAGGGTGACAAGCCCACCCTGGGACCACAACACAGGCGGACCACACTAGGGACAAATCAAACAAGAGGGAGGAAGACCTGCCGGGAGGAAGAAGAGAAAGAATCAAGACAAACGCAAAAAATGCAGCTTTTTAAATTGTATATTCTTATTTTTTTTATTAAACCCAAAGGAGATTGTTTTTTATTGTAATAGAGAATAGAATTAGGGAATTGAGACACAAAAATCCTTCAGATTTTTGTTTTCCGTGGAGGGGGAAAGTGTCACCAAAATTGCTTTTCACTCGTTCCCGGGTCACCCCTTCCTACGCACCGTTCGACGCATGTCGATACGTCAGCCCGGCGGTAGGGCTGGAAGTGGTCGACCTCGAGGCAGTGAACAGCGGTAGGACGTCAGTGATTACCTCGACGCAAGCGAGTCTACGACGTCCCGAGCCATTTTCCTTCGGCCACGCGCTTTTAGACAGTATACAGGTATGACTCACTTTGAATTGTTTTAGAAATGTGTAAAATATAAATTATTTCTTTTTAAATTAATAAATATAGCTGCAGAATTAATAATGAAGCCAGGGTTTTAGTATTTTAGTTAAGATCCCGTGACAATATTTTGACAGGTCATATTTTAATTTCGATGTAAAGAGAGTCCGTTTCATTTGTTTCTCCAAGGCAAGGCATTTAAAATATGTACTTTTTAAAATTTTTCCTGCAGCGATGCGAAAAAAACTATTTATAACTTTAACGCAAAAGTATGCAATTTTAATTAGTGTGGAGTGTTCTCAGATGATAAGGGATGAAAATAAACCAAAAAAGAATCGTTAAATAAGAGAAATAATATATAATAATGCCTTTTAAAGATGAATTTTGATGGAAAAAAAACAGAAAAAATGAGTTTTTACCTCCTAAATCCGGTCCTGGATCACCCGTTCGGGATTTATTTTAAAGCCTGATTAAATCTCCAAGGGATAGCGTTGAAAGAGTTGGCAGAAATTAGATAGGAAAAGATACAGAGTGATTCAAATGTAGAGATGTCATGAAAAAAAAGGTTAAAAACCGAAATTTAATTATCGATTGCTCCTTTCCTATTAAGAATGAAGGAACCAAAAAATTCGTTTATCACGTATTTCGGCGAGCTCTTTCCGATAAGGCACATGGGATTTCGATTTGAATCCATTTTAACACCGAAAGAAATTAAAAACGGTCAAACATTTGCATGAAAAATCGTAATTTCCAGTTTTTCCCAAAGTTTTCCAATTTCCAGTCATTTTAGGTATAGGTAAATATATTGGAAAAAGAAAGTATTTGAGATTCTTTAGTTTTATGTTCAAATCCGTTTTTCTGTCCGACGCCGACGCTCCGTTTTCGAGCAATGTAGAATTGAATATGGGTCTGCAAGTGGCCTGTTTCGACTTAAAAAAATTCAAAAGAATTACTTCCCATTTTCCGAATACCGCCAGTTTCAATAGGGTTCTGAAGCTCCCGGACCTCTATATCCTCCGAAAATTAAAATCGATTTAATTAACTTTTGCGACCTGTAATCGATCCCGTCCGAAATCGCGGAAATTTCGACTTTGACGTTTAATAACTCCGAAACGTAACACCCTGTATAACTGAATTTTTTTATCGAAGCTAGGTGCACTATCCCTCTAATAATCCAGAAAATTTGAGTGCTCCGTCTCTAACAGTTTTCGAGAAAAAAAATTGAGTTTGTGAAAACACCGGATTCTACCGCAACCAACTCACATTTTCTCACTGACGCGCGGGGCGTTATATAGAGCGGCCTGAAAGGCGCTCTATAACTAGCATACGTAGAGCGCTTAATCGCCCCTCGAGGGGGCTCTATAAGGTCGGTAATATCATCATTGTCATGCCCTGAAAGTTTCGCGTCTCTAGGCCATGTATTAAGGAAGGTATCACACTCCTACGGACTGATGATGCGTAACCGTATCGCTACATACATACAAACACCTACACGTAGAAAGTATTTTTGCCAACGAAAAGACTTTTCGGACACCCTGTATACATACATACAAACATAAACAACATATTAATACAAATATATTCGATTTGCGTAAAATCCGACCTAATAAATTTTATCTAAGTACTAATAGTATTTGCCCATACCAAGACTTTTTGCACACCCTGTATACATTCGCACTAACACCCACACGTTTAAATAGGAATATAGTCGATTTACTTAAAATTCGAATTAATTAGGTTTATCTCGGTTCTAGTAGAAGTATTTGCCGATACCGAGACTTTTCGGACACCCTGTATATGTATATACAACACATATAAAAACAAATATAATCGATTTGCATGAAATCCGGTTTAATTATATTTATCCTAGTATTACTAGGAGTATTTGCTCCAATCAAGACTTTTTGGACAGCCTGTATACAGACATATATCTCCGTACACTTAGAAATGCAAATATATACGATTTGCTTTAAATCCGACAATTAAGTTTATATTTGTACAAATAGGAAATACCGACAAATACCAACACAACACGATACATAGTAATTTAAATATTATCGATTTTCTTCAAAACTCAGTTACGTTTATCTTCGTACTAATGGCAAAGATACAGAGCATACAAAGACTTTTTGGACAATCTGTATACATACAAACATATAAACAAACACACAAAGGAATAAAAATTTTACGATTTCCTTGAAATATGACTTATTTAAAATTTTCTTCGTGTTAATGACAAATATATTTACGCATACAAAGACTTTTCGGACACCCTGTAGACATATATACAATCACGCCCTTGTCGAAGGGTATAAAATGTATTTTCGAATCATTCTCTTTACTTTAAAACGATCCGAATCAATTCATTTCCCTGATGCTTATGAAATAAAATGCTGATGCTTAGGAAATAAAATGCATATTTTTGGATATAATAACAAATTGGTCGATGCCACTGGCGCGATATTAGAATCTTCAATGATGTCTTGTAGCGCCATCGGAAAATCGATAAAATTGGTATTTAAAGCCAAATTTATCAAATGAAATGTCTTTCTACCGAAAGTATACAGTCCCTAAATCCCTTGCCCGGTAAATTTCAAGCCGAAGTTGGTCCAGACTCCTTCCAATCTCGCATCAAAATGCTGACATTTTAGCCAAATTGTGACATTACATATTACATACATTATAATTAAATTAATACATTTCCCCGTATAGAAATTGATTTTTATAATGCAATGTAGGGTCAACAAAAATTTCATAAAAATGATATTTAATGCCCATCTCGTGCTACAAAATGGTCCGGAATAACTAAAAAAACGTCCATTCTATCGATTCCATGTATATTCCAAGCCGAAACTGGCTCAGGATCTTTAAAATATCGCTAGAAAAACTGGATATTTTGACAGCTCATATTTAACTTCGATGTAAAGCGTCGTCAGTTCAATTGTTTTTATCCATGGCATGGTTTAAAATTCGCAGTTTTTAAAATTTTTCCTGCACCGAAGGAGAAAACCTATTTATTTATAACTTTAACGCAAAAATATGGAGTTTTAGTTAGTTAGCACTGTTCTCGGATGATGTGGGAAGAAAATAAACCAAAACAGAGCTGTTAAATAAGAGAAATAATATATATAATAATGCCTTTTAAAGATGAATTTTGATGGAAAAAACAGAAAAAATGAGTTTTTACCCCCTAAATCCGGCCCTGAATCACCCATTCGGGATTCATTTTAAAGCCTAATTATATCCCCAAGGGATAGAGTTGAAATAGTTGGAAGAAATTAGATAGGAAAAGATACAGAGTGATTCCAATGTAGAGATGTCATGAAAAAAAAAATCGTAAAAAATCGAAATTTAATCGTCGATTGCTCCTTTCCTATGAAGAATGAAGGAACCAAAAATTAGGAAAACCACGTATTTTGGCGAGCTCTTTCCGATAAGGCACATGGGATTTCGATTTGAATCCATTTTGACCCCCAAAAAGTTAAAAACCGTCAAAGATTTGCATGAAAATTTGTAATTTCCAGTTTTTCTCGAATTTTTCCAATTTCCAGTCGTTTTAGGTATAGGTAAATGTATTGCAAAAAGAAAGTATTTGAGATTCTTTAGTTTTATGTTCAAATCCGTTTTTCTGTCCGATGCTGCGTTTTTGAGCAATGTAGAATTGAATATGGGTCTGCAAGTGCCATTTTTCGACATAAAAAAATTCAAAAGAATTACTTCCCATTTTCCGAATACCGCCAATTTCAATAGGGTTCTGAAGCTCCCGGTCCTCTACAACCTCCGAAAAGTTAAATCGATTTAATTAAGTTTTGTGACCTGTAATCGATCCCATACGAAATCGCGGAAATTTCGATTTTGGCGTTTAATAACTCCGAAACGAAACACCCTGTATAACTGAATTTTTTACTGAAGCTAGATACACTATCCCTCTATTAACGCAGAAAATTTTATTGCCTCACCTCTAACCGTTTTCGAGAAAAAAAATTGAGAAAATGAAAATGTCGAAAATGGCTGCAACGGACGAGCATTTCTCACTGACGGGGCTTTATATAGAGCGGCCTGAAAGGCGCTCTATAACTAGCATGCGTAGAGCGCCTCTTCGCCCCCCGAGGTAATATCATCATTGTCATGCCCTGAAAGTTTCGTGTTTCTAGGACATGTATTAAGGAAGATATCACACTGCTTCGGACTGATGATGCAGAATAGAGCGCCCTTCGTAACCGTATCGCTACATACATACAAACACCTACACGTAGAAACTATTTTTGCCAACAAAAAGACTTTTTGGACACCCTGTATACATATACACAAACATAAACACATATTAATACAAATATATTCGATTTGCGTGAAATCCGACCTAATAAAGTTTATCTAAGTAATAATAGGAGTATTTGCCCATACCAAGACTTTTTGGACACCCTGTATACATTCAAACTAACACCCACACGTTTAAATAGGAATATAGTCGATTTAATTAAAATCCGAGTTAATTAGGTTTATCTCGGTACTAGTAGAACTATTTGCCCATACCAAGACTTTTCGGACACCCTGTATACATATATACAAACATAAACACATATTAATACAAATTTATTCGATTTGCGTGAAATCCGACCTAATAAAGTTTATCTAAGTTATAATAGGAGTATTTGCCCATACCAAGACTTTTTGGACACCCTGTATACATTCACATTAATACCCACACGTTTAAATAGGAATATAGTCAATTTACTTCAAATCCGAATTAATTAGGTTTATCTCGGTACTAGTAGAAGAATTTGTCCATACCAAGACTTTTCGGACACCCTGGATACGTATATACAACACATTTAAAAACAAATATAATCAATTTGCATGAAATCCGGTTTAATTACATTTATCCTGGTACTACTAGTGGTATTTGCTCCAACCAAGACTTTTTGGACAGCCTGTATACAGAGATACAGAGATATACATATCTCCGTACACATAGAAATGCAAATATATAAGATTTGCTTTAAATCCGACAATTAAGTTTATATTTGTACAAATAGCAAAGGTATTTGCCAATACAAAGACTTTTCGGACACCCTGTATACATACATACCAACACAACACAACACGACACATAGTAATTTAAACATTTTCGATTATCTGGAAAACCCAGTTAAATTTATCTTCGTACTAATGGCAAAGATACAGAGCATACAAAGACTTTTTGGACAATCTGTATACATACAAACATATAAACAACAACACAAAGGAATAAAAAATTTACGATATCTTTGAAATAGGACTTATTTAAGTTTTTCTTCGTGTTAATGACAAAGATATTTGTGCATACAAAGACTTTTCGGACACCCCGTAGACACATATACAATCACGCACTTGCCGAAGGGTATAAAATGTATTTTCGAATCGTTCGCGTCATCGAAAAATTGTTAAAATTGGTATTTAATGACTAATTCTTCAAATTATGTTCCGGAATCCACACGGAAAAGTATATAGAGGCGTTGCCCGGAATTTTTCAAGCCGGAAATGGTTCAGAAACCCTAAAATCTCGCTAGAAAAACTGGCATTTTTGCGACATTTTGACACTTCATATTTTAATTCATTTCTCCATATAAAACTGATTTTGAAAAGCATTTGCATGCCCTCAGCAAAATTAATCAAATTGGTATTTAATGCTTAAATCGTCCAATGAAATGTACCGTAATTAAAAATATAAAGTCCGTTTTACCTTTGCCATGTATATTTCAAGCCGAAATCGGTTCAGGAAGCTTCCAATATCGCTACAAAAACTGGTATTTTCATGACATTTTGACAGGTCATATTTTAATTTCGATGTAAAGAGAGTCCGTTTCATTTGTTTCTCCAAGGCAAAGCATTTAAAATATGTACTTTTTAAAATTTTTCCTGCAGCGATGCGAAAAAAGGTATTTATTTATAACTTTAACGAAAAAATATGGAATTTTAATTAGTTAGAAGTGTTCTCAGATGATAAGGGATGAAAATAAACCAAAAAAGAATCGTTAAATAAGAGAAATAATATATAATAATGCCCTTTAAAGATGAGTTTTGGTTGAAAAAAAACAGAAAAAATGAGTTTTTACCTCCTAAATCCGACCCGGGACCATCCATTCGGGATTCATTTTAAAGCCTGATTATATCCCCAAGGGATAGCGTTGAAAAAGTTGGAAGAAATTAGATAGGAAAAGATACAGAGTGATTCAAATGTAGAGATGTCATGAAAAAAATGGTAAAAAATCGAAATTTAATCGTCGATTGCTCCTTTCCTATTAAGAACGAAGGAACCAAAATTTATGAAAATTACGTATTTTAGCGAGCTCTTTCCGATAAGGCACATGGGATTTCAATTTGAATCCATTGTGACCCCCAAAAAAATTAAAATCCGTCAAAGATTTGCATCAAAAATCGTAATTTTCAGTTTTTCCCTAAATTTTCCAATTTCCAGTCGTTTTAGGTACAGGTAAATGTATTTCAAAAAGAAAGTATTTGAGATTCTTTAGTTTTATGTTCAAATCCGTTTTTCTGTCCGACGCTTCGTTTTCGAGCAATGTAGAATTGAATATGGGTCTGCATGTGACATTTTTCGACCTAAAAAAATTCAAAAGAATTACTTCCCATTTTCCGAATACCGCCAATTTCAATAGCGTTCTGAAGTTCCCGGTCCTCTACAACCTCCGAAAATTCAAATCGATATAATTACGTTTTGCGACCTGTAATCGATCCCATACGAAATCGCGGAAATTTCGACTTTGACGTTTAATAACTCCGAAACGGAACACCCTGTATAACTGAATTTTTTATTGAAGCTAGATGCACTATCCCTCTATTAACCCAGAAAATTTGGTTGCTCCCTCTCTAACCGTTTTCGAAAAAAAAAATCGATAATTGGCTAATACCGAATCTGACGACAACCAGCGAACATTTTCTGACATGACGGCTCGGTATATAGAGCGGCCTGAAAGGCGCTCTATAACTAGTACGGGTAGACCGCCTAATCGCCCCCCGAGGGGGCTCTATAAGGTCGGTAATATAATCATTGTCATGCCCTGAAAATTTCGTGTTGCTAGGCCATGTATTAAGGAAGATATCGCACTCCTTCGGAATGATGATGGAGAATAGACCGCCCTTCGTAACCGCATCGCTACATACATACAAACTCCTACACGTATAAACTATTTTTGCCAACAAAAAGACTTTTAGGATACCCTGTATACATACATACAAACGTAAACACATATTAATACAAATATATTCGATTTACGTGAAATCCGACCTAATAAAGTTTATCTAAGTAATAATAGGAGTATTTGCCCATACCAAGACTTTTTGGACACCCTGTATACATTCAAACTAACACCCACACGCTTTAATAGGAATATAGTCAATTTACTTAAAATCCGAATTAAGTAGGTTTATTTCGGTACTAGTAGAGGTATTTGCCCATACCAAGACTTTTCGGACACCCTGTATACATACAAACAAACATAAACACATATTAATACAAATATATTCGATTTGCGTGAAATCCGACCTAATAAAGTTTATCTAAGTAATAATAGGAGTCCCATTCCAAGACTTTTCGGACACCCTGTCGGACACCCAATCAAACTAACACCCACACGTTTAAATAGGAATATAGTCGATTTACTTCAAATCCGAAGTTAATTAGGTTTATCTCGATACTAGTAGAACTACTTGCCCATACCAAGTCGTTTCGGACACACTGTATACATATATACAACACATATAAAAACAAATATAATCGATTTGCATGAAATCCGATTTAGTTACATTTATCCAGGCACTACTAGGAGTATTTGCTCCAACCAAGACTTTTTGGACAGCCTGTATACAAACATATCTCCGTACATATAGAAATGCAATTATATACGATTTACTTTAAATCCGACAATTTAGTTTCAGTTTAACTTTGTACAACTAGCAAAGGTATTTGTTCATACAAAGACTTTTCGGACACCCTGTACTATACATACAAACTTATAAACAACCACACAAAGGAATATAAACTTTACGATTTCCTTGATATGAGACTCAGTTAAGTTTATCTTCGTGCTAATGACAAAGATATTTGCGCATATAAAGACTTTTCGGACACCCTGTAGGCATATACACAATTACCCATATGCCGAAAGGTCTAAAATGTACTTTCGAATCGTTCTGGATACTTTAAAACGATCCGAGTCAATTCATTTCCCTAAAATTAAATTAAAAAATCAGCCGTGCGTGAGTTAGAAATTGTCAACTTTATCCTTAATCGTTGCTATAGAAACCACGCAAATCAAAATTTACACATGGAATTTTGAATGATTGACCGAATTCTTCTCATATATCAAATTTCAACTCTCCAACTCAATAAATATCGGAAATAGCTTATTTTTCGTCGCCATTCCAAGGAAATGTCGAAATTATTTTCAAATAAGAAAATAGCTTACTTCCTCCCCTTTCGATTGCCACATCACTCTTTTCAATCGAATGAGCCGTTCTCAATTAATAACAAATCTAAGCAAAATTTAAATCATCAGTCATTGTGATTTACCCCGTATAGTACCTAATGGAATAACCTTTCTCTGATGCTTCGCCGCGTCATCGAAAAATTGTTAAAATTGGTATTTAATGACTAATTCTTCAAATTATATGTTCCGGAATCCACACAGGAAGGTCTATAGAGGCGTTGCCCGGTATTCTTCAAGCCGGAAACGGTTCAGAAACCCTAAAATCTCGCAAGAAAAACTGGCATTTTTGCGACATTTTGACACTTCATATTTGAATACATTTCTCCATATAAAACTGATTTTGAAATGCATTTATATGACTTCAGCAAAATAAAAAAAAAATGGTATTTAATGCTTAAATCGTCCAATGAAATGGACCGTAATTAAAAATATAAAGTCCGTTTTACCTTTGCCATGCAATTTGAAGGCGAAATCGGTTCAGGAAGCTTCCAATATCGCTACAAAAACTGGTATTTTCATGACATTTTGACAGGTCATATTTTAATTTCGATGTAGAGTCCGTTTCATTTGTTCCTCCAAGGCAAGGCATTTAAAATATGCACTTTTTAAAATTTTTCCTGCAGCGATGCGAAAAAAGGTATTTATTTATAACTTTAACGAAAAAATATGGAATTTTAATTAGTTAGAAGTGTTCTCAGATGATAAGGGATGAAAATAAACAGAAAAAGAATCGTTAAATAAGAGAAATAATATATAATAATGCCTTTTAAAGATGAATTTTGATGAAAAGAAAACAGAAAAAATGGGTTTTTACCCCCTAAATCCGGTCCTGGATCACCCGTTCGGGATTCATTTTAAAGCCTGATTATATCCCCAAGGGATAGCGTTGAAAAAGTTGGAAGAAATTAGATAGGAAAAGATACAGAGTGATTCGAATGTAGAGATGTCATGAATGTTAATTAAGTTTTGCGACCTGTAATCGATCCCATACGAATTCGCGGAAATTTCGACTTTGACGTTTAATAACTCCGAAACGGAACACCCTGTATAACTGAATTTTTTACCGAAGCTAGTCCCACTATCCCTCTATTAACCCAGAAAATTTGAACGTTCCACCTGCAACCATCGCGGAGAAAAAAATTGAGATTGCCGAAAAACAGAATTGGACAACAAACACATTTTCCTGAGTGACGGGGCGTTATATAGAGCGGCCTGAAAGCCGCTCTATAACTAGCATGCGTAGAGCGCCTAATCGCCCCCCGAGGGGTCTCTATAAAGTCGGTAATATCATCATTGTCATGCCCTGAAAGTTTCGTGTTTCTAGGCCATGTATTAAGGAAGATATCACAATCCTTCGGACTGTTGATGCAGAATAGAGCGCCCTTCGTAACCGTATCGCTACATACATACAAAAACCTACACGTAGAAACTATTCTTGCCAACAAAAATACTTTCGGACACCCTGTATACATATATACAAACATAAACACATATTAATACAAATATATTCGATTTGCGTGAAATCCGACCTAGTAAAGTTTATCTAAGTAATATTAAGAGTATTTGCCCATACCATGACTTTTTGGACACCCTGTATACATTCAAACTAACACCCACACGTTTAAATAGGAATATAGTCGATTTAATTAAAATCCGAGTTAATTAGGTTTATCTCGGTACTAGTAGAACTATTTGCCCATACCATGACTTTTCGGACACCCTGTATACATATATACAAACATCAACACATATTAATACAAATATATTCGATTTGCGTGAAATCCGACCTAATAAAGTTTATCTAATTTATAATAGGAGTATTTGCCCACACCAGGACTTTTTGGACACCCTGTATACATTCACACTAATACCCACACGTTTAAATAGGAATATAGTCGATTTACTTCAAATCCGAATTAATTAGGTTTATCTCGGTACTAGTAGAAGTATTTGCCCATACCAAGACTTTTCGGACATCCTGTATACGTATATACAACACATTTAAAAACAAATATAATCAATTTGCTTGAAATCCGGTTTAATTACATTTATCCTGGTACTACTAGGAGTATTTGCTCCAACCAAGACTTTTTGGACAGCCTGTATACAGACATATACATATCTCCGTACACATTGAAATGCAAATATATACGATTTGCTTTAAATCCGACAATTAAGTTTATATTTGTAGAAATAGCAAAGGTATTTGCCAATACAAAGACTTTTCGGTCACCCTGTATACATACATACCAACACAACACAACACGACACATAGTAATTTAAACATTTTCGATTTTCTGGAAAACCCAGTTAAATTTATCTTCGTACTAATGGCAAAGATACAGAGCATACAACGACTTTTTGGACAATCTGTATACATACAAACATATAAACAACAACACAAAGGAATAAAAAATTTACGATATCTTTGAAATAAGACTTATTTAAGTTTTTCTTCGTGTTAATGACAAAGATATTTGCGCATACAAAGACTTTTCGGACACCCTGTAGACATATATACAATCACGCACTTGCCGAAGGGTATAAAATGTATTTTCGAATCGTTCTCTTTACTTTAAAACGATCCGAACCAATTCATTTCCCTAAAATTAAATTACAATTATTTAATAATAATTAATATATTGTCCCAAAGGTATACACGCTCATGCTTAGGAAATCAAATGCATATTTTTGGATATTATAACAAATTTGTCGATGCCACTGAGCGCAATATTAGAATCTTCAATTATGTCTTGTAGCGTCATCGGAAAATCGATCAAATTGGGTTTTAAAGCCAAATTTATCAAATGAAATGTCTTTCTACCGAAAGTATAAGGTCCCTAATTCCCTTGCCCGGTAAATTTCAAGCCGAAGTTGGTCCAGACTGCTTCCAATCTCCCAAGAAAAACTGGCATTTTTGCGACATTTTGACGGGTCATATTTTAATTTCGATGTAAAGAGGGTCCGTTCAATTGTTTTTTCAAGGCACGGCTTTTAATATATGTACTTTTTAAAATGTTTCCTGCAGAGATGCGAAAAAAGGTATTTATTTATAACTTTAACGAAAAAATATTGAATTTTAATTAGTTAGAAGTTTTCTCAGATGATAAGGGATGAAAATAAATCAAAAAAGAATCGTTAAATAAGAGAAATAATATATAATATTGCCTTTTAAAGATGAATTTAGATGGAAAAAAAAAACAGAAAAAATGGGTTTTTACACCCTAAATCCGGTCCTGGATCAACCATTCGGGATTCATTTTAAAGCCTAAGTATATCCCCACGGGATAGCGTTGAAAAAGTTGGACGAAATTAGATAGGAAAAGATACAGAGTGATTCGAATGTAGAGACGTCATGAAAAAAAAGGTTAAAAACAGAAATTTAATTATCGATTGCTCCTTTCCTATTAAGAATGAAGGAACCAAAAAATTTGAAAATCACGTATTTCGGCGAGCTCTTTCCGATAAGGCAGATGGGATTTCGATTTGAATCCATTTTGACCCCCAAAAAATTAAAAACCGTCAGAGTTGCATGAAAAATTGTAATTTCCAGTTTTTCTCAAATTTGTGTATGTATTGTAAATGTATTGCAAAAAGAAAGTATTTGAGATTCTTTAGTTTTATGTTCAAATCCGTTTTTCTGCCCGACGCTGCGTTTTCGAGCAATGTAGAATTGAATATGGGTCTGCAAGTGCCATTTTTCGATATAAAAAAATCAAAAGAATTACTTCCCATTTTCCGAATACCGCCAGTTTCAATAGGGTTCTGAAGCTCCCGGTCCTCTACAACCTCCGAAAATTTAAATCGATTTAATTAAGTTTTGCGACCTGTAATCGATCCCATACGGAAATCGCGGAAATTTCGATTTTGACGTTTGATAACTCCGAAACGGAACACCCTGTATAACTGAATTTTTTTATCGAAGCTAGGTGCACTATCCCTCTATTAACCCAGAAAATTTAAACGTTCCACTTGCAACCGTCTCGGAGGAAAAAAATTGAGATTTTCGAAAGACACGATTCCCCAACCGACACACATATTTCTGAGTGACGGGGCGTTATATAGAGCGGCCTGAAAGGCGCTCTATAACTAGGGTGCATAGACCGCCTAATCGCCCCCCGAGGGGGCTCTATAAGGTCGGTAATATCATCATTGTCACGCCCTGAAAATTTCGTGTTTCTAGAGCATGTATTAAGGAAGATATCACACTCCTTCGGACTGATGATGCAGAATAGACCGCCCTTCGTAACCGTGTCGCTACACACATACAAACACCACGCGTAGAAACTATTTTTGCCAACAAAAAACTTTTCGGACACCCTGTATCCATACATACAAACATAAACACATATTAATACAAATGTAGTCGATTTGCGTGAAATCCGACCAAATAAAGTTTATCTAAGTAATAATACCAAGACTGTTTGGATACCCTGTATACATTCACACTAACACTAACACGTTTAAATAGGAATATAGTCGATGTACTTAAAATCTGAATTAGTTAAGTTTATCTTGGTACTAGTAAAAGTATTTGCCCATACCAAGACTTTTTGGATACCCTGTATGTATACATTCAAACTAACACCCACATGTTTAAATAGGAATATAGTCGATTTACTTAAAATCCGAATTAATTAGGTTTATCTCGGTAGTACTAGTAAAAGTATTTGCCCATACCAAGACTTTTCGGACACCCTGTATACGTATCTACATCACATATAAAAACAAATATAATCGATTTGCATGAAATCCGGTTTAATTACATTTATCCTGGTACTGCTAGGAGTATTTTCTCTTTCGATTTTCTTGAAAACTCAGTTAAGTTTATCTTCGTACGAATGGCAAAGATACAGAGCATACAAAGACTTTTTGGACAATCTGTGTACATACAAAAACAACCACACAAAGGAATAAAAAATTTACGATTTCCTTGAAATAAGACTTATTTATGTTTTTCTTCGTGTTAATGACAAAGATATTTACGCATACAAAGACTTTTCGGACACCCTGTAGACATACATACAATCACGCACTTGTCGAAGGGTATAAAATGTATTTTCGAATCGTTCTCTTTACTTTAAAACGATCCGAATCAATTCATTTCCCTAAAATTAAATTACAATTATTTAATAATAATTAATATTTTGGCCCAAAGGTATACACGCTCATGCTTAGGAAATTAAATGCATGTTTTTGGATAATATAACAAATTTGTCGATGCCACTGAGCGCAATATTAGAATCTTCAATGAAGTCTTGTAGCGTGATCGGAAAATCGATAAAATTGCTTTTTAAAGCCAAATTTATCAAATGAAATGTCTTTCTACCGAAAGTATAAGGTCCCTAAATCCCTTGCCCGGTAAATTTCAAGCCGGAGTTGGTCCAGACTCCTTCTAATCTCGCATCAAAATGCTGACATTTCAGCCAAATTGTGACATTTCATATATTATAATTAAATTAATACATTTTCCCGTATAGAAATTGATTTTTATAATGCAATGTAGGGTCAACACAAATTTCATAAAAATGATATTTATTGCTTAAATCGTCAAATGAAATGTACCGTAATTAAAAATATAAAGTCCGTTTTACCTTTGCCATGTATATTTCAAGCCGAAATCGGTTCAGGAAGCTTCCAATATCGCTACAAAATCTGGTATTTTCATGACATTTTGACAGGTCATATTTTAATTTCGATGTAAAGAGAGTCCGTTTCATTTGTTTCTCCAAGGCAAGCCATTTAAAATATGTACTTTTTAAAATTTTTCCTGCACCGGTGCAAACAAAGCTCTTTATTTATAACTTTAACGAAAAAATATGCAATTTTACTTAGTGTAGAGTGTTCTCAGATGATAAGGGAAGAAAATAAACCAAAAAAGAACTTTTTAATCGGATAAATACTATATAATAATGCCATTTAAAGAAGAATTTTGATGGAAAAAAACAGAAAAAATGAGTTTTTACCGTGAAAAATGTCCATGAAAAATCGTAATTTCCAGTTTTTCCCAAATTTTTCCAATTTCCAGTGGTTTTAGGTATGGGTAAATGTATTGCAAAAAGAAAGTATTTGAGATTCTTTATTCTTTAGTTTTATGTTCAAATACGTTTTTCTGCCCGATGTTCCGGCTTCGACTTATTCAAAGCCAAAACTGGCTCTGCAAACAGCATTTTTCGACATAAAAAAATTCAAAAGAATTACTTCTCATTTTCCGAATAATGCCAGTTTCAATAGGGTTCTGAAGCTCCCGGTCCTCTAGAACCTCCGAAAATTTAAATCGATTTAATTAAGTTTTGCGACCTGTAATCGATCCCATAGGAAATCGCTGAAATTTCGAATTTGACGTTTAATAGCTCCGAAACGGAACACCCTGTATAACTGAATTTTTTACCGAAGCTAGTCGCACTATCCCTCTATTCACCCAGAAAATTTGGTTGCTCCCCCTCTAACTGTTTTCGAGAAAAAAAATTGAAAAGGTGAAAATGTCGAAACGGACGACAACATACATACATACATACGCAGTATACGCACATACATACACACATTTTCCTGACCAACGGCTCGGTATATAGAACGCTCGGCGGGCGGTCTATAACTAGTACGGGTAGACCGCCTAATCGCCCCCGAGGGGCTCTATAAGGTCGGCAATACCATCATTGTCATGCGCTGAAAATTTCGTTTTTCTAGGCCACGTATTAGGGAAGTTATCACACTCCTCCGGACTGATGGTGCAGAATAGACCGCCCCGCCCTTCGTAACCATATCGCTACATACATACAAACACCTACACGTAGAAACAATTTTTGCCAACGAAAAGAATTTTCGGACACCCTGTATACATACATACATACAAACATAAACACATATTAATACAAATATATTCGATTTGCGTGAAATCTGACCTAATAAAGTTTATCTAAGTAATAATAGGAGTATTTGCCCATACCAAGACTTTTTCGACACCCTGTATACATTCATACTAACACCCACACGTTTAAATAGGAATATAGTCGATTTACTTAAAATCTGAATTAAGTAGGTTTATCTCGGTACTAGTAAGGCTTTTCGGACACCCTGTATAGGTATATACAACACATTTAAAAACAAATATAATCGATCAGCTTCAAATCCGGTTTAATTAAGTTTATCTTGGTATTAATAGGAGTATTAGCTCAAACCAATACTTTTTGGACACCCTGTATACATACATACAAACATAAACCCATATAAATACGAATATATTCGATTTGTGTGAAATCCGACCTAATAAAGTTTATCTAAGTACTAATAGGAGTATTTGCCCATACCAAGACCTTTTGGACACCCTGTATACATTCACACTAACACCTGCATGTTTAAATAGGAATATAATCGATTTACTTCAAATTCAAATTAATTAGGTTTGTCTCGGTATTAGTAGAAGTATTTGCCCATACTAAGACTTTTCGGACACCCTGTAAACGTATATACAACATATTTAAAAACAAATATAATCGATCTGCTTGAAATCCGGTTTAATTAAGTTTATCTTGGTTTGATTGGGTTAATAGGAGTATTAGCTCAAACCAATACTTTTTGGACAGCCTGTATACAAACATATAAATCCGTACACATGGAAATGCAAATATATACGATTTGCTTTAAATCCTACAATTAAGCTATTCTTTGTACAAATGGCAAAGGTATTTGCCCATACAAAGACTTTTCGGACACCCTGTATACATACATAAAAACACAACACAACACGACACAGTAATTTAAATATTTTCGATTTTCTTGAAATAAGACTCAATTATGTTTATCTTCGTGCTAATGACAAAGATAATTGCGCATACAAAGACTTTTCGGACACCCTGTATACATACATACAAACATAAACACAGATATATTCGATTTGCGTGAAATCCGACCTAATAAATTTTATCTAAGTACTAATAGGAATATTTGCCCATTCCAAGAATTTTTTGACACCCTGTATACATTCGCACCAACACTCACACGTTTAAATAGGAATATAGTCGATTTACTTAAAATTCGAATTAATTAGGTTTATCTCGGTACTAGTAGAAGTATTTGCCGATACCAAGACTTTTCGGACACCCTGTATACGTTTATACAACACATATAAAAGCAAATATTATCGATTAGCATGAAATCCGGTTTAGTTACATTTATCCTGGTATTACTAGGAGTATTTTCTCCAACCAAGACTTTTTGGACAGCCTGTATACAGACATATCTCCGTACACATAGAAATGCAAACATATACGATTTGCTTTAAATCCGACAATTAAGTTTATATTTGTACAAATAATAAAGGTATTTGTCCATACAAAGACTTTTCAGACACCCTGTATACATACATACAAACATAATCACATATTAATACAAATATATTCGATTTTCGTGAAATCCGACCTAATAAAGTTTATCTAAGTACTAATAGGAGTATTTGCCCATACCAAGACTTTTTGGACACTCTGTATACATTCGCACTAACACCCACACGTTTAAATAGGAGTATAGTCGATTTACTTAAAATTCGAATTAATTAGGTTTATCTCGGTACTAGTAGAACTATTTGCCGATACCAAGACTTTTCGGACACCCTGTATACGTATATACAACACATATAAAAACAAATATATTCGATTTGCATGAAATCCGGTTTAATTACATTTATCCTGGTATTACTAGGAGTATTTGCTCCAACCAAGACTTTTTCTACAGCCTGTATACAGACGCGGTGACCGTACACATAGAAATGCAAATATATACGATTTGCTTTAAATCCGACAATTAAGTTTATATTTGTACAAATAGCAAAGGTATTTGTCCATACAAAGACTTTTCGGACACCCTGTATACATACATACCAACACAACACAACATGACACAGTAATTTAAATATTTTCGATTTTCTTGAAAACTCAGTTAAGTTTATCTTCGTACAAATGGCAAAGATACAGAGCATACAAAGACTTTTTGGACAACCTGTATACATACAAACATATAAAAAATCACACAAAGGAATAAAAAATTTACGATTTCCTTGAAATAAGACTTATTTCAGTTTTTCTTCGTGTTAATGGCAAAGATATTTGCGCATACAAAGACTTTTCGGACACCCTGTAGACATATATACAATCTCGCACCTGCCGAAGGGTACAAAATGTATTTTCGAATCGTTCTCTTTGCTTTAAAACGATCCGAATCAATTCATTTCCCTAAAATTAAATTAAAATGATTTAATAATAATTAATATATTGGCCCAAAGGTATACCCGCTCATGCTTAGGAATTAAAATGCATATTTTTGGATATTATAACAAATATTTCGATGCCACTGAGCGCAATATTAGAATCTTCAATAATGTCATGTAGCGTCATCGGAAAATCGATAAAATTGGTATTTAAAGCCAAATTTATCAAATGAAATGTCTTTCTACCGAAAGTATAAGGTCCCTAATTCCCTTGCCCGGTAAATTTCAAGCCGAAATCGGTTCAGGAAGCTTCCAATATCGCTACAAAAACTGGTATTTTCATGACATTTTGACAGGTCATATTTTAATTTCGATGTAAAGAGAGTCCGTTTCATTTGTTTCTCCAAGGCAAGCCATTTAAAATATGTACTTTTTAAAATTTTTCCTGCACCGATGCAAATAAAGCTCTTTATTTATAACCTTAACGAAAAAATATGCAATTTTACTTAGTGTAGAGTGTTCTCAGATGATAAGGGAAGAAATTAAACCAAAAAAGAACTGTTAAATCGGAGAAATAATATAATAATGTCATTTAAAGATGAATTTTGATGGAAAAAAACAGAAAAAATGAGTTTTTACCCCCTAAATCCGGTCCTGGATCACCCGTTCGGGATTTGTTTTAAAGCCTGATTATATCCCCAAGGGATAGCGTTGGAAAAGTTGGATGAAATTTAATAGGAAAAGATACAGAGTGATTCGAATGTAGAGTTGTCATGAAAAAAAAATCGTAAAGAATCGAAATTTAATCGTCGATCGCTCCCTTCCTATTAAGAATAAAGGAACTAAAAAATAGGTTTCTTACGGACTTCGGCGAGTTCTTTCCGATAGGGCAGATGGGATTTCGATTTGAATCCATTTTGACCCCCAAAAAATTAAAAACCGTCAATAATTTGCATGCAAAAACGTAATTTCCAGTTTTTCCCAAAATTTTTCCAATTTCCAGTCGTTTTAGGTATAGGTAAATGTATTGCAAAAAGAAGATATTTGAAATTCTTTAGTTTTATGTTCAAATACGTTTTTCTGTCCGACGTTCCGGCTTCACATTATTTAGCGCCAAATAGGGGTCTACAAACGGCATTGTTCGACATAAAAAAATTCAAAAGAATTACTTCCCATTTTCGGAATACCGCCAATTTCAATAGGGTTCTGAAGCTCCCGGTCCTCTACTACCTCCGAAAATTTAAATCGATTTAATTAAGTTTTGCGACCTGTAATCGATCCCATCCGAATTCGCGGAAATTTCGACTTTGACGTTTAATAACTCCGAAACAGAACACCCTCTATAACTGAATTTTTATCGAAGCTAGGTGCACTATCCCTTTATTAACCTAGAAAATTTAAACCTTCCACTTGCAACCGTCTCGGAGAAAAAAAATTGAGATTGTCGAAAGGCACGATTCCCCAACCGACGGACATTTTTCTGAGTGACGGGGCTTTATATAGAGCGGCCTGAAAGGCGCTCTATAACTAGCACGCTTAGAGCGCCTAATCGCCCCCCGAGGGGGCTCTATAAGGTCGGTAATATCATCATTGTCAAGTCCTGAAAGTTTCGTGTTTCTAGGCCATGTATTAAGGAAGATATCACACTCCTACGGACTGATGATGCAGAATAGAGCGCCCTTCGTAACCGTATCGCTGCATACATACAAACACCTATTACATATCAATACAATATATACGATTTCGCTGAAACCCTACTAAATTAAGCTTGTCATCTTTCGATCGGCTTGGAACCATACATTTGATAACATCATCTTCCTGAAATGGTCGAGCTGGATGAAGATTGGTGTTGAGCCCTTCGGGCACGCCACTGATGTCTCAATGGAAAACAATTGTGCATACATACTATGAACGTCGCTTCTTTCAATCTAAGAAACCGTTCGCGAGTTGTAAGTTGTTAACTTTACCCCTAATCGTTGCTATGGCAATCATTAAAATTGAAAATTGCAAAAATATTTTTCAATGATTGACCGAATTCTACTTAGATGCGAAATTTCTACTCTGCAACTCAATAAATAACGGAGAAATCAAATTGATCGTCGTCATGACTACCAAAATTCGAAATTATTTTCAAATAAAAAGTAGTTGACTTCCATCCCTTTCAATAGCCACCTCCGGGCCCGGATTGGGACAGGCGAGCGACCGAGAAAATCTCGGTGGGCCGCCGGCCCAAAGGGGCCGGTGAGGTCGAAGGTCTGGGCACTTAGCCTCTATCCCACTTCGAAACTTCGAATCATAATATTTCCCAACCCCAAACATACAAAGGAAAAACCTTGAAAACTATGTAAATTATTATTTATTAATTGCATTTAATGTATACTTATTTAGTTTTTATATTATATTTTTCAATATCATTTACCTCACGTGTGAAATAGAATTAAAATTAAAACTTTTTTGGGGTCATCCGCAATGTGCGCAGGCCCGGATTGGAACAGGCGAGCGAGCGAGAAAATATATGTGGGCCGCCGGCCCAAAGGGGCCGGTAAGGCCGCAGGCCTAGCCACTTAGACTCTATCCCACTTCGAATCATAAGATTTCCCAACCCCAAACATAAAGAGGAGAAACCTTGAAAACCATGTAAATAAGGAATATTCACATATTTTTGAATTGCATTAATCGTTTAAGGAAGTCATTACAATCCCAAAAAAAATATTTTGAAGAAAATTGCTAGGATAATTTAGCTTCAAAAAAAGGTTTAGTTTTCGGTATAATTTATAACAATTTAAAAAGCAGCCATCTGTCCTTAATTAAAAATGACGTCAGATCAGCAAAAATAAGTGTCAATGTACATGTTAACGTAAAGCTTACCTAAAGTCGAACAGGTTTGTTTTTCTCGGAAACAGTCAGAGGGAGAGAAATCGATTTTTTTGGGTTGATAGAGGAATAGTTCAACTAGCTTCGGTAAAAAATTCAGTTATACAGGATGTTTCGTTTTGCAGTTATTAAACGTCAAAATCGAAATTTCCACGATTTCCGTTAAAATCGGGTACAGGTCGCAAAAGTGAATTAAATCGATGTAAATTTTCGGAGGTTGTATGGGACCCGGAGCTTCAGAACTCCACTGAAACTTGTGAGGATCAGAAAATGGCAAGTTTTGAATTTCTTTAGCTCGAAAAATACCATCTTTGGTACCTAATAACTCGAAAACAAAACGTCAGATCGAAAAACGGATTCATAAGTGAACCTTTAAAATCTCAAATACTTTTTTTTTGCAATATATTTACCTAAAAGAATCACTGGAAAATGGAAATATTTGGAAAAAACTGGAAATTTAGATTTTTGACCCAAATTTTTCACGGTTTTTAATTTTTTGTGGGGTCAAAAGGTTCAACTTAAAATCTCATATACGTCATCGGAAAGACCTCGTCGAAGTATATAGTATCCATTACTTTTTAGTTTCTTCATTCTCTATAAGAAGGGAGCAATCGCCGATTAAATTCCGATTTTTTTTATTTTTTTGCCCTCGACATCGGTACATTTGAATCACTCTGTATTTTTCCTATTTAATTTTTTCCCAATTTTTCAACACTATCTTATAAAGGGATAATCACACTTTAAAATGAATACTGAACGGGTCATCCAGGAGCGTATTTAAGGGGTAGAAATCGAATTTTCTTGATTTTTTCCGACAAATCCTATTTTTAACCGACATTACTCCACACTCTTTACCTTATTTAGTGATATTTTTTTGGGTTTATTTTATCCGTTAAGAATACCTCCCACTAATTCAAATCGCTCATTTTCTCGTTAAAGTTATAAATAAATAGGTTTATTTGCATCGGGGACATCTAAAATTTGAAAATTTTTGAATTTTCGAAGATTGCCATGAAAACAAAGAATTGCAGTTTATTTCCTCGAAATTATTAAGATGATATGTCAAAATTTCGCAGAAATGTCAATTTTTGTTGCAAAATTGAAAGGTTCCTGGACCGATTTCGGCTTGAAGTATACATGAATAAGATTTTAGGAACCTTCTACTTTAAATGCAGGGATATTTCATTGGATGAGTTACGCATTAAATTCCATTTTTAGTGAGTTTTCGATGACTCTACAACACTGGTATTCGCCATGTACTCATGATGAGTCATAAGTTCACTTTTGATGACACAGCCAATGGGATCACGTTTTACAAGTTTCGAAATTCGCGCGACAATTTGCAATATAACATCCTTTTTTTTTCTTAATAAAAACCAAAATAAATGGATAACATCAACCGTCATAAACATTTAATTTATGTAGCAAATATAAAAAAAAGATTTCAGATTTATTTGGATTATATGCATATTCCCTATTATTATTTGTATATTAATTTTTACTTATTTGTTTTTTATATTAAATATTATATTTTTCAATATCATTTACCTCACGTGTGAAATAAAATTAAAATAAAAACTTTTTTGGGGCTTTCCGCTATGTGGGTATGTATCAAATTTATATTTGGATATTATTCAGTAGGAATGTGCAAAGCAAACGTTCAAACGTATCAAAATTGTTTGATTTAGAATTTGTAAATTACAAACCAAAACTCATAAATTGTTACAATAATTGTTAATAGAAAATTTCCCACTTTTGTTAAAAAAAAAACAGGAAATTTTCCCAGTTTCGTTAAAGATATCCCAGAAAACGAGAAATTCCCCACGAGTTGGCAACACTGGGCCGTACACAACTAAATCCTCGATTAGTGATTCCTCGTCAGCGAGGAATTACTAAACCGACGCACAGTGTAACGAAATCGAAAATTCGTGGACTTTGGCACTTTACTTCGCTGTTTTGCAAAAATTGTGGCGTATAAAAACATAAAAACATTGGAGTTTGTTATTACTGTACTAAATTTAGACCTACGTGTAGTAACTTACTAGGTATCGATCGCTCAAAAAATATAACTATTTTTCGACAAAATAAATAAAAAAACACTGTTTTCGGTTTAAAGTACCTAACTAAGTTAAATAGACTTAAATATTAATTATGAAAACCATTCTTTAATTAACCTAATTTTCACCATCTGAGCTGGAGACTAATCTATCAGAATTGTCTTCCTCAACGTTAGTTACTTTAAAAAGTGTTTCAGTTTCTGAGAACACATAATTTTTTTCGCAGTTTATTTCGGTCTAATAAAGGAAATAAGGAGATTCAAAGAAATTAACAAGTTGTGCAGTATGTCCTGAATATTCTCGGTCCGTCCTCGCTTTCACGCGTAATGTTCTCGGAATTTACGAAACTCTTTATTTCCAACTTCTGGTGCCTCTTCAGATAAATGTCCAGTTGGAATATAGGAAATGTTTTAATAACATGTGAACACTAATGATGGCATATAGTACCAACTATATAATGACACGTACAGCTTTACAGTATCGCTCAAATATTCTCGGAAAGTATCAACATTTAAGTTTCGACCCGAAGAAAGGGCTTAAAAAATTACAGCAAATTTTTTAATTAAATTTTTGTTCAATCCAGTGATTGCTGCTGATTTTTCGTAATATCTAAAAAAAGTTCTAGCAGTATTGCCGTCGTTTGTAGTGCCCTCACTCTGTTTACAACGTCCATTTTAATTAGTATCGCAAGTTCATTTTGTATTTTCTTTTTTCTTTGCTCTTTTATTACTCTCGTTTCACCCGTAGTGGCATCCGTAACTAAATTACAAAGCGTACTTAATGAGTTAACTTATTACCTACTTCTTATAATTTAGAATAAAATAATATTTAATAAAATAAGATTTTCGAATTGGGTATAATAAGGTATTTTTAAAACTATGTAGGTAGGTACTTAGATTTATGAATATTTTATTTAATATTATTCTACCCACTTTTCTTAGATAAAGTTAAATTAGTTAAAATTGACTTGTAACTTCTTAGAAAATTTAATATGGTTAATAACATACCTGGAAAATCTTCAAAGCGGCATTTAAAAGCAACTTTGGACTCCTGCATGTGCGACATTACTAAAAAAATATTCTTTTTTTCAATAATCGGACAAAGTTGGATGGGATGTTTGGATATTCCTAATGTATAATAGTTGTGTAATCTTATGTATGTAACAACGACCGCATATTTAGGCATTTTTTTAAAAACCACACCAAACTTTGTTTTCTCTTCGACTGGGACCACGGTTCTTTAAAATTCCATGATATGGAATTATGTAAGTAAACTTCACAAGTATTTATTTTATTATTATTTATTTTTTATAGAACACATAAATTTTTTAAAGTTATTTTCGCATCTTTTTTATTGCTCTCAGACAAGTCAAGTTTTCATTTAATAAGGAAGTGCTTTACGATGATACATTTGAAAAAAACTAGTAAACGACTAAACTCCAGATATTTTTCGAATAATCTCGGGGCAAAACAAATTAAAATTCGATAGTCGCTGTTTTGCCCTATGTGCACGAAATATCAAATCCGTTACACTGTGCGACGCAATCGCGTTCAGTGCTGCCCATGCAATCATCCAACTTTCCCCACTTCGAGTGTCCAATATACCAGCACTGGCCTTAAATTACCCGCGACACTGAAAAACATAAACATTTGTTAAAAGGATTTTTGAAAAAAGTTATATTTAATGTTCGGGTATTAGGATATAAATTTACAAGTCGAAACTGTAGGTAGAATGTAGAACATTGTTCCACATTTGACAATTCGTTGTGCGTCAAAATCGTGTTTTTTAAATAAAGTCAAGCGCAAGATGTAATAGATTTTATAGTCGAAAAAAGTGACAATGAGAAAGTTATTAACTATGATTTTTTTCACAATCACATTTTATTTTTACTGTTTAAGGCTAACAAAGTATTCTTTTATTTTGGGGGTTTCTGTTTTGTATAGGAGGCCGCGCCGACTGGGGGCCGGTCTGGACTCAGCTCGGTAAAAAAAAATCTGCCAATCCGGCCCTGGCCACCTCACTCGTTCCAATCGCAGAAGGCGTCCGCGAGTTATAAATTGTCAACTTTATCCTTAATCGTTGCTATGCCAACCATGGGAATCGATTTTTCCAGATATATTTTTGAATGATTGACCGAATTCTTCCCAGATATCAGTTTTCAACTTTCCAACTCAATGAATAACGAAAATGGCAAATTGTTCATCGTCACGGCAACGAAATGTCAAAATTATTTTCACATAAAAAGGTTGTGTCCTTTCTAACATTTCAGTCGTCTCTTTACTCGTTTCAATCAGATAAGCCGTTCGCGAGTTAAAAATGATCAACTTTGTACTTAATGGTTGCTATGGTAATCATCGGAATCAAAATTTATAAAAATATTTTTGAATCATTGACCGAATTCTACCCAGATATCAAATTTCAACTCTCCAACTCAATAAATAATGGAAATAGCAAACTGTTCGTCGTCATGGCAATGAAATGTCAAAATTATTTTCACAGAAAAAAGTAGCTTACTTCCGTGCCTTTCGATTGCCACCTCACTCGTTTCAATCAGATCAGCCGTGCGTGAGTTAGAAATTGTCAACTTTATCCTTAATCGTTGCTATAGAAACCATGCGAATCAAAATTTACACATCTAATTTTGAATGATTGACCGAATTCTTCGCATATATCAAATTTCAACTCTCCAACTCAATAAATATCGGAAATAGCTAATTTTTCGTCGTCATGCCAACGAAATATCGAAAGTATTTTCAAATAAGAAAATAGCTTACTTCTTCCCTTTTCGATTGCCCCATCACTCTTTTCAATCGAATAAGCCGTTCTCAATTAATAACAAATCTAAGCAAAATTTAAATCATCAGTCATTGTGATTTACCCCGTATATTACCTAATGGAATAATACCTTTCTATGATGCCTTGCAGCGTCATCGAAAAATAGTTAAATATGGCATTTAATGCGTACTTCTTCAAATTATATGTTCCGGAATGGACACTGGAAAGGCTTTAGAGGCGTTGGTCGGTATTTTTCAAGCCCAAAACTGTCCAGAAACCCTAAAATTCTCGCAAGAAAAATTGGCATTTTTGCGACATTTTGACACTTCATATTTTAATACATTTCTCCGTATAAGACTGATTTTGACATGCATTTGCATGGTCTCAGAAACTTGAAAAAAATTCGTAGTTAATGCTTAAATCGTCCAATGAAATGTACCGTAAATAAAAATATAAAGTCCGTTTTACCTTTTTCATGTATATTTCAAGCCGAAATCGGTCCAGGAAGCTTCCAATATCGCTACAAAAACTGTTATTTTCATGACATTTTGACAGGTCATATTTTAATTTCGATGTAATTGTTCAATTGTTCAATTGTTTTTTCAAGGCACGGCTTTAATATATGTACTTTTTAAAATTTTTCCTGCACCGATGCAAAAAAAGGTATTTATTTATAACTTTAACGAAAAAATATGGAATTTTAATTAGTTAGAAGTGTTCTCAGATGATAAGGGATGAAAATAAACCAAAAAAGAACTGTTAAATCGGAGAAATAATATATAATAATGCCTTTTAAAGATGAATTTTGTTGAAAAAAAAAACAGAAAAAATGAGTTTTTACCCCCCAAATCCGGTCCTAGATCACCCATTCGGGATTTGTTTTAAAGCCTGATTATATCCCCACGGGATAGCGTTGAAAAAGTTGGAAGAAATTAGCTGGGAAAAGATACAGAGTGATTCGAATGTAGAGATGTCATGAAAAAAAATTGTCAAAAACCGAAATTTAATTATCAATTGCTCCTTTCCTATTAGGAATAAAGGAACTAAAAATACGTTTGTAACGTATTTCGGCGAGCTCTTTCCGATAGGGCACATGGAATTTCGACTTGAATCCATTTTGACCCCCAAAAATTAAATTCCGTCAAAAAATTTCATGAAAAAACGTAATTTCCAGTTTTTCCCAAATTTTTCCAATTTGCAGTCGTTTTAGGTATAGGTAAATGTATTGCAAAAAGAAAGTATCTGAGATTCTTTAGTTTTATGTTCAAATACGTTTTTCTGTCCGATGTTCCGGTTTCGACTTATTCAGTGCCAAAGTGGGGTCTACAAAGGGCATTTTTCGACATAAAAAAATTCAAAAGAATTACTTCCCATTTTCCGAATACCGCCAGTGTCAATAGGGTTCTGAAGCTCCCGGTCCTCCACAACCTCCGAAAATTTAAATCGATTTAATTAAGTTTTGCGACCTGTACCCGATTTCAACGGAAATCGCTGAAATTTCGACTTTGACGTTTTATATCTCCGAAACGGAACACCCTGTATAACTGAATTTTTTACCAAAGCTAGTCCCACTATCCCTCTATTAACCCAGAAAATTTGAACGTTCCACCTGCAACCATCTCGGAGAAATATAAATTGAGATTGCCGAAAAACAGAATTGGACAACAAACATACATTTTCTCACTCACGGGGCGTTATATAGAGCGCTGTTGGCGCTCTATAACTAGCACGCGTAGAGCGCCTAATCGCCCCCCGCGGGGGCTCTATAAGGTCGGTTATATCATCATTGTCATTCCCTGAAAGTTTCGTGTTTCTAGGCCATGTATTAAGGAAGATATCACACTCCTATGGACTGATGATGCAGAATATAGCGCCCTTCGTAACCGTGTCGCTACACACATACAAACACCACACGTAGAAACTATTTTTGCCAACAAAAAACTTTTCGTACACCCTGTATACATACATACATACATAATCACATATTAACACAAATGTATTCGATTTGCGTGAAATCCGTCCAAATAAAGTTTATCTAAGTAATAATAGGAGTATTTGCCCATACCAAGACTTTTTGGACACCCTGTATACGTTCAAACTAACACCGACACGTTTAAATATTAATATAGTCGATTTACTTAAAATCCGAATTAAGTAATTTTATCTCGGTATTAATAGAATTATTTGCCTATACCAAGACTTTTCGGACACCCTGTATACATACATACAAACATAAACACATATTAATACAAATATATTCGATTTGCGTGAAATCCGACCTAATAAAGTTTATCTAAGTAATAATAGGAGTCCCATACCAAGACTTTTCGGACTCTCTGTATATATTCAAACTAACACCCACACGTCTAAATAGGAATATAGTCGATTTAATTAAAATCCGATTTAATTAGGTTTATCTCGGTACTAGTAGAAGTATTTGCCCTTACCAAGACTTTTCGGACACCCTGTATACATATGTACAACACATATAAAAACAAATATAATCGCTTTGCTTGAAATCCGGTTTAATTACATTTATCCTGGTGCTACTAGGAGTATTTGCTCCAACCAAGACTTTTTGGACAGCCTGTATACAAACATAATATATCGCCGTACACATAGAAATGCAATTTTATACGATTTGCTTTAAATCCGACAATTAAGTTTATCTTTTTACATATAGCAAAGGTATTTGTTCATACAAAGACTTTTCGGACACCCTGTACTATACATAATATACAGAGTGATTCAAATATAGAGATGTCATGAAAAAAAATCGTAAAAAATCTAAATTTAATTTTCGATTGCTCCTTTCCTGTTAAGAATGAAGGAACCAAAAAATACGTTTATAACGTAGTTCGGCGAGATCTTTCCGATAAGGTACATGGGATTTCGATTTGAATCCATTTTGACCCCCAAAAAAATTGACAACCGTCAAAAATTTGCATGAAAAATCGTAATTTCCAGTTTCTCCCAAATTTTTCCAATTTCCAGTCGATTTAGGTATAGGTAAATGTATTGCAAAAAGAAAGTATTTGAGATTCTTTAGTTTTATGTTCAAATCCGTTTTTCTGTCCGACGCTACGTTTTCGAGCAATGTAGAATTGAATATGGGTCTGCAAGTGCCATTTTTCGACATAAAAAAATTCAAAAGAATTACTTCCCATTTTCCGAATACCGCCAATTTCAATAGGGTTCTGAAGCTCCCGGTCCTCTACAACCTCCGAAAATTTAAATCGATTTAATTAAGTTTTGCGACCTGTAATCGATCCCATACGAAATCGCGGAAATTTCGATTTTGGCGTTTAATAACTCCGAAACGGAACACCCTGTATAACTGATTTTTTTACCGAAGCTAGCCGCACTATCCCTCTATTAACTCAGAAAATTTGGTTGCTCCCCCTCTAACTGTCTTCTGAAGCTAGATGCACTATCACTCTATTAACCCTTAAAATTTGATTGCCTCACCTCTAACCGTTTTCGAGAAAAAAAATTGAGAAAGTGAAAATGTCGAAAATGACGGCAACGGACGAACATTTTCTGACTGACGGGGCGTTATATAGAGCGCCTTTCCCGCTCTATAACTAGTACGGGTAGACCGCCCTATCGCCCCTCCGAGGGGGCTCTATAATGTCGGTAATATCATTGTCATGCACTGAAAGGGGGCTCCATAATATCGGTAATATCATCATTGTCATGCCCTGAAAGTTTCGTGTTTCTAGAGCATGTATTAAGGAAGATATCACACTCCTTCGGACTGATGATGTAGAATAGACACATATTAATACAAATATATTAGATTTGCTTGAAATTCGACCTAATAAAGTTTATCTAAGTACTAATAGGAGTATTAGCCCATTCCAAGACTTTTTGGACACCCTGTATACATTCACACTAACACTAACACGTTTAAATAGGAATATAGTCGATGTACTTAAAATCTTAATTAGTTAAGTTTATCTTGGTACTAGTAGAAGTATTTGCCCATACTAAGACTTTTAGGACACCCTGTATACAAACATATAAATCCGTACACAGAAATGCAAATATATACCTACGATTTGCTTTAAATCCGATAATTGAGTTACTATTTGTACAAAAGCCAGAGGTAATTGCCCATTCAAAGACTTTTCGGACACCCTGTATACATACATAAAAACACAACAGAACACGACACATAGTAATTTAAATATTTTCGATTTTCTTGAAAACCGGCTCAATTAATTTTATCTTCGTACTAATGGCAAAGATATTTCCGCATACAAAGACTTTTTGGGCATCCTGTATACAAATATACAATCATGCACATGCCGCAAGGTATAAAATGTATTTTCGAATCGTTCTGGTTACTTTAAAACGATCCGAATCAAGTCATTTCCCTAAAATTAAATTAAAATTATTCAATAATAATTAATATATTGCCCCAAAGGTATATACACGCTCATGGTTAGAAAATAAAATGCATATTTTTGGATTTTTTCGATGCCACTGAGCGCAATATTAGAATCTTCAATGATGTCTTGTAGCGTCATCGGAAAGTCGATAAAATTGGGTTTTAAAGCCAAATTTATCAAATGAAATGTCTTTCTACCGAAAGCATAAGGTCCCTAAATCCCTTGCCCGGTAAATTTGAAGCCGAAGTTGGTCCAGAGTCCTTCCTATTTCGCATCAAAATGCTGACATTTTAGTCAAATTGTGACATTTCATACATTATAATTAAATTAATACATTTTCCCGTATAGAAATTGATTTTTATAATGCAATGTAGGGCCAACAAAAATTTCAAAAAAATGATATTTAATGCCCATCTCGTGCTACGAAATGGTCAGGAATAGATAAAAAACGTCCATTCTATCAATTCCATGTATATTCCAAGCCGAAACTGGCTCAGGATCTTTAAACTATCGCCAGAAAAACTGGATATTTTGACAGCTCATATTTATCTTCGATGTAAAGCGTCACCAGTTCAATTGTTTTTTTTTTCATGGCATGGTTTAACATTCGCAGTTTTTAAAATTTTTCCTGCACCGAAGGAAGAAAACCTATTTATTTATAACTTTAACGCAAAAATATGGAGTTTTAATTAGTTAGCAGTGTTCTCAGATGATGAGGGAAGAAAATAAACCGAAAAAGAGCTGTTAAATAAGAGAAATAATACATAATAATGCCTTTTAAAGATGAATTTTGATGGACAAAAACAGAAAAAATGTGTTTTTACCCCCTAAATCCGGCCCTGGATCACCCGTTCGGGATTCGTTTTAAAGCCTGATTATATCCCCAAGGGATAGCGTTGAAAAAGTTGGAAGAAATTAGATAGGAAAAGATACAGAGTGATTCAAATGTAGAGATGTCATGAAAAAAATAGTTAAAAATCGAAATTTAATCGTCGATTGCTCCTTTCCTATTAAGAATTAAGGAACCGCAAAATATGAAAATTACGTATTTTGGCGAGCTCTTTCCGATAAGGCATATGGGATTTCGATTTGAATCCATTTTGACCCCGAAAACATTTAAAAACCGTCAAAGATTTGGGTCAAAATTTGTAATTTTCAGTTTTTCCCAAATTTTTACAATTTCCAGTCGTTTTAGGTATACGTAAATGTATTGCAAAAAGAAAGTATTTGAGATTCTTTAGTATTATGTTCAAATACGTTTTTCTGTACGACGTTTCGTTTTCGAGTTATTCAGTGCCAAAGTGGGGTCTGCAAACCGCATTTTTCGACATAAAAAAATTCAAAAGAATTACTTCCCATTTTCCGAATACCGCCAGTTTCAATAGGGTTCTGAAGCTCCCGGTCCTCCACAACCTCCGAAAATTTAAATCGATTTAATTAAGTTTTGCGACCTGTAATCGATCCCATAGGAAATCGCTGAAATTTCGAATTTGATGTTTAATAAGTCCGAAACGGAACACCCTGTATAACTGATTTTTTTACCGAAGCTAGCCGCACTATCCCTCTATTAACTCAGAAAATTTGGTTGCTCCCCCTCTAACTGTCTTCGAGAAAAAAAATTGAAAAGGTGAAAATGTCGAAACGGACGACAACATACGGCCATACATACACACACACACCCACACACACATTTTCCTAACCAACGGCTCGGTATATAGACCGCTCGGCGGGCGGTCTATAACTATGGTGCATAGACCGCCTAATCGCCCCCCGAGGGGGCTCTGTAATGTCGGTTATATCATCATAGTCATGCCCTGAAAATTTCGTTTTGCTACGCCATGTATTAAGGACGATATCACACTCCTTCGGACTGATGATGGAGAATAGACCGCCCTTCGTAACCGTGTCGCTACACACATACAAACACCACACGTAGAAACGATTTTTACCAACAAAAAACTTTTCGGACACCCTGTATACAAACATAAACACATATTAATATAAATGTATTCGATTTGCGTGAAATCCGACCTAATAAAGTTTATCTAAGTAATAGGAGTATTTGCCCATACCAAGACTTTTTGGACACCCTATATACATTCAAACTAACACCCACACGTTTAAATAGGAATACAGTCGATTTACTTAAAATCCGAATTAAGTAGGTTTATCTCGGTACCTACTAGTAGAAGTATTTGCTCATACCGAGACTTTTCGGGCACCCTGTATCCATACATACAAACATAAACACATATTAATACAAATATATTTGATTTGCGTGAAATCCGACCTAATAAAGTTTATCTAAGTAATAATAGGAGTCCCATACCAAGACTTTTCGGACACCCTGTATACATTCAAACTAACACCCACACGTTTAAATAGGAATATAGTCGATTTAAATAAAATCCGAATTAATTAGGTTTATCTCGGTACTAGTAGAAGTATTTGCCGATACCAAGACTTTTCAGACACCCTGTATACATATACACAACACATATAAAAACAAATATAATCGATTTGCATGAAATCCGGTTTAATTACATTTATCCTGGTATTACTAGGAGTATTTGCTCCAACCAAGACTTTTTGGACAGCCTGTATACAGACATATATCTCCGTACACATAGAAATGCAAGTATATACGATTTGCTTTAAATCCGACAATTAAGTTTATATTTGTACAAATAGCAAAATTATTTGTCCATATAAAGACTTTTCGGACACCCTGTATACATACATACCAACACAACACAACACGACAGAGTAATTTAAATATTTTCGATTTTCTTGAAACCTCAGTTAAGTTTATCTTCGTACTAACGGCAAAGATACAGGGCATACAAATACTTTTTGGACAATCTGTATACATACAAACATATAAACAACCACACAAAGCAATAAAAAATTTACGATTTCCTCGAAATAAGACTTATTTAAGTTTTTCTTCGTGTTAATGACAAAGATATTTGCGCATACAAAGACATTTCGGACACCCTGTAGACATATATACAATCTCGCACTTGCCGAAGTGTACAAAATGTATTTTCGAATCGTTCTCTTTGCTTTAAAACGATCCGAATCAATTCATTTCCCTAAAATTAAATTACAATTATTTAATAATAATTAATATATTAGCCCAAAGGTATACACGCTCATGCTTAGGAAATAAAATGCATATTTTTAGATATTATAACAAATTTGTCGATGCCACTGAGCGCAATATTAGAATCTTCAATGATGTCTTGTAGCGTCATCGGAAAATCGATAAAATTGGTTTTTAAAGCCAAATTTATCAAATGAAATGTCTTTCTACCGAAAGTATAAGGTCCCTAAATCCTTAGCCCGGTAAATTTGAAGCCGAAGTAGGTCCACACTCCTTCCAATCTCGCATCAAAATGCTGACATTTTAGCCAAATTGTGACATTTCATATATTATAATTAAATTAATACATTGTCCCGTATAGAAATTGATTTTTATAATGCAATGTAGGGTCAACAAAAATTTCAAAAAGATGATATTTAATGCCCGTCTAGTGCTACGAAATGGTCAGGAATAGATAAAAAAACCTCCATTCTATCAATTCCATGTATGTTCCAAGCCGAAACTGGCTCAGGATCTGTAAAATATCTTTAGAAAAACTGTATATTTTGACAGCTCATATTTAACTTCGATGTAAAGCGTCACCAGTTCAATTGTTTTTTTTTCATGGCATGGTTAAAAATTCGCAGTTTTTAAAATTTTTCCTGCACCGAAGGAAGAAAACCTATTTATTTATAACTTTAACGCAAAAATATGGAGTTTTAATTAGTTAGCAGTGTTCTCAGATGATGAGGGAAGAAAACAAACCAAAAAGAGCTGTTAAATAAGAGAAATAATACATAATAATGTCATTTAAAGATGAATTTGGATGGAAAAAAACAGAAAAAATGTGTTTTACCCCCTAAATCCGGTCCTGGATCACCCATTCGGGATTCATTCTAAAGCCTGATTATATCCCCACGGGATAGCGTTGAAAAAGTTGGAAGAAATTAGATAGGAAAAGATACAGAGTGATTCGAATGTAGAGATGTCATGAAAAAAAATGGTTAAAAACAGAAATTTAATTATCGATTGCTCCTTTCCTATTAAGAATAAAGGAACCAAAAAATATATTTATAACGTAGTTCGGCGAGGTCTTTCCGATAAGGTACATGGGATTTCGATTTGGATCGATTTTGACCCCGAAAAAAATTGACAACCGTCAAAAAAAGCGTAATTTCCAGTTTTTAACAAATTTTTCCAATTTCCAGTCGTTTTAGGTATAGGTAAATGTATTGCAAAAAGAAAGTATTTGAGATTCTTTAGTTTTATGTTCAAATACGTTTTTCTGTCCGATGTACCGGCTTCGACTTATTAAGCGCCAAAAATTCAAAAGAATTTCTTCTCATTTTCCGAATACCGCCAGTTTCAATAGGGTTCTGAAGCTCCCGGTCCTCTACAACCACCTGCAACCATCTCGGAGAAAAGAATTTGAGATTGTCGAAAAACACGATTTCTCAACCGGCGAACATTTTTCTCACGGACGGCTAGGTATATAGAGCGGCCTGAAATGCGCTCTATAACTAGCATGCGTAGAGCGCCTAATCGCCCCCCGAGGGGGCTCTATAAGGTCGGTAATATCATCATTGTCATGCCCTGAAAGTTTCGTGTTTCTAGGCCATGTATTAAGGAAGATATCACACTCCTACGGACTGATGATGCAGAATAGAGCGCCCTTCGTAACGGTATCGCTACATACATACAAACACCTATTACATATAAATACAATATATATGATTTCGCTGAAACGCTACTAAATTAAGCTTATCATCTTTCGATCGGCTTGGAACCATACATTTGATAACATGATCTTCCTGAAATGGCCGAGCTGGATGAAGATTGGTGGCGAGACCTTCGGGCACGCCACTGATGGCTCAATGGAAAAAAATTGTGCATACATATTATGAACGTCGCTTCTTTCCATCTAAGAAGCCGTCCGCGAGTTGTAAGTTGTTAACTTTACCCCTAATCGTTCCTATTGCAATAATCAAAATTGGAAATTGCAAAAATTGATTTCAATGATTGACCGAATCCCACTTAGATGCGAAATTTCTACTCTGCAACTCAATAAATAACGGAGAAATCAAATTGATCGTCGTCATGACTACCAAAAATCGAAATTATTTTCAAATTAAAAAGTAGTTTACTTCCATCCCTTTAGATAGTCACCTCACTCGTTCCAATCGCAGAAGGCGTCCGCGAGTTATAAATTGTCAACTTTATCCTTAATCGTTGCTATGCCTACCATGGGAATCGATTTTTCCAGATATATTTTTGAATGATTGACCGAATTCTTCCCAGATATCAGTTTTCAACTTTCCAACTCAATAAATAACGAAAATAGCAAATTGTTCATCGTCACGGCAACGAAATGTCAAAATTATTTTCACATAAAAAGTGTACTTTCTAATATTCCGATCGTCAGTTTACTCGTTTCAATCAGATAAGCCGTTCGCGAGTTAAAAATGATCAACTTTATACTCAATCGTTGCTATGGTAATCATCAGAATCAAAATTTATAAAAATATTTTTGAATGATTGACCGAATTCTACCCAGATATCAAATTTCAACTCTCCAACTCAAGAAATAATGGAAATAGCAAACGGTTCGTCGTCATGGCAACAAAATGTCAAAATTATTTTCACATAAAAAGAGGATTACTTCCTTGCCAATCGATTGCCACCTCACTCGTTTCAATCAGATCAGCCGTGCGTGAGTTAGAAATTGTCAACTTTATCCTTAATCGTTGCCATAGAAACCACGCGAATCAAAATTTTACATATGTAATTTTGAATGATTGACCGAATTCTTCCCATATATCAAATCTCAACTCTCCAACTCAATAACTATTGGAAATAGCAAATTTTTCGTCGTCATGCCAACGAAATGTCGAAATTATTTTCAAATAAGAAAATAGCTTACTTCCTCCCCTTTCGATTGCCACATCACTCTTTTCAATAGAATAAGCCGTTCTCAATTAATAACAAATCCAAGCAAAATTTAAATCAGGCCCGTCATTGTGATATACCCCGTATAGTACCTAATGGAATAAAACCTTTATATGATGCTTTGTAGCGTCATCGAAAATTTGTTAGAATTGGTATTTAATGTGTAATTCTTCAAATTATGTGTTCCGGAATTCACACGGGAAAGTCTATCGAGGCCTTGCCCTGTATTTTTCAAGCCGGAAACGGTTCAGAAACCCTAAAATCTCGCAAGAAAAACTGGCATTTTTGCGACATTTTGACACTTCATATTTTAATTCATTTCTCCATATAAAACTGATTTTGAAAAGCATTTGCATGGCCTCAGCAAAATTAATAAAATTGGTGTTTAATGCTTAAATCGTCCAATGAAATGTACCGTAATTAAAAATATAAAGTCCGTTTTACCTTTGCCATGTATATTTCAAGCCGAAATCGGTTCAGGAAACTTCCAATATCCCTACAAAACGGGTATTTTCATGACATTTTGACAGGTCATATTTTAATTTCCGTTTCATTTGTTTCTCCAAGGCAAGCCATTTAAAATATATACTTTTTAAAATTTTTCCTGCAGCGATGCGAAAAAAGGTATTTATTTATAACTTTAACGAAAAAATATGGAATTTTGATTAGTTAGGAGTGTTCTCAGATGATAAGGGATGAAAATAAACCAAAAAAGAATCGTTAAATAAGAGAAATAATATTTAATAATGCCCTTTAAAGATGAGTTTTGGTTGAAAAAAAAAACCAAAAAAAATGAGTTTTTACCTCCTAAATCCGGCCCTGGATCATCCATTCGGGATTCTTTTTAAAGCCTGATTATATCCCCAAGGGATAGCGTTGAAAAAGTTGGAAGAAATTAGATAGGAAAAGATACAGAGTGATTCAAATGTAGAGATGTCATGAAAAAAAATGGTAAAAAATCGAAATTTAATCGTCGATTGCTCCTTCCCTATTAAGAATGAAGGAACCAAAAATTATGAGAAATACGTATTTTGGCGAGCTCTTTCCGATAAGGCACAAAATTAAAAACCGTCAAAGATTTGAATGAAAAATTGTAATTTCCAGTTTTTCTCAAATTTTTCCAATTTCCAGTCGTTTTAGGTATAGGTAAATGTATTGCAAAAAGAAAGTATTTGAGATTCTTTAGTTTTATGTTGCAATCCGTTTTTCTGTCCGACGCTGCGTTTTCGAGCAATGTAGAATTGAATATGGGTCTGCAAGTGCCATTTCTCGACATGAAAAAAATCAAAAGAATTACTTCTTATTTTCCGAATACCGCCAATTTCAATATGGTTCTGAAGCTCCCGGTCCTCTACAACCTCCGAAAATTTAAATCGATTTAATTAAGTTTTGCGACCTGTAATCGATCCCATACGAAATCGCGCAAATTTCGACTTTGGCGTTTAATAACTCCGAAACGGAACACCCTGTATAACTGAATTTTTTACTGAAGCTAGATGCACTATCCCTATATTAACCCAGAAAATTTGATTGCCTCACCTCTAACCGTTTTCGAGAAAAAAAATTGAGAAAGTGAAAATGTCGAGAATGACAGCAACGGACGAACATTTCTCACTGACGGGGCGTTATATAGAGCGGCCTGAAAGGCACTCTATAACTAGCATGCGTAGAGCGCCTAATCGCCCCCCCCCGCCCCCGAGGGGGCTCTATAAGATCGGCAATATCATCATTGTCATGCCCTGAAAGTTTCGTGTTTCTAGGCCATGTATTAACGAAGATATCACACTCCTACGGACTGATGATGCAGAATAGAGCGCCCTTCGTAACCGTATCGCTACATACATACAAACACCTATTACATATAAATACAATATATACGATTTCGCTGAAACCCTACTAAATTAAGCTTGTCATCTTTCGATCGGCTTGGAACCATACATTTGATAACATCATCTTCCTGAAATGGTCGAGCTGGATGATGATTGGTGGCGAGCCCTTCGGGCACGCCACTGATGTCTCAATGGAAAAAAATTGTGCATACATATTATGAACGTCGCTTCTTTCCATCTAAGAAGCCGTCCGCGAGTTGTAAGTTGTTAACTTTACCCCTAATCGTTGCTATGGCAATCATCAAAATTGAAAATTGCAAAAATTGTTTTCAATGATTGACCGAATTCTACTTAGATGCGAAATTTCTACTCTGCGACTCAATAAATAACGGAGAAATCAAATTGATCGTCGTCATGACTACCTAAAATCGAAATTATTTTCAAATAAAAAAGTAGTTTACTTCCATCCCTTTCGATAGCCACCTCACTCGTTCCAATCGCAGAAGGCGTCCGCAAGTTATAAATTGTCAACTTTATCCTTAATCGTAGCTATGCCAACCATGGGAAGCGATTTTTCCAGATATATTTTTGAATGATTGACCGAATTCTTCCCAGATATCAGTTTTCAACTTTCCAACTCAATAAATAACGAAAATGGCAAATTGTTCATCGTCACGGCAACGAAATGTCAAAATTATTTTCACATAAAAAGTAGTGTACTTTCTAATATTTCGATCGTCACTTTACTCGTTTCAATCAGATAAGTCGTTCGCGAGTTAAAAATGATCAACTTTATACTCAATCGTTGCTATGGTAATCATCGGAATCAAAATTTATAAAAATGTTTTTGAATGATTGACCGAATTCTACCCAGATATCAAATTTCACCTCTCCAACTCAATAAATAATGGAAATAGCAAACTGTTCGTCGTCATGGCAACGAAATGTCAAAATTATTTTCACATAAAAAAGTAGCTTGCTTCATTCCCTTTCGATTGCCACCTCACTCGTTTCAATCAGATCAGCCGTGCGTGAGTTTGAAATTGTCAACTTTATCCTTAATCGTTGCTATAGAAACCATGCGAATCAAAATTTACACATATAATTTTGAATGATTGACCGAATTCTTCTCATATATCTCAAATTTCAACTCTCCAACTCAATAAATATCGGAAATACCAAATTTTTCGTCGTCATGCCAACGAAATGTCGAAATTATTTTCAAATAAGAAAATAGCTTACTTCCTCCCCTTTCGATTGACACATCACTCTTTTCAATCGAATAAGCCGTTCGCAATTAATAACAAATCTAAGCAAAACTTAAATAATCAGTCATTGTGATTTACCCCGTATAGTACCTAATGGAATAACCTTTTTCTGATGCTTCGCCGCGTCATCGAAAAATTGTTAAAATTGGTATTTAATGACTAATTCGTCAAATTATGTTCCGGAATCCACACGGAAAAGTATATAGATGCGTTGCCCGGTATTTTTCAAGCCGGAAATGGTTCAGAAACCCTAAAATCTCGCAAGAAAAACTGGCATTTTTGCGACATTTTGACACTTCATATTTTAATTCATTTCTCCATATAAAACTGATTTTGAAAAGCATTTGCATGCCCTCAGCAAAATTAATCAAATTGGTATTTAATGCTTAAATCGTCCAATGAAATGTACCGTAATTAAAAATATAAAGTCCGTTTTACCTTTGCCATGTATATTTCAAGCCGTAATCGGTTCAGGAAGCTTCCAATACCGCTACAAAAACTGGTATTTTCATGACATTTTGACAGGTCATATTTTAATTTCGATGTAAAGAGACTCCGTTTCATTTGTTTCTCCGAGGCAAGGCATTTAAAATATGTACTTTTTAAAATTTTTCCTGCAGCGATGGAAAAAAAGGTATTTATTTATAACTTCAACGAAAAAATATGGAATTTTAATTAGTTAGAAGTGTTCTCAGATGATAAGGGATGAAAATAAACCAAAAAAGAATCGTTAAATAAGAGAAATAATATATAATAATGCCCTTTAAAAATGAGTTTTGGTTGAAAAAAAACAGAAAAAATGAGTTTTTACCTCCTAAATCCGGCCCAATGTGGAGATGTCATGAAAAAAAATGGTAAAAAATTGAAATTTAATCGTCGATTGCTCCTTTCCTATTAAGAATGAAGGAACCAAAAATTTTGAAAACTACGTATTTTGGCGAGCTCTTTCCGATAAGGCACATGGGATTTCGATTTGAATCCATTTTGACCCCCAAAAAATTAAAAACCGTCAAAGATTTGCATGAAAATTTGTAATTTCCAGTTTTTCTCAAATTTTTCCAATTTCCAGTCGTTTTAGGTATAGGTAAATGTATTTGAGATTTTTTAGTTTTATGTTCAAAACCGTTTTTCTGTCCGACGCTGCGTTTTTGAGCAATGTAGAATTGAAAATGGGTCTGCAAGTGCCATTTTTCGACATAAAAAAATTCAAAAGAATTACTTCCCATTTTCCGAATACCGCCAATTTTAATCGGGTTCTGAAGCTCCCGGTCCTCTACAACCGCCGAAAATTTAAATCGATTTAATTAAGTTTTGCGACCTGTAATCGATCCCATACGAAATCGCGGAAATTTCGAATTTGGCGTTTAATAACTCCGAAACAGAACACCCTGTATAACTGAATTTTTTACTGAAGCTAGACGCACTATCCCTCTATTAACGCAGAAAATTTGATTGCCTCACCTCTAACTGTTTTCGAGAAAAAAAAATTGAGAAAGTGAAAATGTCGAAAATGACGGCAACGGGCGAGCATTCCTCACGGACGGCTAGGTATATAGAGCGGCCTGAAAGGCGCTTTATAACTAGCATGCGTAGAGCGCCTAATCGCCCCCCCCCCGCCCCCGAGGGGGCTCTATAAGATCGGCAATATCATCATTGTCATGCCCTGAAAGTTTCGTGTTTCTAGGCCATGTATTAACGAAGATATCACACTCCTACGGACTGATGATGCAGAATAGAGCGCCCTTCGTAACCGTATCGCTACATACATACAAACACCTACACGTAGAAACTATTTTTGCCAACAAAAAGACTTTTGGGACACCCTGTATACATATATACAAACATAAACACATATTAATACACATATATTCGATTTGCGTGAAATCCGACCTAATAAAGTTTATCTAAGTAATAATAGGAGTATTTGCACATACCAAGACTTTTTGGACACCCTGTATACATTCAAACTAACACCCACACGTTTAAATAGGAATATAGTCGATTTAATTAAAATCCGAGTTAATTATTTTTATCTTGGTACTAGTAGAACTATTTGCCCATACCAAGACTTTTCGGACACCCTGTATACATATATACAAACATAAACACATATTAATACACATATATTCGATTTGCGTGAAATCCGACCTAATAAAGTTTATCTAAGTTATAATAGGAGTGTTTGCCCATACCAAGACTTTTTGGACACCCTGTATACATTCACACTAATACCCACACGTTTAAATAGGAATATAGTCGATTTACTTCAAATCCGAATTAATTAGGTTTATCTCGGTACTAGTAGAAGTATTTGCCCATACCAAGACTTTTCGGACACCCTGTATACGTATATACAACACATTTAAAAACAAATATAATCAATTTACATGAAATCCGGTTTAATTACATTTATTCTGGTACTACTAGGAGTATTTGCTCCAACCAAGACTTTTTGGACAGCCTGTATACAGACATACATATCTCCGTACACATAGAAATGCATATATATACGATTTGCTTTAAATCCGACAATTAAGTTTATATTTGTACAAATAGCAAAGGTATTTGCCAATACAAAGACTTTTCGGACACCCTGTATACATACATACCAACACAGCACAACACGACACATAGTAATTTAAACATTTTCGATTTTCTGGAAAACCCAATTAAATTTATCTTCGTACTAATGGCAAAGATACAGAGCATACAAAGACTTTTTGGACAGTCTGTATACATACAAACATATAAACAACAGCACAAAGGAATAAAAAATTTACGATATCTTTGAAATAAGACCTATTTAAGTTTTTCTTCGTGTTAATGACAAAGATATTTGCGCATACAAAGACTTTTCGGACACCCTGTAGACATATATACAATCACGCACTTGCCGAAGGGTATAAAATGTATTTTCGAATCGTTCTCTTTACTTTAAAACGATCCGAATCAATTCATTTCCCTAAAATTAAATTACAATTATTTAATAATAATTAATATATTGTCCCAAAGGTATACACGCTCATGCTTAGGAAATAAAATGCATATTTTTGGATATTATAACAAATTTGTCGATGCCACTGAGCGCAATATTAGAATCTTCAATGATGGCTTGTAGCGTCATCGGAAAATCGATAAAATTGGTTTTTAAAGCCAAATTTATCAAATGAAATGTCTTTCTACCGAAAGTATAAGGTCCCTAATTCCCTTGCCCGGTAAATTTCAAGCCGAAGTTGGTCCAGACTGCTTCCAATCTCCCAAGAAAAACTGGCATTTTTGCGACATTTTGACAGGTCATAATTTTAATTTCGATATAAAGAGTTCAATTGTTTTTTCAAGGCACGGCTTTTAATATATGTACTTTTTAAAATTTTTCCTGCAGCGATGAGAAAAAAGTATTTATTTATAACTTTAACGAAAAAATATGGAATTTTAATTAGTTAGAAGTGTTTTCAGATAATAAGGGATTAAAATAAACCAAAAAAGAATCGTTAAATAAGAGAAATAATATATAATAATGCCTTTTAAAGATGAATTTTGATGAAAAAAAAACAGAAAAAATGAGTTTTTACCCCCTAAATCCGGCCCTGGATCACCCATTCGGGATTCATTTTAGAGCCTGATTATATCCCCACGGGATAGCGTTGAAATAGTTGGAAGAAATTAGATAGGAAAATATACAGAGTGATTCAAATGTAGAGATGTCATGAAAAAAAATCGTAAAAAATCTAAATTTAATTATCGATTGCTCGTTTCCTATTAAGAATGAAGGAACCAAAAAATACGTTTATAACGTAGTTCGGCGAGGTCTTTCCGATAAGGTACATGGGATTTCGATTTGAATCCGTTTTGACCCCCAAAAAAATTGACAACCGTCAAAAATTTGCATGAAAAATCGTAATTTCCAGTTTCTCCCAAATTTTCCCAATTTCCAGTCGTTTTAGGTATAGGTAAATGTATTGCAAAATGAAAGTATTTGAGATTCTTTAGATTTAAGTTCAAATCCGTTTTTCTGTCCGACGTTCCGGCGACCGAGTTATTTGGTGCCAAAGAGGGGTTTATAAACAGCATTTTTCGACATAAAAAAATTCAAAAGAATTACTTCCCATTTTTCGAATACCGCCAGTTTCAATAGGGTTCTGAAGCTCCCGGTCCTCCACAGCCTTCGAAAATTTAAATCGATTTAATTATGTTTTGCGACCTGTCATCGATCCCATAGGAATTCGCGGAAATTTCGACTTTCATGTTTAATAACTCCGAAACGGAACACCCTGTATAACTGAATTTTTTACCGAAGCTAGATGCACTATCCCTCTATTAATCCAGAAAATTTCAACGTTCCACTTGGAACCATCTCGGAGAAAAAAAAAATGAGATTGTCGAAAAACCGAATTGGACAACACAGGAACATTTTTCTGGCCAAGGGCTCGGTATATAGAGCGGCCTGAAAGGCGCTCTATAACTAGCACGCGTAGAGCGCCTAATCGCCCCCGAGGGGCTCTATAAGGTCGGTAATATCATCATTGTCATGCCCTGAAAGTTTCGTGTTTCTAGGCCATGTATTAAGGAAGATATCACACTCCTACGGACTGATGATGCAGAATAGAGCGCCCTTCGTAACCGTGTCGCTACACACATACAAACACCACACGTAGAAACTATTTTTGCCAACAAAAAACTTTTCGGACACCCTGTATACATACATACAAACATAAACACATATTAACTCAAATGTATTCGATTTGCGTGAAATCCGACCAAATAAAGTTTATCTAAGTAATAATAGGAGTATTTGCCCATACCAAGACTTTTTGGACACCCTGTATACGTTCAAACTAACACAGACACGTTTAAATAGGAATATAGTCGATTTACTTAAAATCCGAATTAAGTAATTTTATCTCGGTATTAATAGAATTATTTGCCCATACCAAGACTTTTCGGACACCCTGTATACATACATACAAACATAAACACATATTAATACAAATATATTCGATTTGCGTGAAATCCGACCTAATAAAATTTATCTAAGTAATAATAGGAGTCCCATACCAAGACTTTTCGGACTCCCTGTATACGTTCAAACTAACACCCACACGTTTAAATAGGAATATAGTCGATTTAATTAAAATCCGATTTAATTAGGTTTATCTTGGTACTAGTAGAAGTATTTGCCCATACCAAGACTTTTCGGACACCCTATATACATATATACAACACATATAGAAACAAATATAATCGCTTTGCATGAAATCCGGTTTAATTACGTTTATCCTGGTACTACTAGAAGTATTTGCTCCAACCAAGACTTTTTGGACAGCCTGTATACAAACATAATATATCTCCGTACACATAGAAATGCAAATATATACGATTTGCTTTAAATCCGACAATTAAGTTTATCTTTTTACAAATAGCAAAGGTATTTGTCCATACAAATACTTTTCGGAGACCCTGTACTATACATACTGTGACCACCCTTACTTCTCTTAGCACGCCACGAGGATAATTATATAGAGAGGTATCTCGCTAGTTCTAGGTTGTAAGATTTACGGACGCTTATGTACTGTAAGGATGCCGCCAGCCTTTAAACAGTGGAGAAGGGGCCAGGTTCATAAAAAGATTTATAGAGGGCGCCACATGATTTTATTTCATCCACCAGTACTAACCTACCTACCTATCAACCAAAACCATGAAAATGATAATTTTTTCCTCGTAACTTCCCAACGGAAACTATGCAGTAGCGAGGGACGCTCCCTCAGCTAAGCCACCTAGACTGATCGTCCTACAATAATTATTTTTCCTATATTTTTTTCTTTTCGACACCCAAAAGGGAGTCCGGGTAATAAGAAGCGTTTTTCTTTGAAAATATGAAATACATTAAGTAATGTTGAAGATTTTGGGTAACACCCTAAAGATCAATTTAATTTAATTCGTGATTTTTATAATATAAAATATCTCATATATTAAGCTTTTAGGTAACAACCTAAAGATTAATTTAATTATTGATTATTAATATTGCCTATTCATAATAATGGTCTGTAGGCTTATAATTAACTTTTGGTTTATTTTTCCGAACCAAAATTAAACGAGGAAAGTAATACAATAACACTTAAACCACACATCATAAACCGTAAAAAGATAGCACACTCGTGAAAGTATACTTCGGTACCCAAACGGAAATATTTACACGATACTAAAGCGACACAGAGTTATCACCGTCCGCAGCTTACGTAAGCGTAGTGGAGGGCGAGAGAATTTTCTTTATTAACGCATGGCCTTTAAAATTTGGTGAACCGAGTTAATGTTTGAGAATAGATCACCTTCACGCTAGGCTATTTACAGAACTCAGGTTTTGTTAATTATTATCATTATTATCTTTGTTTTGTGAATATAACATGGTATGAAAGAGAACCAATTTTGGTTTTATGAATATAAAAAGGTATACTAGTGAACCAATTTTTTTCTTATAAATATGAAAAGATATAAAAGAGAACAATGACCGTCGTTGGTAGTTAATCCCCTCAAACGCGCAGGACAGTGTAGAGATCGGAATTTTAGCCCAGGATTACCACTTGGCCCAGGATATACACCCTGAAATATTAAAAAAAAAAATAAATGGAACGGACTTACTCAATCACTCTAATTCACACCTCCTTAGATTGGTTGAGGGCTCCTAGGATCAATCGTTGATCTCGCCGTGATGACTTCCAACTAACAAAGAAAATGACCGGTATCAGAAAACAAAATACCCAATAAATTCCATGAAATTCCATAGGGAGGAAATATTTACAGTGCTAAACTAATGGACAAATACACTTAGAAAACCTACCTGTGGACTATGTCTCGGTCATGCAAAATCACGCCGATTTGGTGTAAAATGGCGGCTTTCAGTTAAGACGAATATTTCTCCCAAACATAACGGCTGTTTTCTTAAACGGTACTAAACTTCAGGTTGACTTGAACCAATTTCAACACAACCACAAAACTATAAGAAAACACTGGTAAAACAAGAACTTTAACTCCCACAAACAAAGTGGATTACTAGAAAATCGTTTTGTCCTAGCTTCACAATCGTCTTATTTGGAAAGAACCTTCTCAGATCTCCACGAGGCACCAAACCTTTAGACGAGATTTTTCTCGAGAAATTCCAAGAGAGCTCCAACAAAGTATAAGTCGTAACGGTAACGTTATATGATCAATTACACAAATTATTCAACCCTGCTCTTTTAAAACCGATAACCTTACTGATACTATCAATGACTGATTGCCTACAACCACCTGTTGTAGTCAATTCAACTATTTATCCTATATTTAACATCCTTAAAATTAATCCTACAAAAATCTCCCGCGTCAACTCGTTATGCAATGTGGTCGCTGGAGAACCCTAATTCTAGGAGCCGGCAGGCAAATCAGCAAAATGACATCTTCTGGCACCATTGCCGATTAGTGCAACTTTTACCAACGATACTGACGTCATCAGTCCATCTCCGATTTGTACCTAAACAATTACCACCTTACCAGAACGGACATAACCCAAAGTTTGCAAAACAGCACGGGTAGATTACAAAATAACCCTCCATCTCGCATCGTTCCTTTCACAACCCCGGTGTTCCCAAGGGAAAATGTTCAACGCGACGCAGACAACTACTTCCGACAATAAACCAGGAAACCTGGCAACCTGTGGTCTTCGCGCGCACATCGTCAAGCGCGACGTCTCGTACGGCGAAATGACAGTAACCTAGAAAATGGCCAACTCAAAACACCGGTATCAACAATTTCAATGAAAGTTATAAAATCTTGCAGTGTCCATCCAACTTAATATAATAAAACTTGGAGAATTATAAACTTCCAACATTAATTCAAGTGTAGACGGTGTTTGTGGCTCGAAAAATCAAAGGGTGCTGCCAAATAAATGCTTAAAACCTATCAGTGGTCATGTCAACAAAGTTTTAATTCGATATTTTTGGGGTTTTTCCAATACTTTTCGGTGAGTAAAGTTTAAAATACAAGAGAATACCGTTGTCTAATTTGAGTTGCTCTTATGAGTCCCCTTAAAATATCAAGAAAACACATTAATAAAATTAGGTTATTTATTTACACGTACAATGCCTTACCCCCTATTGTCTTAACGCTATTTATCATTGTAACGACGAACTAGAACGTTACAATACATACAAACACAACAAACACGACACATAGTAATTTAAATATTTTAGATTTTCTTGAAAACCTGCTCAATAAGTTTATATTCGTATGAATGGCAACGATATTTCCGCATACAAAGACTTTTTGGACATTCTGTATATATACCAACATAAAAACAACACAAAGTGTAAAATGTATTATCGAATCGTTCTGGTTACTTTAAAACGATCCGAATCAAGTCATTTCCCTAAAATTAAATTCAAATTATTCAATAATAACTAATATGTTGCCCCAAAGGTATACACGCTCATGGTTAGAAAATAAAATACATATTTTTGTATTTTTTCGATCCCACTGAGCTCCATATTAGAATCTTCAATGATGCTTTGTAGCGTCATAGGAAAATCGATTAAAATGGTATTTAATCGGTATATTATGAAATGAAATGTCTTTCTACTGAAAGTATAAGGTCCCTAAATCCCTTGCCCGGTAAATTTCAAGCCGAAGTTGGTCCAGAGTCATTCCTATTTCGAATCAAAATGCTGACATTTTAACCAAATTGTAGGGTCAACAAAAATTTCAAAAAAATTATATTTAATGCCCATCTCGTGCTACGAAATGGTCAGTAATAGATAAAAAAACGTCCATTCTATCAATTCCATGTATATTCCAAGCCGAAACTGGCTCAGGATCTTTATATAGATTGGCCCCGTACCACGAACCATATAATTTTGAAGAGTAGTAGGAACAATGCATATATTTTTTTTGTTGTTATATAAAAGCCACTAGTGAAAATAGGTAGTAAAATAAATAAAAGGTATTTTAATTTTTTCCCCCCAAGTAATAAAGAGGTATAAGGTAATAAAAACGGTGTTAAAGGAATATAGAGAGTGAAAAATTAAACGTTTGTGTTAAGAGAGAGAAAAGTAAGAGAGATCGTGAACAGTTGCACGAGGCTCTGTGCAGTTGAGCGTTGCTTGAAAGCGTGCCTGATCAACACGTATAATCTGGCAATGTTCAATGATGCTGTGTCGTTATTTTTGTTTTTGTGTATACGGGATAAAAACTAATGGGTAAAGCTTCTAATTAATCGTATTTTTTTTCCGGTAGGGGAGGGGGAGAAATAAGTAATTTGCGGAAAATTTGCGGAAAATTTTGGAAAATTGAAAATTTTGAAAAATTAAAAAGTTTTTAAGCGATGAAAAATTTCCAAAAGAAAGGTAATTGTTCCGAGCACGGTCGTGCTGGGTGGCCACGGGGGCCAAACACAGAAAATGGACGGGAAAGAAATCACTGCTTCACTGTATATAAAATTGTAAATAAATTGTGTAAATAGTGTTTGTAGCGTCTAACTCCCTGTTTGTTTCTTTTTCATGTACAACTTGAGACCACAACACCTTGGGACCGCAACCTGGAGAGCGGCGACGACCTGCCAGGCCAGCGGACCACTGACGGTGCCAGAGGGGGACAATCCCACCTTGGGACCACAACACATGGGGACCACAACACCTTGGGACCACAACACCTTGGGACCGCAACCTGGGGGGCGGCGACGACCTGCCAGGCCAGCGGACCACTGACGGTACCAGCGGGGGACAAGCCCACCAAGGGACCGCAACATCTGGGGACCACACAAAGGAACAAACCGAACAGGAGGGAGGAAGACCCGCCAGGAGGAAGACAAGAGCCTGAAGTGCCAAGGAACCATCCGACTAGGAGGGAGGAAGATCCGCCAGGGGGAAGAAAACATGAGAAAAAAAATGCAGCTTTTTAAATTGTATATTGAAATTTTTTTTATTAAACTCAAACGACATTGTTTGTATTAGAGATAGATTAGGGAACTCAGTCACAAAAATCCTTCGGATTTTTGTTTTCCGTGAGGGGGGGGGGAAAGTGTCACCAAATTGTTTTTTCCATTGTTCCCGGGAAACACCCTTCCTACTGCTTGAAGTCCGGTAGCGACGAGGCGTCGTCGCGCGTCGCACTATCGGGCCGCTGGCAGGGGAAGGGGTCGACCTGATGGATGTGATGAGAGAGAGACGTCACTTTTGCTTTGACCTTTCGAGCCAAGCGAGTTACAGTTGAACAGAACCGCTTTCCTCCGTCGACGATGTATTAGGAATTTATAGGTAAGGCCTCGTTTGAATTCTTGTAAATATAAATATTCATTTTATTTTAATAAAAGTATTGCTGCAGAATTAATGATGAAGCCAGGGTTTTGGTATTTTAGTTAAGATCCCGTGACAATATAACTGTTAGCCACAAGGGATACAACTTATTAAAGAACAATTTTAGTAAACTTAAAAGTGACATCCCCACCAATAAAAAAACTCATATCGTATATGAAGTACCCTGTAAAGATTGCCAATCAGTGTATATAGGTCAAACCAGCCAATATTTACACAATAGACTAAATGGTCACAAATATGACCGAAAAAATGTAACCGCCCTCAAAAAACACGAACAAACTCTTAACCATAATTTTGATTTTGCAACAACAAGAATTGTAAAGACAGAACTTCATAAACGAAAACGTGAACTGCATGAAATGATCCACATCAAAAAAACACCCTTAGCTATTAATGATAAATCTGATATAATGGGGCTAAATAAAATATACAATAACATATTAAAATAATATATATTTGTCAATTAAAGTTTGTATATATATTTAAGGGTAAGGGGTAACAACAATAACTAATTTTGGCTTTTAGTACTACTTTTATTTCTTTCTCAGCAGAATTTATAAGATAACCGGAGCATAAAAAACTCTAACTTTACATTCTCTTTACCGCACATCTACACAGAAATCAGTATATTTTAAACTTTTAAACAGTGTCGTTTTGAATAAGTGACTGTTATGCATATGTGTTCCTTTTTACCGAGGATATCTGGGCTGATACTGGAGGATAATTTCTGTCCCTAGGGTCAATTTTAAATATAAATGTTTTGTACGTACGTCATCTATTTGTAACTGTTTCATTTTAGTGCCGACATCGCATATCAATGTAGTTGACAAAGGTCAAATAAAATGACCGAAACGTACTATACTAAATTTACACAAATAAATATATAACTGTCTAATAACTGCAGTTAGTAATTGGAACCACAATCCCAAGAATTTTTAACCCAAATATAGTCACAATGGTTCAAGAACTTACTAATGTAAACATATACATATATATATATATATATATATATATATATATATATATATATATATATATATATATATATATATATATATATGTATATATAATATAGGGTGTTATGGAAATCATTTAATATATTGGAATGGGTAACTCCTGATATGAATTCAGATTGAATAAAAATATTCATAAATGGCGCTTCACTATAGAAAAAGGTTGATATCGGCCCTTAAAATTTTTTTTTAAGTAACAGCTCACCACTGGCAATAAACACATGGCCATATAAAAACAGCGGGAAACGTCAGTTACAGAAAAAACTTTTGTTTTGGCATCAGTAGTCACTGTGACGTTGCCAATTCTCTCTAGAATATTCCTATGTAAGTAACAGATTTGAAAAAATAATAGATTTGTTATCTTTAAAGTAAGAAATCATACTAAATCTTTTAAAACATTCAATTTTAAAAAGTTAAAATACTACAACATAAAAATCCAGAGAACAGCTGTTCAAAACAAGAGTAAAATTTTGTTCAACTAGGCCGACCAGAAATTTTTGGAAGAAAAAGAGTACCTAATAGGTACCTATACAAAAATTTTGGTTCCAAATTAGCTTTAAACAAAAAACTCCCAACTCTTAAGCATGTATTTTTTTTATTTGCCTATTTTAAATCATATTTAACAGAAGATTTGGCATTTATTAACAGGTTTATTTACCTATGTCGTCCTTAATTCGGTGGTTTTATGGCAAAAGGTGCTATGTCGATATTTTGGCCAAAGCACGTTTTTTGTGTTGCATATTTATGGCAATAAGATCTATATAGATGAAAGTCCAACAAACACTACGAAAAGTTTTGATTTCTTATAATAGTCAACACTATAAACACATACCATAGCACCATTAATAAATTGAAAACTTTTTTTTCACTAGGAGAATGACAGAATTTTAAAAGCCCACCGATCACAGTGCACGGAAGGAGCTAGCGAGACCACTAGACGAGCTGGTGATGACGTCGAGATGTTGCGCAGTCACCTAACGCGTTGCTGTGCCAGATATTCAACCAATCACAGCGTGAGCTTTCGTCGCTAACGTGTCCGGCGAAAATTGAAGCGTGAAAGTGGTAGCCGTAAGCTCCTCTTGGCGCAACAAATAGATGGAGAGAGCAGAGCGATAAAAACGAGGAAAGAGAGAGAGAGAGAGACAGCACGACGTGTATTATGGGTTGCGTATAGTAATGCCCGTAGTTTAGTACTTTATCCATGATATCTAACGCTTTGCAAACGGGGGTTATTCCAGGGACGGCTCTAACCTAGTTGGAATGGAAATTAGTACCCGATTTGAAAATAAAATACAAATATTTATTTACCCACATTATGTTATTTGAAAATGCGATATACGAAAATACTTCGGTTACAGTGATATACCATACCGAGTGTCTGAAAAGTCTTAGCATGGGCAAATATCTTTACTATTAATAAAGATAGAGACACCAAATTTTAGTTATATCTTATTGGTTAATAAATCTACTTTTTTATGTAATTTTACTTTTACCACCCCCTTGGGGGGTTTCGCTAGGGAGTTGAGGTCAAAAATTTTAAATGCAACCCTATGCCATGTGGTATCTCATTTTAAAGGTCTTTTCGAGAATGGCAGATGTTAGTTCTTGGCAGAGTTCCAAAATGGACTTTATTACTGGCAGGAAGTTCATGGTGGTCATTCTAAACAACTTTTAACGTAATAAGTAAGGCAGGCACTGCTGGTCTGTTACCAGACGCGTCGATACCGAAAATAAGTACGTACGTATTACGGTATTTGACAGAAATAATTTAATTCATGGGCGTTGCCGTGATTGTGTGAAATAAAAAACGGTTGAGTGTGAGTTCGACTCGCGCATAGAGGGTTCCGTGCCACACACAGTATTGTAAATTTCTCACAGGACGCAAAAGTCTCAATAACTATGGTAAACTTGAATAAATAACAGGAGGCGGCCATACCGGAAATACGTCAGTGCGTATAGGTTATATAACTGATTAGAAAGGCTGGCACGGTTGGTCTATTCCCAGAGGAGTCAGTGCCGAAAATAAGTACGTACGTATACGGTATTTGAAAAAAATAATTTTATTCACGGGCGTTGCTGTGATTGTGTAAAATAAAAAACGGTCGAGTCCGAGTCCGCATATAGGGTTCCGTACCACCATAAGATTGTCTTTATATAGTTTTAATAAATTTGTTGTTTCATCCCATATTCTTGTTGTGCGGTGTCACAATGTCACATAGTTAAGAATGTCCAAAAGAGTAAGACGTCATAAAATCGTAGAAATATGTTAAATACGTAGTTGTAGTTTTACTATTGGAGATATATTCTTCAAATTGGGTAGGTTTGAATGTAGACACCAGAGTACATCCCCTGAAATTTCGTGCGCATATCTAGCACTCTCGGTTTGCGCGTGGTATGCATTTTGGTCTACTGCACAGATGTCAAAAAAAATAAAAAAGTCAAAAAAACTTGGGAAAAAGTTATAAAGTTAAATACGTAGTGGTACTTTGACTATTGGAGATATATTCTTAAAAGCGAATGGGTTCGAATGAATACACCAAAGTCCATCTCCTGAAATCCCTTGCGCATGTCTAGACGCTCGGCTTGCGCGTGGTACGCATTTTGGTCTACTGCGCAGATGGCAAAAAACGAAAAATATAAAAAACGACAAATGAAGAATTCCAAAAAGTTCGAAAAAAGTTAGAAAGAAAAGTGCCCACAAATCAAAAAATAAATGTGCGAGCAGACTGGTACTGTATGGCACAACAGGTCGACTAACGGTCGATTTATGCCCCGCCCGATTATACGATTTACGATTTATAATTTTTATAGACTTGCCGTTTAAAAATGAATTAAAATACTGGGTTTGCGGTAAAATGTTTCTTTTTTGAAGGCTTTTAAAAGAAGAGACCACACGGCATAGGTTTGCATTCAAAATTTTTGACCTCAACTCCCTAACGTCACCCCCCCCCCCCCCCCCCCCCAGGGGTTGAAACAGTCAAATCACCTAAAAAATGATTTATTAACCAATAAGGCACAACTACAATTTGGTGTCTCTATCTTTATTAATAGCAAAGATATTTACCCATACTAAGATTTTTTAGACACCCTGTATGTTATATTACTTTTAACGAAGTATTTTAGTATTTCGCATTTTCAAATTACACAGAGTGCGTAAATAAATATTTGTATTTTATTTTCAAATTGGATCCTAATTTTATTTCCAACTAGGTTAGAGCCATCCCTGGAATATGCCCCGTTTCCAAAGCTTGAATGATATCAATGCTGTTTTCTTGTTTAACTTGAGAAGAAAGTTTTAAGTAAGTAGTGTAGTGTATTCCACAAAGTCTTTTGTATAAGCTGATAATTTTTACTTTTGCTCATTAACAATAAAAAATACGTTTGTATTTGATTCCAGTGTTTATTAAAATATTCCTAACAAATATCCTTCAACTGGTTCTGGACCATACGCTGCGGACGCACGCTTGTTTGGAAGCAAATAATGGAAGACATTTTCAACATACCTACCTATTCTCTACTAGATAAGTATCATTCTTTGAAACTAAATGCTAAATAAATACTAAATACTATCATATGTAGTTGTGCTCAGTTAGAGTTTTTCGTTTTGATTTTTAACTTCTTCTTAGCAGAAATTTTAAATATTAGTTAAAACTAAGGCTACTGACAAAAATGATTGATTTTGCAGTGGTCTTTTTACTATTTTGTTTTTATTTTTTCTTAGAAAAAGGTTTAAATTTGTTTTACCTTTGTCTTAAATTACGGTTAATAACAGAAAATAAATTACTCTTAAAGATTTATAATACGTCGTTACACCAAATTCAATTGGTTTAAGTTTTTCGCGCGTAATTTTCTGTCAAGCGCTATGTCAGACCATGTGCTCGCTTAGCCAGGTGTTGCGAATATAGACTGTTTTTAGGGTATTTTTGAAAATTTTTAAAATGTTCGACTTAAGAAAAAAAAAAGTCTTGGATATGTCTGTAGACTATCCCAGGAATCACCCATTCCAATATATTAAATGATTTCCATAACACCCTATATATATATATATATATATATATATATATATATATATATATATATATATATATATATACATATATATATATATATATATATATATATATATATATATATATATATATATATATATATATATATAGGTTAAAATTCTTGGGATTGTGGTTCCAATTACTAACTGCAGTTTTTAGAGAGTTACATAGGTTGTAGTACGTTTCGGTCATTTTATTTGACCTTTGTCAACTACAATGATGTGAGATGTCGGCACTAAAATGAAACAGTTACAAATAGATGACGCACGTATAAAACATTTATATTTAAAATTTACCCTAGAGACAGAAATTATCCTTTAGTATCAGCCCTAATATCCTCAGTAACATGGAACACCTATGCATAACAGACATTTATTCACAAATCACATTTTATAACGTCACTGTTAAAATGTTTAAAATATACTGATTTCGGTGTAGGTATACGGTAAGAGAAATGTAAAGTTAGAGTATTTTATGCTCCGGTTATCTTATAAGTTCTGTTGATAAAGGAATAAAAGTAGTACCAAAAGCTAAAATTAGTTATTATTGTTATCCCTTACCCTTAACTATATATACGAAAAAACTTCAAATTGACAAATACATATTAAACTAATATGTTATTGTATATTTTATTTAGCCCCGTTATGTCAGATTTATAGATTAATAGCTAAGGGTGTTTTTTTGATGTGAATCATTTCATGCAATTCACGTTTGCGTTTATGAAGTTCTGTCTTTAAAATTCTTGTTGTTGCAAAATCAAAATTATGGTTAAGAGTTTGTTCGTGATTTTTGAGGGCGGTTACATTTTTTCGGTCATATTTATGACCATTTAGTCTATTGTGTAAATATTGGCTGGTTTGACCTATATACACTGATTGGCAATCCTTACAGGGTACTTCATATACGATATGAGTTTTTTTATTGGTGGGGATGTCACTTTTAAGTTTACTAAAATTGTTCTTTAATAAGTTGTATCCCTTGTGGCTAACGGTTATATCACGTTTTTTGAACAATTTTTGAAAGTTCTCTGAAAGGGTAGGAATATAAGGCAATTGTTTGTTTCACCCTGTCTATGGTTGTTATTACATGGTGTGCAGTGTTTTTCCTATCTTTGTTTAAATATTGCATTTACTAATTTGTTTGGATATAGATTAAGCGATAATACTTGTTTTGCTTTTTTTATTGCCCCGTCTCTATATTCTGGATTGCTCAAAAGGATAGCTCGATCTGCCAGCCCAATTATAACAGATTTTATTTGGGAGATATGGTGTTGTGATTTATAGTTCAGATAACGCCCGGACAATGTTGGTTTTGTATACCATTTCATTTTTGTAGTGTTTTTTTCGCAATAATGTCATGTTTAGAAAATTAATTAGGTTGTTGTTTTCACTTTCTATGGCGAATTTTAATTTTTCGTGGAAATTGTTAAAATGTTCTAACACATAATCAGCTTGGTCTTTCAGGATTGCTGTGATAGAGTCATCAACATATCTGTAAAGAACGGTACTGTATTTGTCAATTTGAAGTTTTTTCGTATTTATATTTAAGGGTAATGGATAACAACAATAACTAATTTTAGCTTTTGGTACTACTTTTATTCCTTTATCAGCAGAACTTATAAGATAACCGGAGCTTAAAAAACTCTCTTTACATTTCTCTTACCGTATACCTACACCGAAATCAGTATACAGGGTGTTAATTAAGTATGTACAATAAATTTAACAGACAATTATTTGAGTGATTTTAAGACTAAAACTTCATATAAACATGAGTCCGCAAATGCTTCGTTTTCAAGATACAGGGTATTAAACTTTTTTAAAAACAATTGCTTTTTCGTATATATCTTAAATATCCTTTAACCAATTTTGTTGTAATTTGGCAGTGTTATTCGTAGTGTTACGGGGCTAATTTAGCCCTAACTTGATTAAATGTATTAAGTCCAGTGGTACCCCGAGCGACACCTTAACGAATATTTTTGACAACAAAAAATGTACGCCACACATTTTTTTGTAATTTTTTTATTATTAAGCAACTAAAAGTACAGCTTTTTTGTCTCTAGAAGTTTATTTCGTATCTTGATTAGTTTTTGAAAAAAATCCACTTAATTGCATATATCCCTGGACCACACGAGAAACATGGGGAAAAATAGGAAATAATCAAGGGTTGCCTTGCAAAACGATTGCAGCATTTGGTAAACAACTTGACAGCTTTTGTCAAATTATTAAGCTACTAATTTGTAATTTTTATAAAAAGTATTTTTGGTGATTATTTTTCGAGTTATTTTTTGTCCAATATGGTTCAGTTTACTAATAGTGAAATGGCAGATATGCATTTATGTTACGGAATGGCACATGGAAACTCTAATTTCTCTAAGATTTCCTCGGCGTGTAGTACCTAATGGAAGAACTTTTGTACGTCTCCATGCACGACTTTCTGAAACAGGCAGTTTTAAAAGATCGACGGTTGTAATCGGGAGGCCTGTAACGGTACGAACAGTTCAAATGGAAGAAGCTGTTTTAAATGAAATTGAAGCAAATTCTCATACCAGTACCCGGAAAATAGCTGAAGAACTCAACATTACCTATGTCACAGTGTGGCAGATTTTAAGAGACCAGCAGCTATATCCCTACCATATGCAACGTGTCCAAACTCTATTGCCCAGAGATTTGCCTTTAAGACTAACTGCTTGTGATTGGTTACGCGGTAAAACAATAAGAAATCCAGGTTTCCTAAGTCGAATATTGTTTACAGATGAAGCTTGTTTTTCTCGAAATTCAATTATTAATTTCCATAACAATTATATATGGTCCGAAAACAATCCACACGCCTTAATAGAAAATAATTTTCAAGAACGGTTTTCTTTTAATATTTGGGTTGGAATTGTCGGTGACCATTTTCTTCCAAATACTTAATGGGGAAGAATACCGAAGGTTTTTAGAATTTGTTTTACCTGGACTTTTAGAAGAAGTTCCAGTCATGGAAAGATTCCGTATGTGGTACATGCACGACGGGGCTCCATCGCACTTTAGTCTAGTGGCGCGGCAAGTTTCGGATGAAAATTACCATAACCGTTGGATTGGGAGAGCAGGCCCACAACCATGGCGTCCTCGCTCGCCCGATATTAATCCCCTAGATTATTTTCTTTGGGGACACCTTAAAGCGTTGGTATACAAAACTCCTATTCAAAGTGAAGATGATCTACGAAATAGAATCATTAATTCATGTGACATAATAAAAAATACGCCGGGTATTTTCGGGAGAGTGCGTAATTCAATGATGAGGCGGCTAGACGGTTGTATTGAAGCCGAAAGTGGCCGTTTCCAACACTTCATTTAGTAAAATTCGTTAGTTTAGATGTTAAAAAATGTATTTAATTTAGTGTTTATTTGTTGTTGTTGTTATTATTAATAAAAAATAATAAAAAAATGATAATTTTCACAAGAAAATTTCCCTTTTTATTTTTTTTTTCAAAAACTAATCAAGATACGAAAAAACTTCAAGAGACAAAAAAGCTGTACTTTTAGTTGCTTAATAATAAAAAAATTACAAAAAAATGTGTGGCGTACATTTTTTTTGTCAAAAATATTCGGTAAGGTGTCGCTCGGGGCACCACTGGACTTAATACATTTAATCAAGTTAGGGCTAAATTAGTCCCTTAACACTACGAATAACACTGCCAAATTACAACAAAATTGGGTAAAGAATATTTAAGATATTTACGAAAAAGCAATTTTTTTTAAAGTTTAACACCCTGTATCTTGAAAACGAAGCATTTGCGGACTCATGTTTATATGAAGTTTTAGTCTTAAAATCACTCAAATAATTGTCTGTTAAATTTATTGTACATACTTAATTAACACCCTGTATTTTAAACATTTTAACAGTGACGTTGTAAATTGTGATTTGTGAATAAATGGCTGTTATGCATATGTGTTCCATGTTACTGAGTATATTAGGGCTGATACTAAAGGATACTTTCTGTCTCTAGGGTAAATTTTAAATATAAATAATTTATACGTGCGTCATCTATTTGTAACTGTTTCATTTTTTCATTTTAGTGCCGACATCATATATCAATGTGGTTGACAAAGGTGAAATAAAATGACCGAAACGTACTATAACCTGCACAAATAAATATGTAACTGTCTAAAAACTGCAGTTAGTAATTGGAACCACAATCCCAAGAATTTTAACCTAAATATATTCACAATGGTTCAATAACTTACTAATGTAAACTATATATGTATACAGGGTGGTGCAACCAAGATGGGGTGGACGATTGTGAGTAAACGGTGAGGAATTTCGAAATTTTTTTTTTGGATATTATCGATAGTCAAACACGCTATGTTTTAAAATTATAGCCATAATACACCGTGGTCCGAAAATCTCGTGGCGAACCAAACTTTTATTTTTATAAATGGGACACCCGGTATATAATTGTTCCAACTGATTCTCCTGTTCGTTACGATCATTTGGATATAGGGTTTATTGGGCCTAAAACTTATAGTAACGGAATGGGACGCGGTTAAAGTTGAAGAAATGCTCATAGTTCGGCCATTTAAAAAAATTGAAACAGGTATGGAAAAACCAAATATTCCATAAAACGTTACATATCCTTGAATACATTAATCGCTTGCAATTTGTTTAAAATTATTCACTGTTATAAAGGGTGGTCAAATTTTGCAAATACGGACTCATTTTTTTTAAATGGAACACCCTGTATATTTTATTTTCATCTTAAAGCTAACAATACTAGCTTTCAAAAAATACCATACATGATGCCTTTCTGACCAACAGTTTTTTAGTTACCTAGCCGTGAAAGCAAAGTTTCTTCATTCTAATACGATTATACTGAATTTACGTTGTTTATTATTGAATATCTAATATTAATAGGCCATGACACTATCATAAATGAAACAAAAGATTGACGAACTTGCCAAAGCCACTGCCGGATAATCCATTATTTACAAGTTAAGTGTAGGTGGCCCAATAATTATGAGGTAAGAAAACTGAGACCCGCAACTTTTACATGTTTATTAGAGATATTTCAAAAAACAGAAAATACAGTTATAAACCAATTTTTTGAAAAACGAGTTGCCAGTATTGCTTGAAGATTTACCTTTAATGGTAAGGGGATCCTTATGGTTTCAACATGATGGAGCGCCCTAGCATTACCATAGGAATGTAAGATATTTTGTCGATAATTGAAAGACAGGTCGCTGGATTGGGCGAGGTGGACCAGTTAAGAGGCCAGCTAGATCACCCGACTGTTAAGTCGGGTGATCTGGTGTTAACCACTAGATTTTTTCCATGGGGCATGTTAAAGAAGAAGTCTATAAAGAGGTTCCAACTACAGTGAAAGATATGAAGACGAGAATAAGAAACAGTTTTCGCAATATTTCAGAACAGACTTTGAGAAAAGTGAAACTTTCATTTACGGAGAGACTCGAAATGTGCCTTCAGCAAAATGGTGGTTTAGTTGAATACCTTATACAGCGTGTCCAGAAAAGTTCTAGACATATGGGAATTTTCTTTATTGTTGATTTTACGAAAAAAAGTTATTCTTTATAAAAAGTTCTGCTTGATTCGCAAATAATATTGACATATCAAAGCTTAAGATATCTTGTACAGGGCGGCAAAAAAATGCAGAAACACAGAATTGCGATAAGAGAGAAGTACCCTCAATTTTTATTTCAGAGCAAATTGTTATAAGAAAACTTTACTAAGGACTACAAAACGAGGTCAGATACAATTTTTCGTTGAACTATTTTAATTTACAGGGTACCATAAAAAAGCCTTTGGAAAATATTTTTTTATTTTATTTCTTTAACATTTACCGGCAACAATTTTGCAACAACTATGTGTAATACTATACTAACGAATATTGACGTGTTAGTCAAAAATCATTTACTATTTTGCGACTTATTAACAAAAGTTGTTAGTTAGTTTCGTCATGGTTGTAAAGTTAACGCTGCATGAGAAAATAGAAATTGTACTTATCGTCGGAGATCACTATAACTCTATTAGGGAAGCCGCACTCATATTTAATAATAGACACCCTGATAAAATGGTATGTAGCGCCACTATAGCAAATATAATGAATAAATTTATGGCTACTGGTTCCATCGAAAATGTATTTAAGAAACAACATAACAAATGGTCCACAACAGAAGAAAATCAACTCAATGTCATGCAAGCGGTTATCGAAAACCCGAAAATTTCTTTAAGAAAACTGTCAGAAACTATTCCAAATGACGTCAAGAAGTCTACTGCTAGTAAAATTTTAAAAATAAATAAATTTCATCCATATAAACCGAAATACGTTCACACGCTTCTTCCCAGAGATTTTGATTCTCGTTTCCTATTTTGCGCGTGGTTCCAAGGCGAGTGTGAAGATGATCCTTTTTTGCAAGAAAAATATTATTTACGGACGAGGCCATGTTTACTTCCAACGGCGTGGTATGCACCCAAAATTGTCGGTGGTGGCGTGACAACAATCCAAATTTTATAATCGAATGCCGTAGTCAATATTCATTTAAAACCAATGTTTGGTGTGGCATTTTTAATGATTGGATCGTTGGACCATACTTTTTTCGACAAAATATAAATGCTGCCATTTACCTGGACTTCTTAAGGAACCAGTTGTCTCAATTTCTTGACGAACTGCCACTAAATATAAGACGTATAATTTGGTATCAACATGATGGAGCCCCATGCCATAGTACTAACACAGTAACTGGGTATTTGAATGAAGTATTTCCGCAACGTTGGATAGGTAGACGTTCAAATATTCCTTGGCCAGCCAGATCGCCTGACATCACAACCCTGGACTTCTTTTTATGGGGCGGATTAAAAGAAATGGTGTATAAGCATAGACCTTTTCAGGATATTGACCATCTTGAAGCAGTAATAACAAACTGTGTCCAAGAAATCACTCCCAATATGATACGGGCGACAGTATCAGAAGTAACAAGACGTACTGTAGTTTGCATGGAAAAAGAAGGAGGGCATGTGGAGACATAATCTTTTATTTTAAACTATCTGTTTTTAGATCACTGATGTTTAGATGTTTTTGATGTTTCTTATAACAATTTACTCTAAAATAAAAATTGTCCCTCTTAACGCAATTCTGTGTTTCTATAGTTTTTTGTCGCCCTGTACATGATATCTTAAGTTTTGATATGTCAATATTATTTGCGCATCAAGCAGAACATGTGTGCAATACTGTAACGAAAATTGTCATGTTTACGTAATTACTTTCAAACAAGAGGTAATAAAAATGCTCAATGTCTTTTTTATGGTACCCTGTAAATTAAAATAGTTCAACGAAAAATTGTATCTGACCTCGTTTTGTACTCCTTAGTAAAGTTTTCTTATAACAATTTGCTCTAAAAAAAAATTGAGGGTACTTCTCTCTTATCGCAATTCTGTGTTTCTGCATTTTTTTGCCGCCCTGTACAAGATATCTTAAGCTTTGATATGTCAATATTATTTGCGAATCAAGCAGAATTTTTTATAAAGAATAACTTTTTTTCGTAAAATCAACAATAAAGAAAATTCCCATATGTCTAGAACTTTTCTGGACACGCTGTATGAGCTTTGTTAATTGTTTATATTAAATTAGGTTTACAGGCAAGTACATACCTAAATAATTTAAAAAGATATTCTGTTTTTGCTTAATTAATTTTCTTACATTACATTTCATTACATTTCTTACATTATTAATAATACTGATAACTGATTATCTTTGTTTATAACTGGTTTATTAATTACTTTATATTTCCTAAAAACAATATTTTTTGTTTTTTGAAATATCTCTAATAAACATGTAAAAGTTACGGGTCTTAGTTTTGTTACCTCATAATTATTGGGCCACCTACACTTAACTTGTAAATAATGGATTATGCGGCACTGGCTTTGACAAGTTCGTCAATCTTTTGTTTCATTTATGATAGTGTCATGGCCAATATTAGATATTTAATAATAAACAACGTAAATTCAGTATAATCGTATTAGAATGAAGAAACTTTGCTTTCACGGCTAGTTTACTAAAAAACTGTTGGTCAGAAAGGCAACATGTATGGTATTTTTTGAAAGCTAGTAATGTTAGCGTTAACGTGAAAATAAAATATACAGGGCGATCTATTTAAAAAAATGAGTCCAGGGCGTATTTGCAAAACTTGACCACCCTGTATAACAGTGAATAATTTTAAACAAATTGCAAGCGATTAATGTATTCAAGGATATGTAACGTTTTATGGAATATTTGGGTTTTCCATACCTGTTTCAATTTTTTTTTAAAAAACGGCCGAACTGTGAGCATTTTTTTCACCTTTAACCGCGTCCCATTCCCTTACTATAAGTTTTAGACCCGATAAACCCTATATCAAAATGATCGTAACGAACAGGAGAATCAATTGGAATAATTATATACAGGGTGTCCCATTTAAAAAATTACAAATTTGGTTCGCCACGAGTTTTTCGGACCACCCTGTATTATTGCTATAATTTTAAAATATAGCGTGTTTGACTATCGATAATATCCAAAAAAAAAATTCATAATTCCTCACCGTTTACTCACAATCGTCCACCCCTTCTTCGTTGCACCTCCCTATATACAGGGTGTTCCGGTGATCATGTTACAAACTTCTAGGGTAGATAAAACACACGAAAATAAGAAAAAAAGTTCATGTGAACATGGGTCCGGAAACGCTTCTTCAGGGAGCTAGGGCCCTTCGAAGATGACCTTCAAAAACTACTCTTCGTTTTAAAGCTTCGGTACTACTGCAGCTATCGCCACCAATTTTGGGACATGAAATCTACTTGGTAGGTTCATCAATTTGAGCCTTCCGGATTTTGTCACCTTTAACCAGGGGCGTACAAACCAGGGGGGTATTTGGGTAAATTTGACCCTACTCCTCTTAGGCTTTAATTTCTTACCATTTTTATATCTGATTATGATTTTCCAATGCCTTTTACATAAAAAAGGTACTCTTAGTAAAAGTCGCTATCTGTCACCGTTTCCTCGGAAAATGGTTAAATCCAATCAATAATAAATTATTGGTCTTAAACCAATTATTACCTTGAAATATGAAAATGAGGTTCAGTACAGATAGTTGTCAAAAATCTGTCAATAAAATATTGTGTCGCCAGTGAATCATGGATTATACTTTCGCCGAATATGCCGATATGCTATTAATTTATGGCGAAGTTCATTGCAATGGAAGAGCCGCTTCAAGATTGTATCAGGAGCGGTTTCCTGAGAGGCGTGTACCTGCTCACACGCTGTTCGAAAGGGTAAATCAGCGCATAAGGGAAACTGGCTCCGTAAAAATAACGAGGCCAGATAATGGCGCTCAAAGAACTGTACGAACTCCAGAATTTGAGGAAGAGGTACTCCGACAATTCGAGGAAAATCCTGGTGTTAGTACCCGAGCTGTTGCAGAATCCATGAATGTAAGTCATGTACGTGTATGGGAGATTGTTAACGAACAACTTCTTCATCCTTACCGTCGCCAAAAAGTACAGGAATTGAGACCAAATGATTATGAACCACGCGTAGAGTTTTGCGAGTGGTTTCTTCAACAGTGTACGCAAGAACCCCAATTTCCGAAACTTGTGCTTTTCTCTGATGAGGCTGTTTTTACGAGAGAAGGTATTTTTAATTCACGTAATAGCCATGTGTGGGCGGAGGAAAACCCTCATGCTCTTCAAATAAGAGGGTACCAACATCGATTCTCGGTGAACATGTGGGCTGGAATTGTTGGAGAACGTCTAATTGGACCAATCATGTTGCCTCCTCGACTAACTGGGACGGTGTACCTCAATTTTTTAAGATACACCTTACCTGAGTTATTGGATGAGCTGCCCCTCGACATACGTTGGAATCTGTGGTTCCAGCATGATGGAGCACCCGCTCATTTTTCACATGTCGTACGTGAGCACCTCGATGATCGTTTTAGAATACGTTGGATTGGACGTGGAAGCGATGTCAACTGGCCAGCCCGGTCCCCAGATTTAACTCCTATGGATTTCTTTCTTTGGGGACATATGAAAAGCCTTGTATATGAAACTCCAGTTCAGTCGGAGGAAGATTTGGTGGCTAGGATTTCTGTTGCGGCTGAAATGATCCAAACCATGCCTGATGTTTTCACTGACGTCAATTTAAATATGCTACGTAGGTGCAATAAATGTATTGAACGTGGTGGCAGGCATTTTCAGCAATTGTTATTTTGAATTTATTTTGGTACGTACAGGGTCAGTCAACGACAGCGTTAGTAAATTCATCTTCAAGACAAAAATTTACTCTGCCTTCTCCTTGACTCACTCGTTAAACCTGTTTGTGTTACTTGTTTATTTTGTATTTTTGAAATTTCTAAACTTTAAGTTTTTCATTGGTGCTCGTGAATGATTTATTGCAAATTTATTATTAGTTTTGCTTGTGTAGGTTTAATTTTTTTTTTTGGAATATTTTGTATACCCTTTTACTTTTTATACCCTCAATTTCGAAAAGGCAATAAATCTCTCTAATCTAATTTATTTTCATTAAAAAAGAAGATTTGACTAACTTTTAATGCTCACTATCTGTACTGAACCTCATTTTCATATTTCAAGGTAATAATTGGTTTAAGACCAATAATTTATTATTGATTGGATTTAACCATTTTCCGAGGAAACGGTGACAGATAGCGACTTTTACTAAGAGTACCTTTTTTATGTAAAAGGCATTGGAAAATCATAATCAGATATAAAAATGGTAAGAAATTAAAGCCTAAGAGGAGTAGGGTCAAATTTACCCAAATACCCCCCTGGTTTGTACGCCCCTGGTTAAAGGTGACAAAATCCGGAAGGCTCAAATTGATGAACCTACCAAGTAGATTTCATGTCCCAAAATTGGTGGCGATAGCTGCAGTAGTACCGAAGCTATAAAACGAAGAGTAGTTTTTGAAGGTCATCTTCGAAGGGCCCTAGCTCCCTGAAGAAGCGCTTCCGGACCCATGTTCACATGAACTTTTTTTCTTATTTTCGTGTGTTTTATCTACCCTAGAAGTTTGTAACATGATCACCGGAACACCCTGTATATACAGGGTGTTTCAAAAAACATGTGCCATCGCTTTAAGGGAGATTCTTTGAAAGAAATTAAGGCAAAAAGTTCTTATGAACATCGGTCCGCAGATGCTTTGTTTCAAAGATACAGGACGTTAACTAAATGATCTTTACACGTTAAAACCGATGGTTGGGAAAACTAAACCAGTAAGACGGTTAATAAAATTACATTTATCTCCTAAACGAAATGAAAATTGAAAAAATATGAAGAGATAAGTTTTGTTAAGAATTTAACATACTATTTGACCGTTATACGAAAATGTTAAAAAATCAGTGGCGTACATGTTTTTATTGGAAAAATATTGTACCGTCTTCTCATATGCACGCCCCTGGAAGACCTGTCAAAGTATTTTCATGGTCAGAATTATGCTTAATTTAAATACTTTAAACAACGTAAATTTCATCAAAATTAATGAAGCCATTTTGAAAATATTTTGGAAAAACTGACAAAAATTAAGAAATTTAACACCCTGTATCTTTGAAACGAAGCATCTGCGGACCCATGTCTATATAAACTTTTTGCCTTAGTTTCTTACAAGGAATCTCCTCTTAAGCGATGGCACATGTTTTTTGAAACACCCTATATATATATATATATATATATATATATATATATATATATATATATATATATATATATATATATATATATATATATATATATATATATATATATATATATATATATAAATAAAATCGTGGTGTGTTCTTCAGGCACCCTGGGTGTAAGCCTGCCCGCTGATGGGTAAGGGCCCAGAAATCGATAGCAGGAGGTCACCCAGACCAGAATCAAAGATAGTCCTCATTATTTTTATTTTTCATTCACGGCCTTTTCGCTGCACTAGCGAAGAAGTAAATCTTCGCATTTAGATATATTATATTACCTATAGGCCGAGAAATCTTCCATTTTTCTACTATTGTTGTACAATGGTGCATTTGTACCGTCGACGTCGAGAAAATCGACATCGATATACTTTCGAGTATTATTGTGTTAGCAGCCAAACATTTTTGGAGCAACACTGGGTGAACTAGTTGGCGCGAGCCACTACATCTTACCCATCCTTTCCGAACATTTTGGATATAAGGACTCTCTTTGATTCTGGTCAAATCGTGGTCTGTTCTTCAGCAACCCTGGGTGTAAGCCTGCCCGCTGATGGGTAAGGGCCCAGAAATCGATAGCAGGAGGTCACCCAGACCAGAATCAAAGATAGACCTCATTATTTTTATTTTTCATTCACGGCCTTTTCGCTGCACTAGCGAAGAAGTAAATCTTCGCATGTAAATACTAAAGGAAAAGGAATCTCTCTTTAGTACTTACATTAATAATTTCCAACTACCTGATGGTTATGTATTGGTGAGTTTTGATGTTGTATCCTTGTTCACAAACCTACCATTGGAGGCTGTCTTGGATAGCATAAAAAATAACTGGAATAAAATTTCTCCTCATTGTGCACTGGATTGTCGAACAGTTGAAAAATTATTAACTTTTATTTTTGATTCCAATTTCGGTGTGTTTAATGGTGAATATTACAAACAAATTTTCGGTACACCTATGGGCTCAACCATATCTCCTATTTTAGTAAATTATGTTCTTGATGACCTGATACGAGATTGCTTACAGTATTTACCTTATTATATTCCTTTTGTGAAAAGGTATGTGGATGACCTCATTTTATCTGTACCTCAAAATAGAATTCATGAAACTCTGGAAATGTTCAACACTTATAATCGTCACATACAATTCACTGTCGAAGAGGAAAGTTATCAAAGTATCCCTTTCCTAGACATGAAACTAAAACGGTCTGATGACAATGTTCTCAGTACTGTTTGGTACAGAAAACCTATGGCTTCCAACAGGTTTATAAGCTTTAAGTCATACCGTCCTATGAAGATGAAAATCAATTTGATTTTAGGCATGAAACGTAGAGCTGTCATGCTAACACATCCACAAGACAGGCAAGCCTCATTAAAATTATTACAAACAATACTGTTGGAAAACTCGTATCCACTTAAATTAATTAATAAATTCTTATACAGTACAGCTTATCAATTACCGGAAAATATTGTTGAGAGACCCAATCAACCACCATCCCTTAACACACAACCTACGCCATCTTGGCATAATGACAATAATGTTGATCAAAGCACCACTGTTCCAACTTTTTATTGTACTTTACCTTATATAGAAAATCTCACTCCAAAATTAATAAAATTATTTGAATGCACTGATGTTAGGTTTGCAAAGAAACAAGTGAAGACTGTTTCACAATTGTATACTAAAACAAAAACACCCCTCACCACAAAAGAAAATTGGAATGTTGTGTATCGGATTTCTTGTAATAATTGTGAGGATGTATATATCGGTCAAACATCTAGAAACTTATATAGCCGTGTTATATCACACAAGAGTGACTGCAGGAGGTCGGTACCGTCGTGTGCACTGGCTGAACATGTAATAAAAAAAGGCCACCAAATGAGATTTGATGAACCTAAAGTTCTGGCAAAATCCAATAACTATTACAAAAGACTTTTCTTGGAAATGGTGCACATTCATGGCGCTGACCACTGTATTAACAAGAAAACGGATATCCAAAACATCAGCACTATTTATTCCTTCTTACTTAAATTACATAAAGAAAAATTCAGTTCCTTACGGGAAGACATATCTATCTAGTTTTCTTGTTCTTTTCTCTTTTGTGTGAACCTTATATTTTAAAAGAAAGTTTTTTGTATTTTCTACATTGTTCCTGCATACCTTTTGCTTTTTCCACTTTTGGTGAATGCGCAGGACATCATTTTCCAGTATAAAAATTAGTTAAATTCGCCACGCTGTATTTCAAGTTTAACATAACCTAATATTCCTGGTTCTGTCAATCGTCAAATTGATTTTTAAATGACCAGCTGTTGCTCATTTATCATCCAACAACCAAAATGTAATAATTAATTATTCTGCAATCATCGCCAATTTTAAATCAATATTTTAATGTTTTTTAATTGTAAAATGTCAGAAATATGTCTAGCAACATTTCTGTGAAGTATTTTTGTATTCCTTTTTTTAAATAATTCACATTGGTAAGTTTTTTAAAATAAAAATTTTTGATTGTACAGGAACTGTGTTTCCCAACAATGTGTTTTGTAACTTTTGTAGTGTGTCCTGAAGAAGGGTTAAATTGAAACTCGAAAGCTCGACTAAGCAATAAAGAATTAATTAATTGGCCACCTGCATTTTGACTGCTACCCAAGAAAAAAATTCGTTTTTCTAACTATTCAGTCAGGAATACACATCCCTTATATATATATATATATATATATATATATATATATATATATATATATATATATATATATATATATATATATATATATATATAATAAATGTAAACGCGAAGATTTACTTCTTCGCTAGTGCAGCGATAAGGCCCTGAATGAAAAATAAAAATAATGAGGACTATCTTTGATTCTGGTCTGGGTGACCTCCTGCTATCGATTTCGGGGCCCTTACCCATCAGCGGGCAGGCTTACACCCAGGGTGGCTGAAGAACAGACCACAATTTGACCAGAATCAAAGAGAGTCCTTATATCCAAAATGTTCGGAAAGGATGGGTAAGATGTAGTGGCTCGCGCCAACTAGTTCACCCAGTGTTGCTCCAAAAATGTTTGGCTGCTAACACAATAATACTCGAAAGTATGTCGATGTCGACTTTCTCGACATCGACGGTACAAATGCACCATTGTACAACAATAGTAGAAAAATGGAAGATTTCTTGGCCTATAGGTAATATAATAAATGTAAACGCGAAGATTTACTTCTTCGCTAGTGCAGCGATAAGGCCGTGAAATTTTTCTACTATATATATATATATATATATATATATATATATATATATATATATATATATATATATATGCATATATATATATATATATATATGCATATATATATATATATATATATATATATATATATATATATATATATATATATATATATATATATATATATATATACACTAGCGGAAACAATTAAAGGATCAAAAAAAAAATCTCAATTTTATGCGATTTTTCAAATGGCTGGATCTTTGGTAAAAATGGACATATTTGAGTGAAAAAAAAAGCAATTTGAAGCTTGAAGTGTCTAGTTTAAGGATCTTGCGATAAAAAAAATTTCCAAGCAACAATTAGCGGAAAATCCTAATGAATATCATGGAAAGACAATTTTCCGAAATTTTTTGCAATCTTATTTTTCGTGTACGGACTTGAAAAAATTTGTTGAACCTAACCACTACATGGATTGGATAGGTTGTTCATTTAGCTTCAATGTCTTTTTGTGTCGGCCTCGATACGACCATTCCTCGCTGAGTTATCAGACTTTGAATGAAAATGCGTCATTTTCTCTTCTCTCATCAATATCTCAGGAACCAATGGTCCCGCAGAAAATGGAAGGGGGGTTTCGGAAACTTGGATCCATTCTCTACAATGCTCTGGCATGTTTTTCCAGAAAAGAAATATTTTTTCATCCTTAACTTGACTTTGAAAAATTGTGAAAAACAGGACTTTTTCAGGTCTTTTAGAAAATCACGTGCCACATTGAGAATATTGGGAAAATGACTAATGTTAAGTATGCATCTAACAGGCCACTCTACCCCTAAAAGCCCTACAGAGTTTCAACCTGATCCATCAAGCCGTTTTATTGTTGCAGTCGATTGAATTTTTGAAAAAATTGAAGGATCGCGTTACTTTGTCTTGAGAGTTCATAATCTGTAAACATATGGAAAAAAATGTCTCCTAATTTTTTTCCACATTTGTATTGCGGAAAGCGTTTGGAGTCATGAAAAGAATTTTTTTTTTCTAAAAAAGTCAAAAAACATTGTTTTTTGAAAAATTGGAAAAAAATTTGTTTTCGACAAATCACAAAAAAAGTTTGTGTGAAAAATTGAAGAAAAAATTTCTCTGTTCTTGACTTCAAACGCTTCCCGCAATAAATGTGTGAAAAACAATCAGGAACAAATTTTTTTTCCCAGTTTTTTACAGCTGATGAGCTACCAAAGGCAAAAACCGTGATCGTTCAGTGTTTCAAAAATTCGGTCGAATGAAACACAAAAACGGCTTGATGGATCAAATTGAAATTTTGTAGGGCTTCTATGGGTACAAGGGCCTGTAAAATGCACACCTCCACATTAGTCATTTTCCCAATATTCTCTATTGATTGCATAGGGAGTATAAACATTTCCATATCATTGCCACATTAGAGTGCGTACTTCAGTGAATTTTTAACACCTTTCAGCAACCCGAAATAACCCGATGCATCAATATGGCCGAACGATTGAGGGCTGTTAGAGAGCACCTCAACCCGTTATTGAACGGATTAAAACATACACACACCTAAACACACACTCCTTAAAGAATGAGTTTGGAGTCATGAAATCAGGTGGAAATGACGAACCACTGGGTCTCATTTCTCTTAAGGGAACACGCACACACAAAGGAGCGTAAATCCGACCGTGCGACCTCCACCTGGTACGCTTTGGGTAACTCTAATGCCGGTGGTTTTGCAAAATTTGTGGAGATCGCTTCAACAAGAGAAATACTAATGTGGGGTGTGCATTTTACAGGCCATTGTACCCATAGAAGCCCTACAAAATTTCAATTTGATCCATCAAGCCGTTTTTGTGTTTCATTCGATCGAATTTTTGAAACACTGAACGATCACGGTTTTTGCCTTTGGAAGCTCATAATCTGTAAAACACTGGGAAAAAAATTGTTCCTGATTGTCACACACTTATTGCGGGAAGCGTTTGAAGTCAAGAACAGAGAAATTTTTTCTTCAATTTTTCACACAAACTTTTTTTGTGATTTGTCGAAAACAAATTTTTTTCCAATTTTTCAAAAAACAATGTTTTTTTTACTTTTTTAGAAAAAAAAATCTTTTCATGACTCCAAACGCTTTCCGCAATACAAATGTGGAAAAAAATTAGGAGACATTTTTTTCCATGTGTTTACAGATTATGAGCTCTCAAGGCAAAGGAACGCGATCCTTCAATTTTTTCCAAAATTCAATCGACTGCAACAATACAACGGCTTGATGGATCAGGCTGAAACTCTGTAGGGCTTTTAGGGGTACAGTGGCCTGTAAGATGCACACTTAACATTAGTCATTTTCCCAATATTCTCAATGTGGCACGTCATTTTCTAAAAGACCTGAAAATGTCCTGTTTTTCACAATTTTTCAAAGTCAAGTTAAGGATGAAAATATTTTTTTTTCTGAGAAAACATGCCAGAGCATTGTAGAGAATGGATCCAAGTTTCCGAAACCCCCCTTCCATTTTCTGCGGGACCATTGGTTCCTGAGATATTGATGAGAGAAGAGAAAATGACGCATTTTCATTCAAAGTCTGATAACTCAGCGAGGAATGGTCGTATCGAGGCCGACACAAAAAGACATTGAAGCTAAATGAACAACCTATCCAATCCATGTAGTGGTTAGGTTCAACAAATTTTTTCAAGTCCGTACACGAAAAATAAGATTGCAAAAAATTTCGGAAAATTGTCTTTCCATGATATTCATTAGGATTTTCCGCTAATTGTTGCTTGGAAATTTTTTTTATCGCAAGATCCTTAAACTAGACACTTCAAGCTTCAAATTGCTTTTTTTTTTCACTCAAATATGACCATTTTTACCAAAGATCCAGCCATTTGAAAAATCGCATAAAATTGAGATGTTTTTTTTGATCCTTTAATTGTTTCCGCTAGTGTATATATATATATATATATATATATATATATATATATATATATATATATATATATATATATATATATATTTATTTATTTTGTTATTTTTCTTGAACCATTTATATGTTTTTTATTGTTTGTTTCATGAGATTAGGTTCATAATCAAAAATTTTTTTTTTATTAAAAGTTTTGTTGACGTTTCGACCCTTTTTGGGTCATTTTCAAAACATTTTTTTATATTGTTTGGTAAAAAGACTTAAAAATACATTACTTGCTTAAAACAATTTACAAAAACACTACACTACGACAATCAAACATTAAAATCTGGACATATTATCTGAATTTCTACGCTCTTAACAGTAAATATTTTTCAACAATTCCAAGATATTTTTATTGTACGCACCTTGAAAACTTTAAAGTCTTTGGAGAAATGATTGTTATTTCTTATCAGACATACTAAACAGTAAACATACCTGAGCATTTTACGTATTCTTTGTAATCTATTGATCTGATATTAAGACGATAAATAAATAAATAAAATAAATAAATAAATAAATAAATAAATGATTAAATAAATAAATAAATAAATAAATAAATAAATAAATAAATAAATAATAAATAAATAAATAAATAAATAAATAAATAAATAAATAAATAAATAAATAAAAGCTTTATTTGAAAGGATTATACAAAAGACAACTACATAGTTAATTATTAAATAATACAATCCTTCAAAATGGCGAAGTTCATCCTTTACTGGCATAAAGGTTGATCTTACAGTTAACCAAAAAGAGAGGTGACTAACTGCATCGATACAGCAATAAGTTTAGGTGTTTACTTTGATGAGTAGGAAATCCTGCAGTGTAGTCACCCCCCACAACCTATTTATAATCATAATCAGAAAATAGATACAAAAAATCTATATACGGCATAACAAACCATGAAATAAAAAAATAAGTCTCCCCAAAAATTATTCAATAAGAAACAACGAAATTAAGATTTAAATAATGCTACCTTAAGCAATTGCTTACCAAAGGTACAAATTAAATGAGTAGAAACAACAAAAATATTAAACTTCAGTTAGATAACGCTTGTACTTTTTATAGAAGGCCTTCAAAGAAGATGTCTTTAGAGTTTCAGGTATCGAATTATAAACAGCTGAGACATTATAGGTAAAACTCCGTTCGAACAATTTAGTTCTGTGAAACGGTGGGGTTATGGTGTTTCTATGCCTAATATTAATGTTATGCACATCCGACCTAAAAACAATTTTTCCATAGAGCTGAGGGGGTGTTTTTGTGATCATAACTTTATGGTAAAAACTGTGCAGTGTAGTTTTCTCCTTGTTTTCATATTTAACCATCGCAACTCCCTCAGCCTATGGCTCACTGGGTTTCTCCTATGAATACCACAGACTAGACGAATACAACTGTTTTGAATTTTTTGAATTCTTTCAGAATCCAGTGCTGTTAAGCATGGGCCACACAGCGTGTCGCAGTAATTAAAAGTTAATAATATCAAAGAGTCAAAAAGCAGACGTTTAGTCTCAAGATCAAGCACATGCCTAGAGTCATACAACAATTTTAACTTACATACTGATATTTTTATACACTCTGAGACGTGCCGGCTAAATCTCAAGTCACTATCCATCCACAACATCAAATTACGAACATGGTCACTAAAAACTACCTCTACGTTGTTAATATTTAATTTCAATTGATTTCTCAAATTGTTCCGATTCTTTGACTTACAGAACAACATGGCAGTACATTTATTAGGGTTAAGCGATAAGGAATGCTCCATAGATATACAATAAAAGTAGCTATAGGGACTCTCCCCGTAATGGCGGCCGCTTTCGACGGCCACTACGGGGAGGCGTCCCTATACAAAGGATCCTCAAGTCCCTCCACGACATACATCACAAGGGTCATTGGCCTACTCACGCAGGTAGGTAGACTTTCACTTCACTTTTTACAGGGATATAGATGACGCATTGTTGTAGTCATTCGATTTAATCTTTATTAAATTGAAAAAAAGTTTTCGAACCGAATGAGTCTTGAACCGCCAACCTTCCGATTAGAACTCCAACGCCGTATCCATCGAGCCACCGAAGTATCTTAATAATTTTGCCTTTCAAGTCCAAGTCAATCGTTATGTGGCGTAACAAACTTTTTCCATAGAAGAGTGCGCAACCTGTTTGAGGCTTAAAGATCAAAGGTAGTAATGTAAAAATATCAAAATGATGATTTTAAGGATAGGATAAAATGACACAATTTACTAGTTTTTAGAAATCATGAATCTCCACGTAGGTATATCACTCGACGGTACTATTAAAATCTATAAATTAAAAATTTAATTACAACGTATTTAAGATTAAGTAGATAATGATTAAAAGTGTGTGGTTTTAATTGCAGCATTGTTAGGAATAATTATAAATAGGACAGGGTTGATCTATGTATGATGATCTGAATAATATTGTATAGAGTAGCAGCTTAGAATAAAATAAAATATCTTACCCAGGCAGCATCCTCAAAAGTACTACTACATCCAAGTTTTGCTTTAATCTGACGAACTTTTAAGAACTGGAAGTAATGATAATATTGTATGTGAATTAATATTCTGCTACTCTGTGAAATCGAAGGTGATAGAAAGAAACAGTACAATAAATTCATGGGTATGGGCTCGAAAGTTATGGAAAGATTTAAACGAGCTCTCACTTAGGGCAGAGAATTACGTGTAACGTAGTAGAACATTACAAGAAATGCGATCGCTAAGTCTTCAGGACAAAATGACTAAGTATATGTGTTTATGTATTGAGGATAGAATGGAGAAGATATTAAAATAGACTCGGGATGAGGAACTTTAAAATATGTTGGGTTTTCCGACAAAACGGTGAAGGTGTTAAAAGTAACAAGAGCGTAATATGTATTTATTTGCGAATAAAAAGAAGTTTTAAGAAGTAATTACAAGGATTTGTAAGAACAAGACCATTTTCCATAAACTATTTTACATTTGCGTACCCTAATATTTTTGTGCAATTTGATTATTTTTGTGCGATTTAAAATGTATAGTTCCACAGTCACTGATAAGATGATACATAAAATAGTAAACTAGTATCAACGAAAGAAACGGCTGTGAATGTTACATTATACAGGTATAATATTTAATTTAATATTTATAATATTTGTTAATCCCATGTATATAACAATTGCAAAATAGCACCTTAACAGAGCTGCCAGACTCGTGAACTGATCCCTCAAGCGTCCGATTACTGCCCTGTTGTTGTCCTGTTAACGCCCTGTTGCTGTCCGGATAACGTCATGACGTTGTCCTGTATGTGTTATAACGAGGTTTTGAAGGATAAAAGGACATGTCCAGATTAAAGGTTTTAGTTGAGAAGTGAATGGCATGGTGATAAGATGTATGCCAACAAGATAAAGTATCAGCTTCTTGACAGAGGGTCTAAGTTCTTTCTTGGAAATATCCCTGTTGTAATAAAAGATAACGTTCTCAAAATGGGGAAAGAAAAATTTTTTCTGGCGAATGGACTGTTTAATTTAGTAGCTACAAATCAACCAGTAAAATTTAATTCAAATGATTTGAATAATTATAAGAAGCTTTTATTGATTACACATGCACACCGAAAGGGTTTCAATGGAGACGAGAACATTTTAGCCTCCAAAAGGGTGGAAATATACCCATATCATTTCCAAACTGTTTCCTCCGAAAAGAAGCTATATCTCAAGAATGGAGGGTAAAGAAGAAAAGAAACAACCCGAAATGGAGAACCAAAAAGCCCTAATGAAAAAATTATATAAATTTAAAAGTCAAAAGACTCTCACCGCTGAAGAATACGACTATCAAAGTAAGGAAGAATACGAGGAAGAAAATGAAAAAATGTAGAAATGGATGCAGTAGAAGAATACGATGATGCTAATGAGCTGGTAGAGCGTCTGAAGTATTTAGAAAGAAGCAATACTTCGGGTGTTAACACCCCAAAAGTATTGGCTATTCTTAAGGAATTTCAAAGACTCGGCGTTATAGAATTTTATTAGTGCTAATAATTTTGAATTTCATCCGGTATATTTATGTTGAAACGAAAGTATTAGAAAATGCTGTTACTATTTATTTAAACACCCCTGTAAACCTTAGGTTTAGGAGACATAATAGTTAATTATAAAAAAAATAAAATAAAAAATAACAATTTATGTTTTTATGTATTAATACAAAACTAAGATAAAAAGTGTTAGAAACAGCCGTTTGGTATTATTTGTAAAATAACACTCCAGATATGGTATAAATAATAGTAAGTTCTTATTAAATATTATGATTAAAATTAATACGTTATCTAAAATCACAAATGTTCTACACTTTATCCACACTTATTTTAAACATTGCATTTATATTTAATTTCAGCAGTAAGAGAAAATGTTCTGATATTGTTTTATAGAGATAATATATCGCCTCTTACCGAAATGACTCTCGCGCCCTTGATATATTTACCTTATAACGTAAAGAAATAATTTTTACTAGTGTTAATAAATAGAACAAATGTATGGTGTTTCCCGATTGCACCCCTGTATAGTATATGTTTTAATGCAAAACTAGAATAAAAGTATTAAAACTATCGTTGATATTTATGCCTGAAATTATGCAAACAGATAAATGGCTTATATCTAAATATAGCTGGCGATAATACAAAATGTGCTATTCTAAAACTTTTAAAACTAAAACAAAGACCCATTCAAAACTCCTTAAACAATAATAACGTTCATTTTTCTTGTGCTAAAATTTTCGAAACACGGGGTGGTCGAAAGAGTTTATTTTTAGCACTACCATTTTGTGGGGTATTTGTAAAACACATTTTTCAAAATGCCGCAAAGAAAATGCATCCCCGAAAAAAGAAAAACATGTAGCGTTATGATGCAATAATCCTTTTAGTATTTTAAGGGTGTAGTACACTGTTTGAACTTAAAACATGATGCAGCTGGATACATGTAGGGGCGTATGCCTGTAAAAATAATTAAAATTAACACGTTCGTCTTAGTTAAAAAGCTCTGCCACCGCGGCAAGGTGCGAACGTTTCGGCAGAGGACCCTCCTTCCAACCCCCTGTATGTTTACAGGTCTACATAACTTATGTCTTGCTAAACACCTTTTAGTGTTTTATTTTTTATTTTTTGATTTTTTTGTTTTTTATTTTTATTAATTTTATTTTTTATTTATTTCTTGACAAGGCCGTATGCCTGTTTTTAGATGTTAACAGCACATAATTTAAATAACTTTTTAAAATGTAATGACAGATGTTAAAAGTACATGAGATCAAAAAAACGTTGTTTACGTATCCTTGAGCATCTAGGGCGGGTTTACCTAAATAAATAGAAATATCATTATCTATATTCGTTTTAAAAATCTTTAACTATTGAATATTCATAGATCTAAAAGTTCTATTCGAAAGTCGTATGATACTTGACTTGAACTGATTTAATTTTTAATTAAATTTTTAAATTAATTTTTAAAAATCAGGTAATATTTATTGACAAATCTTTTAAAAATTTTACGAGCCTATTATCATTTATTATTATTATTATTATATTGTCTAATTATTAAAATCAAAAATTAAAAACAGATACAAATTTTTACGTTTTCTGTTTTTTAAAACAATAGGGGAGTGAATCAAAACCTCTAAATTTACGTTTTAATGAGTTTGGCTTATATTCTTTTGTCTCTGTTTTTATTACTACCTCGTGAATAGCACTTCGTCGAATTTGGTGTGAGGTGATTTGTATTGGTGTGCTGTCCTCGGATAAAATCATGTCACGTATGGAGTAAAAATTAATCAATTTTGATGATGAATAATTCAGACAAATGCCCTTTACTTTACAAACTCTTTTTTCCTCCTGTTTTAAAGGCGAAAATACTTTGTAAGCATAGTTTTTAGGACCACCACTTGTAAAATGAGATATATAACTACCTGATCCGAACGATTCTAGTTCATCTGTCATATCACCAATGTTGTTACCTAACGATATGTCAGAATAACCGTCTCTGTGTACAAAAATAACCGAGTCTGTATCATAATACAGTACCTGTTCACCTAATTGTTCCAAGTAGCTATATAATTTAAGCCGTGACGTAAGCAGCAAGACAAACGTTAACAGTAGATGGAGGATCATATGTCTCCTCTGTAAGCTGATAATTAATCAAAAGTGTTTCGTCATCCACAGGTAGAACGGCATTTACTACAAAACACGGATTAGTTAAAAAAGAAAAAAACTCGTTTGGTTCTCTTACTAAAAGTGTTTTGGGTTGATTAGGCAGTTGCCCCAATTTTCCCCAAAAACTATTGAGCATTAATTTAGCTAGTGCCCTTAACCCCGCATTTTTATCTATTAAACCAAATTCTAATTGAATCCCCTCGCTATTTAAAAAATCTTCAATATATTTATCTTTTTGAGTCGTGGTGTGGCAATCGGATGGAAATCCACTAGCTTCTTGTTTAATTTTTATGAATTTATTCATCATTTCAACAATGTTGAAAGTTGAACAGTTTTCTGATCCTTATCATACTGCTCCACTTGATATTCCCAAAACTCAAATATATTTAGGATTATGTATCCTTTTTCTAAGGCCGTGAGTATTTCATGCACTACCCATGTCCCCCTTAAAGCCCTTTCACTTTCGTTATGTTTGCACTCGTCGTAACTCATAGTTTCTCCACAAGTACGACAGAGAACAAACATTAGCTTGTTGTTCATTTTTACCGGTAATACAGGGTGGTACAAATCAGATGGGGGTAAGATTGTGCAATTAATTAATCTGTTAACGCTGTTTAGATTCAAATTTTGACATTCTTCCCTACAAAAAGCTTAGGATGTCCTATGGGGAACTTACCGTACTGACAAACCCAGGGATACAATGAACACACATCAATATATTTTATTTTTTCTCCAGGCCTAGTTTCCTAATACGTTTTAGTATTTCCCGTACAACCTCCGTAGAAAGCGTATCTAGGGTTTAAAGGGGGTAGAGTGATCAAAGGGGAATTTTCTACAAATTTTTGTATTTCAGGATTTTCCCGCATATCTCTTCTAAAATCGCATTCCCACTTCTCTATTACCTCGTACCCAAAACTTCTTAGCCATTCACTTTGAGCTGTAGTTGTCTCGTATCTATAGTTAAGCGTTTCTGAAGGATTACCTTGTAGTGGTTTATCTCTATGATCTTTAAAGCAAGTAAGACAGCCATGCCAGTAACATCCATGAAACTGAAAGATCTTTTCGGTCTCAGAACAAAATCCGTCTGCTTTTACACCCTTAACTACTGTTTCACTTCCATTCAACGCGTGCTGGATATTTTCGTATAATTTTCCTACCCAAAGAAGCCACTAAATAGCAATTTGGACTGGTTATCTTTAAGACGGTACCCATTTTTTGGGATAATACCAATGGTATTTGGCTTAAAAAATTTTCTACGAAACACTTTATTGCATGCTGAGGCAATAATAGTAGCTTCAGTGAACGGGCCAACATTGGTGGTTTCAATCATTTGTTTTTGAAAAAGTTTACAGCTTTCAAACAATATGGTTGTGTCACTTTTACAATATTCAACTAATTCACGCCGTAAATTGAAAACCATATTATTTGAACGTTGCTCATCATACCATTTTAAAAAATCTTCACGCTCTCCTTTCATACTATCGGGAGAGTAATATTCGATCGCCGGGATAGGCCCCTCGTAGTTTTGATTTTCCTTTCTATTAAATAAATGAGGAAAGTATCCCATTTTAAATTTATCCTCCAACCCAAAGCATTTTTGAAACTGAGATAAACGCATTGGTAAATAATTTAAAGAGTCTATAAACTCTATATTTGATATTTTCATTAAAATAATTCTGGTTCCCCGCATAATAACTTCAGGTTTAATATCTGTTTGTAATAGACATTTGTTTAAAATAAACTGAATATCAAAACCACCACCATTATGACTGATAACAACTATTTCCTTCAAATCTGTTTTTCGACTTAAAATGTATTCGATAAACGTGTCTAAGGGGTTTTGATCGAACACTTGAGTAGTTACACCACATTTATCACACAACCAAGTTTCGCTGTCACGGCATAAATTACAAAATTGTTTACGTACACACAAATTTACCTCATGCAAAAGGTTACCGTTATCTAGAACAGTATCCTGTTGCGTTTCAAAATCAAAAAATACAAATAACACATTCTGTAAGTTAGGCTTACCCTTATCTACTTGAATGAAACATAAGTGACCCTCGGGCTGATGTTTTCTACAAATTTTGCAAAAATTCTCCGCACAAGTATGCTTCCTGTTGCTTTTTGATGTTATCAAACAATTTGGACACAAATTAATTTCTTTACATACACTAGATTTTCCCAAAGAATTTAGTGTTTTATGATTATCGTAACAATTTTGATTTCTCATTGAACGTAAGCAATCCTGACATTTTATTTTTGCAGTAAATTCACAGGCAGGGGATTGTTGACATGCTTGGCATGAGCCTCCACATCTGTGATCATTTTTATTATTATAAGGAACGTGACACCGCTCGCAATAATACCCACAGCAGAAAACCGCCGTTAGGGAGAGTATGATAGTTTAGTGATTATTGTGATGTAATAAATTTATTTTTTTATCAGCAGGAGGGCCTTCAAATATTACTTCTCGCCCCTTTGTACCATACTTGTAAACTGTTATTTTGTATTCGTTAAGATGCTTTTCGTAGTTCCGGTATGCCACAGCCCTCAGAGGGAATGATGACACAAGCCTCCCTTATTAATTGTAAAGTCAACTCGGTTTGTGCGTTATTTTTATTTTTTTCGATATCTTTAAAATTGTTAACATCATTTTTCTTGGCAATCGCCACTACTGATGCTCTCGGCAAACAAAGATTGTCCGTGTTTTTAATGACAATCACACCCATTCGCCTGGTACATTCCTGATTAAAACCTACATCCCCACTTCTTCTACCCCTTCCAGCTGGCATTCTAACACTGGTTACCCCGAAACAAAACGTATCTATATCCAAGTCCGCTGAATTAGATTGAAAGACACCATGTATTACTTCCAGAACATCATTAACATTAATTTTATCAGCCTCTTTAAAATTTATCCACCCCTCACCTTTCTCTAAACTATTTGAACAAAAGCTAAAACCCACTTGATCGCTAGGATTTAAATTAGAAGTTGCGTATAAAATTACATCAGTTAGACCCCTCTTGACCCACTGCACGGGGTCAGTATTACTTGGTACAGGCTTAAGTTTAAATTCTACTCTTCTACGTTGTAAACTAAAACGTCTAATGTTTTTATTTATTTTATATATTTATTTATTTATTTTCTTCACTTCAATTTTATGCTGCAAACATAAAGTGAAATGGCGCCAAAACCGCATCTTTAATGATAACAAACCTCTCTATTTTTAAAAATCACACTGTACTACACGTCTGCACTCTCGAGCTAGCAAGTACAAATGAAAAATCAGCTCTTACTCACCCCTTTTAAGTCGTAGTACCAACATAAAAATAAATCAATTTCCCTCACCTCCGTATTTATAACAGTAGTACCAACATAAACACTAAATTCGATGATAATAAACCTTAATTTCAAGCCCCGTCTCTGGAAATGTATCGATTTTGAAAAGAAAAAATTCAAATTGAAAAATAATTTACGGGTTAAAAACGCTTATAAACATGAAAAACAAAAATTATACCAATTTCAGCACTACAGGGGATACACTTTCACTAAAATTCTATACAGCTACCTACAAAATATCAAATTCACTACTTTCAAAACACCTACCACACTGATAACTCAGTTTGAAATTTATGACTAACATCTTGGGTGAATTTGACTATTATTTATACTCCAACAAATAAAAACAAAAAGAAAGACATAGTAGTCCCTAAATAAAGGAAAAAACTGTATAGTGAAGTAGTTAGTAACGAAACTAAAAAATGCATACCACGCAGCCATAAATAATACAAAAAGAATAAGAGACATAGGCGTGGTAGCCTCGTGAGAATGGAAATTTCTCATTCAATACGAGGATCAAGATAATATAGAATGACATGTATCTCTGTATCATTTTTTATTAGGATATGATGAACTTGAGTTATCTTATACTTTTTTATGGAAGTACTAACTTCCTTAGTCTTATTCATAGTTAACGAAATTTTTAACAAAAAATGGACCAAGACAGCAGGAATTGTTTGTTCTATGTCAAAAACCCTATAAATAATAAAAATAAAAAGGTAATTACCCCTTTTTATTGTATTATTTTGACCCCTTTTTATTGTATTATTTTGAGCAACCTCCGCCTATGTATTAACACATCAATAAATAAACAAAAAAGTATTTCTTACTGCGTTATCAAATAAAAACAAATAAACAAAAATGAGAGAAACAAAAAGGTCTCTAATCTGTTCTTGATCTTTTTAGTTCTTTAATACAAGATTAAATAAAACCAAAGTATTTTAAATAAAAGAACAAAAACAGTTTTTGTTTTATTTTACCTTAGTATCTTAAATAAAAGCAGATTTTCCTTTCTAAATAAAACTGTTCTGTTCTGTGCCGTTCAAGACGACTATTTTATGAGTTATACGTACTTAGTACCGTGAATATTGTTTTCAATCGAACAGCGTCTTTAGTGTTATTTTTAATATTTTTATAATTATAATATTTATACAGTTTTTAGCAAAAATTTATAAGAGTTGTGATAAGAAACTGTGTTGTTCGAATATATATATATATATATATATATATATATATATATATATATATATATATATATATATATATATATATATATATATATATATATATATATATATATATATATATATATATTATATATATATATATACAGTGACCGGCAAAAAGTTCGCAACATATGGGAAAAATTTTTATTAGGAGAGTATCGGAAAAACTTTCCCAGGGGATCGGTTCTGCATGTCCGATAACCTAAAAATCGATTTTGACATACGTCACGTGACCACTGGTATAGCGTCAAATTAAAAAAAAATTGTTAATTTACAAAAAGTGAGGTTAGTTGACGAGATATCAAAAAAAGTTATTTGAAAAAATTGCTTAGAATTAAATTATAGGTCCTTGTGCAAAATTTTAAGATTTTATTTAAAAAAATTGGAAAACTCAATTTTTTTTAAATATTTTTTTATCGATTTACAAATTTCCGGTTTTTTTCGTTTAGATAGCTTGGCTAATGTAAAGCCCATGTATCTGGATGAAAATAAACGAATGTAGTAGTTTTTTCTACAATTGACAGGACAAAATTAAAAAAAACAGGGTTTCGCCGGACGCTAGCTGTTGCAATGATTTGTATCTAGCAGCAGTGTCAAAATTTTAGAGACATTTCAATGAGATTACATTGAGAAAACCTTAATCGTCTTAAATATATCTGAAGTTCGACTTTTTGTAAAGTTAAGGGGATTAAAATAGGTAATAAACAAAAAATTACCTGTTTATTTAATCGAAATTTTATAAACGAAAACCAATGTAAGAAAAACTTAAAAGTAGTCAAATTCTGTACTAACAACACAAAAAATCATTGTTTTTCCTTGGGTGCACAAAATTTAAAACTCAGTATGACCACCATTTCTCTCCATACATACTGTTGTTCTCGAGCGCAACTCTCGATTAACATTTCGGAGCATTTTACGATTTATTTGCAATACACAATTTATAATGACATTCTCTAAATTTTGTATATTCCTAAAGGGTCGATGTTTGTACACAGGGTTCTTTAGGTATCCCCACATAAAAAAATCTAACGGAGTCAGATCTACAATTCTACAATTGACAGGACAAAATCGAAAAAATAGGTGTTCGCCGGACGCTCGCTGTTGCAATGGTTTGAATCTAATGAAATGACTGTATCAAGATTTTATTAAGATTTTTCGCACATAAATTTAACAACCAGGTCTATTTAGTTGTACTTAAAACTACCAAAGCAGGCTCTGAAATTAAAACAACCAAATAATCTAGTAGGTTAAAAACAACAGAAAAATGTCAAACAAATTATAATTTGTTTGATTTCAACCTATGCCATTGGTTTATGTCTCGCATCTTACTAAGTTTGATATTTTACATAAGTTTATTAATATTTTATTTCTTAAAATGGCACCCACACTACTTCTTCAGGAAAAGATAGAAATTATTTTAATTTCTGGAGATAATTACAAAAGCCATAGAGAAACAGCAGCAATTTTTAATGAGAGGCACCCCGATAAATCCCTCCATTATTCCACAGTATCTCGTCTAGTCAATAAATTTAAAGAAACGGGATCGGTAGAAAATCAGTATAAAGTTTCCCATGAAAAACCGGTAACAGGTGACGAAGGTTCTCTGGATGTGTGTTTGTCGATCACAGAAACACCCCAATTAGCAGTTAGTCAAATATCGGAGATCACTAACATTCACGAAAGATCTGTGCGGAGGATATTAAAAAGAAACAAATTTCATCCGTACAAACCTAAATTTGTACAAGTATTAAAAGATAGGGATTATGACGCCCGCTTCGATTTTTGTGCCTGGTTCCAGGGTATGATTGAGGAAGATTTTAATTTCCCAAAGAACGTTCTTTTCTCGGATGAAGCTACATTTACCTCTAACGGAACCGTCAGTTCACAAAACTGTAGATGGTGGGCCACCGAAAACCCAGACTTTGTAATTCAGAGTAAAGACCAATATAGTTTTAAGGTTAATGTGTGGTGCGGAATTTTCAACCTCAGAATAGTGGGACCTTTTTTCTTTAGAGACAATTTAAATTCAGAACGATATTTAGAATTTCTACAAACTGAGATATCTGACTTTTTAGACAATTTGTCATTAGCCGAAAGAAGAAATTTATACTTTCAACAAGACGGAGCTAGCATTCATTCCACAAATGAGGTGAAGAGATGGCTGGATCAAGAATTTGGAAACCAGTGGATAGGACGGTTTTCTGAAAATCCGTGGCCTGCGAGATCACCAGATCTGACTCCGTTAGATTTCTTTATGTGGGGATACCTAAAGAACTCTGTGTACAAACATCGACCCTTTAGGAATATACAAAATTTAGAGAATGTCATTAGAAATTGTGTATTGCAAATAAATCGTAAAATGCTCCGAAATGTTAATCGAGAGTTGCGCTCGAGAACAATAGTATGTATGGAGAGAAATGGTGGTCATACTGAGTTTTAAATTTTGTGCACCCAAGGAAAAACAATGATTTTTTATGTTGTTAGTACAGAATTTGACTACTTTTAAGTTTTTCTTACATTGGTTTTCGTTTATGAAATTTCGATTAAATAAACAGGTAATTTTTGTTTATTATCTATTTTACTCCCCTTAACTTTACAAAAAGTCGAACTTCAGATATATTTAAGACGATTAAGGTTTTCTCAATGTAATCTCATTGAAATGTCTCTAAAATTTTGACACTGCTGCTAGATACAAATCATTGCAACAGCTAGCGTCCGGCGAAACCCTGTTTTTTTTAATTTTGTCCTGTCAATTGTAGAAAAAACTACTACATTCGTTTATTTTCATCCAGATACATGGGCTTTACATTAGCCAAGCTATCTAAACGAAAAAAACTGGAAATTTGTAAATCGATAAAAAAATATTTAAAAAAAATTGAGTTTTCCAATTTTTTTAAATAAAATCTTAAAATTTTGCACAAGGACCTATAATTTAATTCTAAGCAATTTTTTCAAATAACTTTTTTTGATATCTCGTCAACTAACCTCACTTTTTGTAAATTAACAATTTTTTTTTAATTTGACGCTATACCAGTGGTCACGTGACGTATGTCAAAATCGATTTTTAGGTTATCGGACATGCAGAACCGATCCCCCGGAAAAGTTTTTCCAATACTCACCTAATAAAAATTTTTCCCATATGTTGCGAACTTTTTGCCGGTCACTGTATATATATATATATATATATATATATATATATATATATATATATATATATATATATATATATATATATATATATATATATATATATATATATATATACATCTATATATATATATATATATATATATATATATATATATATATATATATATATATATATATATATATATGTTTGAACGTAGACTTTCACGGATGGAGAAATGTGAAGAAATATTGATCCGGGAGTACATCCGTTCGTTTGTTAAATTCCTATTGGAATCTGGCAGACGTTTCGCCAAGGTCTCACTTGGCATTATCAATGCTTACTCGTTGCTGTCAAGTCGTAAACTGATGAATCTTTGTCGTGACTCTCGATATTTATAGCCTGCGCCGGAGGTTGTAGCGGTTCTGGTTGGCTGGTGTTGGTTGGTTGTACATGGAAGACAATAGTAAAACGGCAAGCCGAAGCGCATCAACTCGCAACCACGTCACAACAAACAGCCAACGAAGCAACGACTGAGGGGGCGGAGCCAACACCAGCCAACCAGAACCGCTACAACCTCCGGCGCACAGTGGGGTCAAGGGCGGCAAAAATTCTATTTTCCGAAAGTGCTGATTTCGAATAGGTGATTAATGATTCGCACAGTATATCAGCCACACAATCTGGGTTCACTAAGGATTTGCGCTAAAACCCAACTAAAAATCCTCTAAATAGTGGTCGAAAGTCCAGATCGTGAAGTCGTGAGTGAATATAAGGTAACTTATCAGGAGTGTTATGTCAATGTGAGGTTTTAAAAAAGAAGATATTATTTTTTTTTGCTTCTCTAGGATTCCTAACAATGCAATACAACGATCAAAACCTGAAAAAAGAAATTTGAACTTGTTACAGCAGTACATGTAATAGTTAGTTAACAATAATGAGAAGCGGTAGTCCTACAAATAAAGCTCCACTTTCCTCCAGAATGAGGGAAGTTTCTCCTCGCAGTAGACATGTTGAAGGTCACGTTCAGACAACAATCACCCGCCCCAACCTGCCTCTCCGATCGTAGCACACAAACATTCCTAGAGAGAGTTGGAATCAGATTAGATTTTGTTAAACAGGGTTACGGTTCTTCCAATACTGGTAATAATGCCAGACGTTTTTTCAAAGACCCTGCACTCACCAGTGAAATAACGGGAGTAGATAAAATTCTAATCCAACGGATTGCCACCATACTAGAAGTGAGAAATAGTAATTCGGTGATCGATTCGGAGAAATTCCGCTTGTTTGTGCAGGAAACAGCCGAAATTGCCATTCAGAAGTACTCTTGGTACTACATGCCTTCCACGGTGCACAAGCTCATATTAGATGGTGCTGATATTGTACAAAATTCAATTCTCCCGGTTGGAATATTGTCTGAAGATGCCCAAGAAAGCAGGAATAAGGATTACAAAACTTATAGGATCAATTACTCTCGGAAAACCTCCCGCACAGGTACGAATGAAGACATTTTGCACAAACTATTGGAGACATCGGACCCTTACATAACGCATATGAGACCCGAGCCCAAGAAAAATTACCTCCCACTGAGTAACGAAGCTAAGGAACTATTGATTTAAGTATACTTGACTTTTATATCCTAAATATACTGATTATGTAAATATTCTTTAATGTTAATGTTTTTTAAATAATATCCAAGAGATATATGCTTAGTTGTAAAATAAGGGGCACATTAATGACTCAAATCGCTTACGTTTTCCTAATTATTTTACTTTACTTTTACTGACATTGTAAATATTATTTAATGTTAGTCAGAAGATATATGCTTAGTTGTAAAATAAGGGGCACAGTAATGACTGAAATATCTTAGGTTTTCTTATTATTTAACCGAATTATTTTACTTTCGGAATAAAAGATGTATTTTAATCCTCATACAGTAACCGGCAAAAAGTTTGAAACAAATGGGAAACTTTTTTACTATCAGTTTCTCAGAAAATTTTATTCCTGATAAAAGTTTTTGCTTCATAAAAGAAAAGTTTTGGAGTCATTAATGTGGAGTTAACTATAGAGGGTGTCCAAAATTTAGAAAAATGTGACGTCACAAAACAAAAAACAATCGAATAATAAATTTTTGATACAGCCAAATTAAAGAGGACCAAAATACAAGCAATAAACCCTAGTATAGTTTTTTTGTCGCTTTTAAGAAATTAACTCTTGAAAACTGAAAAATTAAATCAAACTGCCTATTTTTAAAAACCGTTCGAGCGACAGAAAAACTTTATTAGGGTTTTTTGCTTACATTTTGGTCCTCATTAATTTGACAGTCTCAAAAATTTATTATTCGACTGTTTTTTGTTTTGTGACGTTACATTTTCCTAAATTTTGAACACCCTGTATATTTTACTCCGCATTTAATGACTCCAAAACTTTTCTTTTATGAAGCAAAATCTTTTATCAAGAATAAAATTTTTCGAGAAACTGATAGTAAAAAAGTTTCGCATTTGTTACAAACTTTTTGCCGGTCACTGTATATAGGTCATTTATTTGAAAACAATCCACACTTGATAAGCCATGGATCTTTTTTTAATTTGCCGAGACCCGTCCATTATTGTTTGGAGGGAAAACTATTTTTACATATTTAACACTCAACTATTACAATTTTGCAATATTCAGGGGTTGCTCACACTGAAGGTAGGAGGCGGGGAAGTCTGCAATTCTATGCAAGCATTCTCTAGGATAAACCCAATAACTGTACAAAATTTGAACCAAATCGATTGAGTAATTTTAAAGCTATTTAGTTTTTTCCGAATTTCGTCCTTTTTACACCACTGTGCGGCGCAGGCTATAAATATCGAGAGTCACGACAAAGATTTTACGACTTGACAGCTACGAGTAAGCATTGATAATGCCAAGTGAGACCTTGGCGAAACGTCTGCCAGATTCCAATAGGAATTTAACAAACGAACGGATGTACTCCCGGATCAATATTTCTTCATATATATATATATATATATATATATATATATATATATATATATATATATATATATATATATATATATATATATATATATATATATATATTGTCTGGAACTCGAACGAATTTTATATTTTTAAATATAACACCCTGTATATTCTTTCATTTTTAGTTTTTACTTTAAATTTGTTACACTTTTGGTATAACATACTTTGTTCCTAATATCAGTAGTTTTCGAAATAACGACGTGTTTTGAAAATACCAACAAATTATGTTTTATTTATTAATAAATAAAACACCAGTTCAGTTTTGATGTAAAGTCATAAAAGCTGTCATTTTTACATGCAAAAATGTCTTTAACTGAAAGTGAAAGAATTACAATTCTTATGATGAGAGGATTATGGCGATAGGGTCAGGACTTTCGAAGAGGTTAAAAATCTATTTAATGACGCATTTCCAAACCGAAATCCAATTTCAAAAGCAACTGTTCTAAAAACTGTCCGACGCGACGGTTTGAAGAAACTGGAAATTGTAGAGATAGGCGACCATCAGGACGACCAGCAGTAGTAGATGAAGAGAAAAGTTTAGAAATTTTACAACACTTTGTTGACACCCCTGTTTCTTCATTAAGTAAAATTTTTCAAGTAAGTGACGTCTGCTTCAAATCCATTCATAATGTTTTAATAAAACATAAATATCACCCTTTTAAAATACATGTATTTCAAGAGTTATCAGAAGATGATTATGAGCGAATAATTGAATTTTGTGATATTATGATGTCAAGGTTTGACCAAAATAACCAGTTTTTCAATTTTATAGTATTTTCGGATGAAGCAACATTTATGTTAAATGGTAAAGTCAATAGACACCACTGTAGGTTTTGGGCAAATGAAAATCCCCACTGGATGAGAGAAGGTTATAAACAACGCCCTGGAAAATTGAATGTGTGGGCTGGGCTTCTGGGTAACCACAAGATCGGTCCATTTTTTATTGATGTAAACTTAACATCACAACTTTACCTTGTGCTATTGGAAACGCGAATAGTTCCTACTATACGAAATGTGATGGGTCCAAATTATGCAAGTACATTCTTCCAACAGGACGGAGCTCCTCCCCATTTTGGTCGAAACGTGCGCGAATTTTTGAACAACACTTTTCCGAATAGATGGATCGGTAGAGGGGGTTAAAGACATTTTTGCATGTAAAAATGACAGCTTTTATGACTTTACATCAAAACTGAACTGGTGTTTTATTTATTAATAAATAAAACACAATTTGTTGGTATTTTCAAAACACGTCGTTATTTCGAAAACTACTGATATTAGGAACAAAGTATGTTATACCAAAAGTGTAACAAATTTAAAATAAAAACTATAAATGAAAAAATATACAGGGTGTTATATTTCAAAATATGAAATTCGTTCGAATTTCAGACAAACTGAAAAGCTGGCAACAACGCCAATATCGTCATTCGGTGCGTTAGATCCTCTTACACAACCGTACCAAATTTGGTTTAAATCGGCCAATAAATTGTGATGATATTAAGCCGTTTCCAGACTTTATACACACACTGTATATATATATATATATATATATATATATATATATATATATATATATATATATATATATATATATATATATATATATATACAGGGTGTTCCATTAAGGGTGATGAGGTACCATATCTCAGGAATTGATACTCCAGGAGCTTTGGAAAAAAAATCCCAAGAAGGAAAGCGGCCAAGAGAAATTGCTGGAAATAATTTTTAAGTTCCTAACTCTGCCGCTAGGGGGCGTAATTGCTGTGGTCATGTAAGAAAAGACATTTTTCTGGAAATTATCCCTATAAAAGCTATCAAAAAAATATCACATTGATAATTCTACTAGAATTCTACATCTTTTTGGTTTAACACTTTTTGCTGTAAGATGTAAAATTAGGGCGGAAGGGGAGGGGGAAAGTCTACTGATAAAAGTGTCCATAACTTTGGTTTGACTCAACCGAATTTGATGAACTTGGTCTCGTTTAAGAAAGGAAGGCTTGCTAATTGAAACAAAATAATGGCTGTGTTACATTGATTTTCGCGGCACTCGCTAGAGGGCGTTATTTGAGAAACTTGTTGTTTTTCCAATTTTTCTCCAAAATTTTAAATGGAATGACATAGGTATTATATCATAATCGAAAAGTAGAATAAATTTGCAAGAGAAAATGTAAAAAATTCGATTCGATATCTTCATTAATTTCGGAGTTATAGCCAAACGTCCCTGTTTTGTAAGAAGGGGCTATCTACAATACAAAAATATAGCAGATGGCCCCTTCTTACAAAACAGGGACGATAATTAATATCATGTTAATTGAAAAAAGCAATTGTTTTTATAGGTCCGTGGTCAAGCGTGCTATGGAAAAAAAAAGTAACTTTTTATTAAGTGTTTTTTTTTTCACTTTTTACTCCATTACTATTGCCTTTAATTTACTAACCTGACGTATTATTAAAAAATTACCTAGTAAGCCATGAAACAAAATCGGCAGGTTGTCAGGGAAACAAACAAATTGAAATGTCACTTTAATCAATCTTTAAGTATCTCTCAAAATTTTATCTTGGATTTTCTGTGAATTTTGAGTTCATCGTTATTCAACTTTTGTGCTGCATCTTTCAAAAATGGCATATACCAACGCCGAGGCTTACGATATGCTTGCCGTATATTTTCAGTGTTTTGAAAATGCTCCTCTTGCGGAACGTGAATATGCTCTCAGGTATCCTGAGCGAAGACCCCATAGTAGAAATGTGTTTCGGCGGTTGGCAATACGTCTTAGAACAACGGGTAGTGTACGTCCCATTCCAGTGCCCATCAAGAGACGTTCAGTAAGGAATGAAGACAATATTATAAACGTTCTCGCGTACGTGCAACTGGATCCGCACTTGAGTATCAGAAACATTTCTTTAGACTTAGGTATAAGTTGCACTACAGTGTTCCGAATTTTAGAGGATTTTAAGCTGCATCCCTATCATGTAGTTTTACACCAGGCCCTTTCAGATACTGATTTTGACAGGCGGCGGGATTATTGTTATTGGTTAAGAGGTATGTGCAACGGAAATTGCCAGTTCCTCTCCTTGATTTTATGGACAGATGAAGCAACTTTTACTAGTTGTGGTAGAGTCAATTTGCACAATATGCACTACTGGTCAGAAACAAATCCTCATTGGATGCGGGAAGTTGATCACCAAAACAGGTGGAGTGTCAACGTGTGGTGCGGAATTTTAGGAAACAGAATTATCGGACCGTTTTTCTTTCATGGCCACCTAAATGGCGACTCATACTTAAACTTTTTACGACATATCCTGCCTATCCTTTTAGAAGATGTGCCTCTTGATGTAAGAAGATCCCTATGGTATCAACATGATGGATGCCCGGCCCACTTTTCTGGAAGAGTCCGTGACTTTTTAGATGCTAGTTACCCAAATCGTTGTATTGGAAGGGGTAGTTTGTTTCCGTGGCCACCTAGATCCCCCGATTTAACCGTGCTAGATTTCTACTTGTGGGGAAGACTAAAAGAGATTGTTTATCAAACACGACCAATCACACGGGAGAATATGATTGAGAGAATTCAAAATGCCATAACTACGATTTCACGAGCTGAAATTGAAACTGCCGTTTCCAGCACTAGAGAAAAATGTAACACTTGCATTTTGCAAAACGGTGGTCATTTTGAACATTTATAAAGTATTTGTTTGTTGTTTGTTTTTAACAAGATTTCTATGGCTTGATAAAGAACGTGAAGGTGGTTTTGGTTTTTATTGTTGTTTTGGCCCGTTGGCCTTTAAACACGCTTCAAATCTTGCGTTTCGCATGGTTTGGACCAGTCCTAAGCCTGAAGGAAGGTAAACAAAAACAAAACAATAAATAAAAACCATGAGTGTAAAATAATAAAATCAGTTTAAAAATTAAATAAAAAGAGAAAAACACACTTAATAAAAAGTTTAAAAATATTTTTTTATTTTCCATGGCGCGCTTGACCACGGACCTATAAAAACAATTGCTTTTTTCAATTAACATGATATTAATTATTCTTTTGGCTATAACTCCGAAACTAATGAAGATATCGAATCGAGTTTTTTACATTTTCTCTTGCAAATTTATTCTACTTTTCGATTATGATATAATAACTATGTCATTCCATTTAAAATTTTGGAGAAAAATTGGAAAAACAAAGAGATTCTCAAATAACGCCCTCTAGCGAGTGCCGCGAAAATCAATGTAACACAGCCATTATTTTGTTTAAATTAGCAAGCCTTCCTTTCTTAAACCAGACCAAGTTCATCAAATTCGGTTGAGTCAAACCAAAGTTACGGACACTTTTATCAGTAGACTTTCCCCCTCCCCTTCCGCCCTAATTTTACATCTTACGGCAAAAAGTGTTAAACCAAAAAGATGTAGAATTCTAGTAGAATTATCAGTGTAATATTTTTTTGATAGCTTTTATAGGGATAATTTCCAGAAAGATGTCTTTTCTTACATGACCACAGCAATTACGCCCCCTAGCGGCAGAGTTAGGAACTTAAAAATTGTTTTGTTGTGTTATGGAAATGATTTAATATATTGGAATGGGTGACTCCTCGGATAGTCTACAGACATATCCAATACTTTTTTTTCTTAAATCGAACATTTTAAAAATTTTCAAAAATACCCTAAAACCAGTCTATATTCGCCGCACCTGGCTTAGCGAGCACACGGTCCGACATAGCGCTTGACGGAAAATTACGCGCGAAAAACTTAAAACAATTGAATTTGTTGTAACGTTGCCAGACATATTATAAATCTTTAAGAATAATTTATTTTCTGTTATTAAACGTAATTTATGACAAAGGTAAAACAAATTTAAACCTTTTTCCAAGAAAAAATAAAAACAAAATAGTAAAAAGACCACTGCAAAATCAATCCTTTTTGTCAGTAGCCTTAGTTTTAACTAATATTTATAACACCCTATTATTACGTTACTAATAAGATACCTAAGCATTATTTCTACCAGCTTAAACTTCCTGCTAAGAAGAAGTTAAAAATCAAAACGAAAAACACTGATCACAACTACATAGTATTTAGTATTTATTTAGTATTTAGTTTCAAAGAATGATATTTATCTAGTAGAGAATAGGTAGGTATGTTGAAAATGTCTTCCATTATTTGCTTCCAAACAAGCGTGCGTCCGCAGCGTATTGTCCAGAACCAGTTGAAGGATATTTGTTAGGATTATTTTAATAAACACTTGAATCAAATACAAACGTATTTTTTTTATCGTTAATGAGCAAAAGTAAAAATTATCAGCTTAAGCAAAAGGCTTTGTTGAACACGAACACACTACACTAATTACTTAAAACTTTATTCTCAAGTTAAACAAGAAAACAGTATTGATATCATTAAAGCTTTGGAAACGGGGCTTATTCCAGGGATGGCTCTAACCTAGTTGGAAATAAAATTAGGATCCGATTTGAAAATAAAATACAAATATTTATTTACTCACTCTGTGTAATTTGAAAATGCGAAATACGAAAATACTTCGGTTAGTAAATAGTAATATAACATATAGGGTGTCTAAAAAGTCTTAGTATGGGTAAATATCTTTGCTATTAATAAAGATAGAGACAGCAAATTGTAGTTGTGCCTTATTGGTTAATAAATCTACTTTTTAGGTGATTTGACTTTTTCAAGACGTTAGGGAGTTGAGGTCAAAAATTTTGAATGCAAACCTATGCCGTGTGGTCCCTTCTTTTAAAAGTCTTCAAAAGAGAAACATTTTACCGCAAACCCCGTATTTTGATTCATTTTTAAATGGCAAGCCTATAAAAATTATAAATTGTAAATCGTATAATCGGGCGGGGCATAAGTCGACCGTTAGCCCACCTCTTGTGACATACAGTACAAGTCTGCTCGCACATTTATTTTTTGTTTTGTGGGGCACTTTTCTTTCTAACTTTTTTCCAACTTTTTGGACTTCTTCATTTGTCGTTTTCCATATTTTTCGTTTTTTGCCATCTGCGCAGTAGACCAAAATGCGTACCACGCGCAAACCGAGCGTGCTAGACATGCGCAAGGGATTTCAGGAGATGCACTTTGGTGTATTCATTTGAACCCATTCGCTTTTAAGGATATATCTCCAATAGTTAAAGTACCACTACGTATTTAACTTTATAACTTTTTTCTCAAGTTTTTTCGACTTCTTAATTTTTTTTGACATCTGCGCAGTAGACCAAAATGCGTACCACGCGCAAACCAAGAGGGCTAGACATGCGCACGAAATTTCAGGGGATGTACTCTGGTGTCTACATTCAAACCTACCCAATTTGAAGAATATATCTCCAATAGTAAAACTACAACTACGTACTTAACATATTTCTACGATTTTATGACGTCTTACTCTTTTGAACATTCTAAACTATGTGACATTGTGACACCGCACAACAAGAATATAGGCCCGTGAAGTTAGCGAACCATATACGGGTGCAAATTCTGAAAATGTATCCACCATTTAGCACCCAATTTGCACCATTTTGCACCGTCATTACCAACTTGATTCATCTTCTCAGTATCGATAAATTTTGAATTCCTTTTTTGGTTCGCCAACTTCACACCAGCGCACCATTTTTGTGAATATTAACCTTGTGTTAAAAATAAATAGCTTGGTATTTAGCACCTTCTTTGCACCATTTTGCACCTTCATTACTGATTTGATTCAGCTTCTCATTATCGAGAAATTTTGATTCCCCTTTTGGTTCGCCAACTTCACGCCGGCGAACCATTCTTGGAAATTTTACCCTTGTGCAAAAAATAAATAGCTTGACATTTAGCACCGATTTTGCACCATTTTGCACCATAAGTGTTGAAACAATTAGGATCTGAAATAAAAAGTTACAAACATTTTTCTCTTTTTAGACATGCTAATGATATACTCTCTATAGAAAATTATAATATCGGCAATAGTGCATTACTCTAGGCTACACATGATGGTATCTAGTATTAAAATTAATGGTAAACGCTATTCAATTTATTATTGTAAGTTCTTGATACTAGTTTTAAAGCAGATTGGAGTCCTGGAGTGACTGTTCACAAGATCAAATAAAAGTTGAAGTTCTGTTCTAAGTGTGCTGCTACTGTGAATGAGATACTTTGCAAATATTTTTGTTTTTGGCCACATCAGTGATATTGTCACGCTAAAAGCGGGGAGCCAGTCTCACCATGTCACGGCGAAAGGACGGCTAAAATATTGGGCGCATGCTATATCTACTGTGGGGCAGTAGCTCAATAAATAAACGCACAGGTAAAAACAAATAAATATATTATATGGGAATAGCACATGTAAATAAATAAACTCTTACCAATAACACGTACACTACCTGTACTAAGGGCTCGCTGCTGTTGTGGGAAGATAACGGCTCGATGTGTTGGGTCGATTGTGGAGGGATCGACACTTGTTCGATCCCTCGCACCGAATCACCACTATGACTCGATTGTCGACCACCGCAACTACTGCTACTGCAGCTACTACTTCCAACTCTAACTGCCCAGCTGCTGCTCTTATATCCAACGATCTTGTTATTGTTTTAATCAAGCAGAGTTGATGACCGAGGTTGGTATAAAAGTAGCAAGGCTGGACGTGGATTTGTCGGGGTTACTTTTAATAAAAATAATAAAATATAAATTATAGTTTTTAGATATTAGGTTTTTAGGGAAAAACCTAATATCTGTGACTCTGATTGCGAATATAGTACTATACACCTTTTAGGCGAAATATAGTATATAGTATATACCTATCACCCTATTAAAAGGAAAACACATAATATTAGTAAAATAAACAAAAATATATTTTTTGCAATAACTTCATAAAGAATAGAGCTTACAAAAAATTAATGAAAATTAATTAATTAATTAGCCGTCCTTTCGCCGTGACATGGTGAGACTGGCTCCCCGCTTTTAGCGTGACAATATCACTGATGTGGCCAAAAACAAAAATATTTGCAAAGTATCTCATTCACAGTAGCAGCACACTTAGAACAGAACTTCAACTTTTATTTGATTTTGTGAACAGTCACTCCAGGACTCCAATCTGCTTTAAAACTAGTATCAAGAACTTACAATAATAAATTGAATAGCGTTTACCATTAATTTTAATACTAGATACCATCATGTGTAGCCTAGAGTAATGCACTATTGCCGATATTATAATTTTCTATAGAGAGTATATCATTAGCATGTCTAAAAAGAGAAAAATGTTTGTAACTTTTTATTTCAGATCCTAATTGTTTCAACACTTATGGTGCAAAATGGTGCAAAATCGGTGCTAAATGTCAAGCTATTTATTTTTTGCACAAGGGTAAAATTTCCAAGAATGGTTCGCCGGCGTGAAGTTGGCGAACCAAAAGGGGAATCAAAATTTCTCGATAATGAGAAGCTGAATCAAATCAGTAATGAAGGTGCAAAATGGTGCAAAGAAGGTGCTAAATCCCAAGCTATTTATTTTTAACACAAGGTTAATATTCACAAAAATGGTGCGCTGGTGTGAAGTTGGCGAACCAAAAAAGGAATTCAAAATTTATCGATACTGAGAAGATGAATCAAGTTGGTAATGACGGTGCAAAATGGTGCAAATTGGGTGCTAAATGGTGGATACATTTTCAGAATTTGCACCCGTATATGGTTCGCTAACTTCACGGACCTCAAGAATATGGGATGAAACATCAGCAAATTTATTAAAAATATATAAACACAATCTTACGGTGATACGGAACCCTATATGCGCGAGTCGAACTCGGACTCGACCGATTTGTTATTTTACACAATCACAGCAACGCCCATGAATAAAATTATTTTTGTCAAATACCGTATACGTACGTACTTATTTTCGGCATGGCCGCCTACTGTTATTTATTCAAGTTTACCATAGTTATTGAGACTTTTGCGTCCTGTGGGAAATTCACAATACTGTGTGTGGCACGGAACCCTCTATGCGCGAGTCGAACTCGCACTCAACCGATTTTTTTATTTCACACAATCACGGCAACGCCCATGAATTAAATTATTTCTGTCAAATACCGTATACGTACGTACTTATTTTCGGTATCGACGTGTCTGGTAACAGACCAGCAGTGCCTGCTTTACTTATTACGGTAAAAGTTGTTTAGAATGACCACCATGAACTTCTTGCCAGTAATAAAGTCCATTTTGGAACTCTGCCACGAAGTAACATCTGCCATTCTCGAAAAGACCTTTAAAGTGAGGAACCACACGGCATAGGGTTGCATTTAAAATTTTTGACCTCAACTCCCTAGCGTAACACCCCAAGGGGGAGGGAAAAGTGAAATTTCTTAAGAATGTAGATTTATTAACCAATAAGATACAATTAAAATTTGGTGTCTCTATCTTTATTAATAGTAAAGATATTTGTTCATGCAAGACTTTTCAGACACTCTGTATGGTATATCACTGTAACAGAAGTATTTTCGTATATCGCATTTTGAAAATACAATCTGGGTAAATAAATATTTTTATTTTATTTTCAAATTGATTACTAATTTTACTTCCAACTAGGTTAGAGCCGTCCCTGGAATAATCCCAGTTTGCAAAGCTTTAGATATCATGGATAAAATACTAAACTACGGATATTACTATACGCAACCCATAATACGCGTCGTGCTATCTCTCTTTCCTCGTTCTCATTTGTATCGCTCTGTCTCAATCTATTTGTTTCGCCGAGAGGAGCTAACGGCTACGACTTTCACGCTTTAATTTTCGCCGGACGCGTAAGCGACGAAAGCTCACGCTGTGATTGGTTGAATATCGGGCATAGCGACGCTTTAGGTGACTGCGCAACATCACGACGTCATCATTAGCTAGTGCAGTGGTTTCGTCAGCTCCCCTCGCGCACGTTCATCGGCCGGCTTTTAATATTCTGTCATTCTCCTAGTGAAAAAAAAAGTTTTCAATTTATTAAAAGTGCTATGGTATGTGTCTATAGTGTTGACTATTTATAAGAAAACAAAACATTTCGTAGTGTTTGTTGGACTTTCATGTTTTAACCAAACGGCTGGGTTGTATTATGTAGTAATAGTAATAAACTTTATTATTGTGTGCGTGCGAGTCCGACAGAGAATATTTGGACTTTATTTCCAGTCAAGAGCCTCGTAATGCGTCGTTTGGAAGCGCGTTCGTTTTTAAAGTTGTTTTGTCGAGTTTTTGAATTTTTTTGTCGTAAATTAGTGCGCTAGGCAAGTGTAAATATCATGATGCTCTGGAACAACTTTTCCTTGTATCAAAAATCTTTATTTGACTTACTGGAAGATGGTATGAAGGTAAAGTGTAAAGTTTATTATTAATTTAGTTGTGAGGAATTTCGCTTACAAATTCGGTGGTTTTATGGCAAAAGGTGATATGTGAGAAAAGTAAAATTTTACAGGAGAGCAAAAAGAAGCATTCTGCCATAAAAATATGTAATAGAAACAAACTTAGCTCATCTTGACAATTTAAAATAGAATTATTTTTAAGGCAAATCGAGCCATACGGCTTTTAGAGAACATAGATCTTATTGCCATATAATATGTAACACGAAAAACGTGATTTGGCCAAAATATCGACATAGCACCTTTTGCCATAAAACCACCGAATTAAGGACGATATAGGTAAATAAACATGTTAATAAATGCCAAATCTTCTGTTAAATATGATTTAAAATAGGCAAGTAAAAAAAAGTACATTCTTAAGTGTTGGGAGTTTTTTGTTTAAAGCTAATTTGGAACCAAAATTTTTGTATAGAACTCTTTTTCTTCCAAAAATTTCTGGTCGGCCTAGTTGAACAAAATTTTACTCTTGTTTTGAACAGCTGTTCTCTGAATTTTTTGTGTTGTAGTATTCTAACTTTTTGAAAAGTATGATTTCTTACTTTAAAGATAACAAATCTATTATTTTTTCAAATCTGTTACTTACATAGGAATATTCTAGAGAGAATTGGCAACGTCGCAGTGACTACTGATGTCAAAACAAAAGTTTTTTTCTGTAACTGACGTTTCCCGCTGTTTTTATATGGCCATGTGTTTATTGACAGTGACGAGCTGTTACTTAAAAAAAAATTTGAGGGCCGATATCAACCTTTTTTTATAGTGAAGCGCCATTTATGAATATTTGTATTCAATCTGAATTCATATCAGGAGTTACCCAATCCAATATATTAAATGATTTCCACAACACCCTGTATATATATATATATATATATATATATATATATATATATATATATATATATATATATATATATATATATATATATATATATATATACATTATTGTAGACAAACGTAGCACGCTGTTACCTCCGAAAAGCGGCAAATCGTACTGTTAGGCGAAGGTCATCCTTAATATGTCTTGCCTAAATTTCTTAGGCAACACATATTAGGCATTCTACAATATTTTCAGAAGAAGTTATTGTTACCGCAATTTGTATTCGTATGTGAGAAGTAAAAAATTTAATACCTGGTTTCATCAAAGATGTTTAGGACTTAATATTGGTAATCTTCTGGTTAATCATTGTGTTTAACAAGTTTGTAGCTCCTTGTTAAAAAGAAGAGCTAGCCAGTTCAACAAAACGTTACATTTTTTTAGGAAATAAAAATGAATAAAGGTATAAAATAATTATTGTACACTTATATTTCGGAAAATCCCAGAACACATTTTATTTATGTAAAAGTAAAAAATTTCTACTTAAAAATATTTCAGCATCAACGTCATTGTTTTGATCTTCAGATTACATCTTCTAGGTTTTTTTGGTGAATTATCTGTAACCTGTAACAAAAGAAAATGGAGCAGATAAGAAAATGAAAAAAGTTTATACTTAGCAATCTTAATAAAACAACTATGCTTTGCAACCCAGGAAAATACCTTGTTCATAGATATTTTATTCTAAATAGTGAAAACACGTTGTGTGTGGTATATATTTGCATAAATATGGTAAAAATAAAATGATAGTTTCCTTGCAAAAAATGTAATGTTAAAATCAAATCTCTGAATCTGTAATTACGTGCAAAACTACTTACCATAGAAATATATGTTACCAAGTATATTTTCTTCTATGTTTGTGTAATTTTCCATTCGTTTTGCCTACTCACTTTAATTTTTCCATTTTACCATACCAACCAACTTCGATTTACACGGAATACAAAATAATACCAGAGAAAACCCATCTTATTTTTCCCTGATAATACACTCGCTGTCATGTGTCATCTGTCTCTGTGATATCAAAATCTGACTTTTTCCCGATGGGACACGACTTTTTTCCGGACCGGGCCGAACTTTAAATCGAAGTGCGATACCTAAGAAACCGGAGGTATCGACGTTATATATGAGGTGACAACGTCCGTTGAGTCTCTATTTCGGAGGTATCAACATACAGTTTAGCAATATACATAACAGTACTAAACAGTATTAAATTTAACACGTTTAGTTTCATCAATTAGTACATTTTCTTTCTACAACCCGCTGTTATTTTATAATCTTCGCGATCTGTTTAACTTCTAAATGATTTTTATAATACCAAAATTTTACATTTTAAACTTGTAAAAAACAACAGAAATAAATTAATAATACAAAAGTTTTCGTGTTCCTACTTTGCCAATTTAAACCCTTGACAGTCAACTTAAACCGGTCAACCACAGTGGCGTAAATAACGCCCCCGCAAGCCCCGCGTTGCGGGGGGCACCAAAGCCCAGGGCGCCCTCAAGTCCCCCCTCAATACGAAGGATCAAGATGGGTGCAAAATAGCAGGGCGCTTTCAGAAATCTGCGGGGGGGGGGGGGGGGCGCACATACTTAGTTTCGCCACTGGTCAGCCATAAAGTTGTTCCTGTTTATTATATTTAAATTTAAATACACAAATTGAATGTTAAAATAGGTTAAAAACAATGATCACCGGGCGCAGATCAATCTTTATTTCATGGAGAGAATTCCGTAATCGTAATTTTTTCACATATTTGAGGTTGGAAAATCTGAGTTCAAACATGCCATATGACGGGTTTGTGATTTCTCTGGAAACAAAACTAATACTTTCCGAAGTTTATCTGCAGCAAATTTATGAATAATTAGGGAAAAGTTAATATTATGTACGCTTAAGTTCATGTTCAATATAGGCCAGATACCAAGTGTTTTGTGATGGAAAAAACTCCGGGAAGAAATTTTATATCATGAAATAGCTTCTTAGGATTATACCAAAAAGTCCTTAAGTTTTCCCCCTCAAGCGTTCTTCCTTCCCAGAGGTTTAAAAGGACCGCCCTTTCCCCGCTTTCTATTAACTTTACGTATAAAATTGTGAATTAGTTTCTCTACAGAAAAGGACAAATTTAATGCACATATGTGTTTTATCAGAATAGAATTTTTCGAAATAGCGATTACAATTAATTCAAACTTAAACAAAGTCGAGTTGAGTATTCTGTTATCACCATAAATTCTGTATATATCCTTGTGATACTCATATAATATTATAAATCTTATAAAAAAAACAAAATTTTGAAGTACGCCATATATTGCGGACAATGATTTATAGTCCAGTACCAATTTGAGCTTCGCGCAGCGAGAGCTGTTCTTAATAACTTAACTTCCAAATTTACAGTAATACAAGTAATTATTTTCTAAAACTTTTAGAAATAATTATCAACAGTTGCAGCATATTTGTAATATGGTTTTATCACAATAATAGTTACACACACAATTATAATTTGCACTTGACCGAATTTATTTTCGTTACAGGTACAACAAATACAATCATATTTGTAAGCAAATTAACAATAATATCTATTAAAGTAACAACATCAGAGTAACCACCCCCATTTGACCCCTTTCGGAATTGATAAAATATCAAAATTGCATACATTTTTAAAATTACAAATTAGTATCTTATTGAGAATAAAATGTAATAATTATTTTATCCCTCTTCCCCAACTAACAGATCCTGAGAAATTAAATGTCGACTAGCTCCTTCCTCAGGTGTGATTACGTTATAAAAGTAAAGCATCCCTTAAATTTAAAATTTTTGGGTCCAGAAGTTTGGGCGGATTCATTCGCGTACGGGCAAACGATTCTAAACGGAATAAACTAAGCGAACTGAAAATCCCACTATCTTTTATATTTCACCAAGTCAGTTTAATCTCATAAAGCATATATACTTTCTTATATAAATAAATTAATAATACAAAAGCATACCCGTTTTGCTAAACCAGGCAACACTGCTAGAGGTAACAAAGTTTAAGCAGTGTCACAAAGCTATATATATCACGGAGGTAATAACAATCTAAGTTTATCCGGTCATATATGAAAATTTTAAAAATTAAAAATCTTTTCCCCTCTCTTGATAGACCTGTTAAGGTAGTCCCCCTAAGCATATATAGGTAATTTTCTTGTTAAAAAGTCAACTGGTTAGGGTGGAGGCCAGGTCGCCCAGCCTGTGCTCCGGAGGTAACAACTTAACAGGCATCTATATATATATATATATATATATATATATATATATATATATATATATATATATATATATATATATAAAATAATAATAATAATAAATAGCCTTTATTTAATATTCATAATAACAATACACAAAGTAATGGAAACGGGTGGCGAGATCTAGCACAGCTACTCACCTAACCACCCTACAAGAAGAGAGAAATTCACATAGATTAAAGTAAAAACAAAAAAAGAGAAAAACAGATTAGTAATCCTCAACACGCATATATTTAGTAAAAAAAGCACAAAGAGATTAAAGGTAAAAATATGAAAAACATGAACTCAAAGCAAAAATATAATTTAGTATCAATGAAAAGAAAAAACAGCATATTAGAAGATCCTAAATTGAGAAGTGATTACACATAAAACATAAAAATGAGAAAAAAACAGAAAAATGAAAAACGGTTTTTAGTGCGGCAATCACCTGGGACCTGCGATCTCTGTGTGCAGTGGCAAGAATTAAGCAGATCAATTGTTCAAAAAGGGCGGAGTGATCGGAGGGAATGGTGCTACTGATCAGATGTCCGAATATAATTTTTAAAATGTTTTTTAAACATGTCAACACTTAAACAGTCCTTAACATTCGCTGATATATTATTAAAATATTTTACAGCATTGTAGCTGAATGAGCGCTGAAATACGGCAGTTCTGTGTCTGGGGACAGAGAATAGATCACCATGGCGAGTCCGTCTCCCATGTATATCAGAGACCCTAACAAGTTTGTCAGACAGATAGCTCGGCAGCTGCGTCTCTCTTATTTTAAACACCAATGTACACAAGTGCATAACAAATCTTTGTTCCAATTTTAGCCAACCAGAATCCAAGAAACCTGGCGTGATATGGTCGAATTTTCTAATTTCGTAGCAAAACCTCAGGCAGCCATTCTGAAGCTTCTGCAAACTATACTTATCCTCGAGCAACAATGCTGGCCAAAATAGTACATCACAGTACGACAAAATTGACATAATAATCGATTCACACAGTCTTAGTTTTATTGGCACAGTTAAAATTTTTTTAAATATATAGAGCGTTTTTAACTTACTAGACCCATTCTGAAGTAAATAGGAGACATGTTTTTTGAATCTTAATTCAGAGTCAAAGTAAACTCCTAGGTTTTTACAGGAGTCAGTGGCGGTTATTTTGACGTTGTTTATTTTTATATTAATGATTTTTGAAATATCGCTATTATTTTTACCAAATATGAGTAGCTGGGTTTTGGATTGGTTTAATAAAAGATTATGCACCTTCGATATTTGGTAAATATGATTGAGGTCTTCATTGATGCGTGTTTCAGCCGAAGCGACATCATCAGGTTTGAAGCTGTAATAGAGTTGAAGGTCATCAGCATACTGATGTGACTGTGAGTGTTTAATATATTCATTAAAATCAGCCGTATATAATGAGAACAACAGGGGACCCAAAATGCTGCCCTGTGGCACTCCACGATTCACGGTTAGCGCGGCAGAAAGTGTACTATCAAATAGCACCCTTTGCCTTCGACCACAAAGATAGTTCCCAAGAAAGCTGACAGCACTATTGGCAAGTCCATAATATTTTAACTTGGTACATAATATATTATGGTCAAGAGTGTCAAAGGCCTTGCTATAATCAAGTAGTACCAAACAAGTACACTCACTGTCATCAGAAGCGCGGAAGATGTCATCAGTGACTTTTAAAAGGGCTGTGGTAGTACTATGCTGGGCCCTGAAGCCCGACTGTGTTGGTTGAATGATCTGTTGCCGCAGAGAATAATCACTCAACTGCTCAGAAATGACCTTTTCCAGAATTTTAGAGAACTGGAATAATCACGACAAGTCTTGTATTTTATATATATATATATATATATATATATATATATATATATATATATATATATATATATATATATATAATAAAATGAAACATATCTTTTTAGAAAAAAATTTCTAAGGATAAGTGTCAAGTTTTAAAATGGATAATGACATCATAAAAAGGTATTTTTACTTTTTAAAATTTTGTTTGATATTTATTTCCATTTTTCATAATTATAATTATCCCCATAACTTTTTAAAAATAAAGGGTCAAGATTACTGCTAGACATAAACGAATCAATATGCGAGAATTGCCAGAGAAAATCTACCGCTATTTACAACTTGGAGAATCAGTTAGAGGAATTTTTAAAAATATTTCTTCTCTTTGTAATAACGAACTTAAAAATGCCTTGAATAGGCACCGATTTAATAATATTAATTATTTTTGTAATTATATTGTAAAACCTTTTTTATATTTCATCAACAAAAACCACAAAACAGCTTATTACTCGTTTTTTACGAAAAATACTTTTTCTTGCTAATTATTCCACATTTTCCCTAAAATAGTGTTTCTATACGTTTGAGCATAAATATCTTTACTAAAATATTGTTGGTAGAAAATAGAAAAATAAGAAGAAACTTGTAAGAAATGAATAAAATTTTAGCATCCTTATGAAGAATAGTTTTGAATTATATCAAAATGTCCAGGCCTCTCGGGGGCTGAAAAATTAATTAAATTAAATTAAAATTAATTAAATTAAAATTAATTAAATTAATTTCTTCCTGAGCTTCAGTCTCTGGATAAAACGAATAAAAATAGATACAAGTAATCTTTATCGTTGGCTTTGTAAATATTAACAGTTGTTTTAAAAATATTAGAAACACGGGTATTTCAAAGTCAGCCCCAAACAAAATACCCCCAATTTTCAAACCCAGACTATTACTCTTCTTATTATACCATGAAGATCTTGATTTTAAATAATCTGTGAGATAGACAGTGAAAAAGGGGAGTACAATCTCTCAAGACTCTAATTCCCTGTATAACTTTAAGCAGTTTTTAGTTTCCAAGCATTACCTGTATGAACAAAAATGATGAAGTGTTATTTTTTAAAATATCGGTAACTCAGCAAGTAATTAGATATATTTTAATATAAATGAAATATAAACCTATTCTACCAATTATTTTTAATAATTAAGCGATTTTATATTAATTACTGTTTATGCTGATTTACTTTTTGAAATTCCGGAATAAGCATATTTTACCTTTCCTATAATTTATGCATCATTATTCTTCAAATTTTTATTAAGTAAGGTGCTTTAAAGATTTGAAAAAATGTCTGTAATTTTTTGTTTATTTTTTTTTTTGTTGTGGAGTTCACTAGCCTGTTACAGGAAAACAGAGGCTCAGCTTTTAGAGGAGCTGAAATTTTGGAAGGATAGGTGTCAACTATTAATAGAGACTGACGTCGTAAAAGGGTATTTTTTACTTTTTAAAAATTTAGTTTGATATTTATTTTTCTATTTGGTAATTATAATTTTCAGCCGTGATTTAGAAATAAAGGGATTAAGGCTAGAGATAGAAGACAAAACGAGACAATATGCACGAATTGTCAAAGAAAAATCTACAACTATTTACAACTTAGAGATCCAGTTAGAGGATTTTAAAAATATATCTTCTAGCTGTAATAGTGAACTTAAAAAGTGCATAGAAACAAATTTAGTGTATAATAGGGACAATAGAGCTTTAGAATTGGAAATTATCGATATTCATGAGGAACTAGAAAGATATAGGAAGGTTAATAGGAAATATAGAAATATCATTTCTAGTAAAAATGAAAAAATTTAAAAAATGCGCAAAAATTTTCAGAAAGTTAAAAATAGAACAATGGGGGGGGGGGTTTACAAAAGACTGTAAAAACTTTATAAACGAAATAATTGAGAAACAAAATTATTTAGTTTTAATACACGTCATAATTTTAGTAGAGTTATTTATTTTAATTTAAATACTTTTTAAATTATTTTCGATATAATATATAGTAAAAGGGTTAAACTGTTAGAAATATTTAAAAAAAAATTTTTCACACTATATTTTATTATATTATTTAAATGTTTAAATCATTTTCAATACTTATATATAAAAGTAGATGGGACAGGACGGTTAGAAATATTTTTAAATTTTCGCCACTCTTAAATTTCATAAAATTATTTCTTTATACCCCCTGTTAATCTTTCTACATCAATATTTTTAAAATTTACCCCCTCCTCAATTTTATAAAAATATATTTTTATAGGCATTTGTTTTTAGAATAATTTACATTCACTTATAAGGGGTCTGCTTCTCTGGGTATAGAACACCATGCCATATTTAGCCTATTTACAAGAGATCGATTTAAAAGTTTTATTTTATTTTATTATATGCTCTTGTTCTTAACTATATGAATTTGAGTTTTGTAACAGAATTTTTAGCAGCCGCTTTAAATAAATTAAATAAATATCTTTTAGATAGTTCTGACGCCTCTTAAAGGAGTAACACACCTAATAATCTAGTTTTCATAAATTATTAATGCTTTGTTAGTTAAGTTCGGGGAGCATAGGAGCTGTTTTAATAATATTAATCATTTTTGTAATTATATTGTAAAACCTTTATATATACACTATACAGTGACCGGCAAAAAGTTCGCAACATATGGGAAAAATTTTTATTAGGAGAGTATTGGAAAAACTTTTCCGGGGGATCGGTTCTGCATGTCCGATAACCTAAAAATCAATTTTGACATACGTCACGTGACCACTGGTATAGCGTCAAATTAAAAAAAAAATTGTTAATTTACAAAAAGTGAGGTTAGTTGACGAGATATCAAAAAAAGTTATTTGAAAAAATTGCTTAGAATTAAATTCTAGGTCCTTGTGCAAAATTTTAAGATTTTATTTAAAAAAATTGGAAAACTCAATTTTTTTTAAATATTTTTTTATCGATTTACAAATTTCCAGTTTTTTTCGTTTAGGTAGCTTGGCTAATGTAAAGCCCATGTATCTGGATGAAAATAAACGAATGTAGTAGTTTTTTCTACAATTGACAGGACAAAATTAAAAAAAACAGGGTTTCGCCGGACGCTAGCTGTTGCAATGATTTGTATCTAGCAGCAGTGTCAAAATTTTAGAGACATTTCAATGAGATTACATTGAGAAAACCTTAATCGTCTTAAATATATCTGAAGTTCGACTTTTTGTAAAGTTAAGGGGATTAAAATAGATAATAAACAAAAAAGTACCTGTTTATTTAATCGAAATTTCATAAACGAAAACCAATGTAAGAAAAACTTAAAAGTAGTCAAATTCTGTACTAACAACATAAAAAATCATTGTTTTTCCTTGGGTGCACAAAATTTAAAACTCAGTATGACCACCATTTCTCTCCATACATACTATTGTTCTCGAGCGCAACTCTCGATTAACATTTCGGAGCATTTTACGATTTATTTGCAATACACAATTTCTAATGACATTCTCTAAATTTTGTATATTCCTAAAGGGTCGATGATTGTACACAGAGTTCTTTAGGTATCCCCACCTAAAGAAATCTAACGGAGTCAGATCTGGTGATCTCGCAGGCCACGGATTTTCAGAAAACCGTCCTATCCACTGGTTTCCAAATTCTTGATCCAGCCATCTCTTCACCTCATTTGTGGAATGAATGCTAGCTCCGTCTTGTTGAAAGTATAAATTTCTTCTTTCGGCTAATGACAAATTGTCTAAAAAGTCAGATATCTCAGTTTGTAGAAATTCTAAATATCGTTCTGAATTTAAATTGTCTCTAAAGAAAAAAGGTCCCACTATTCTGAGGTTGAAAATTCCGCACCACACATTAACCTTAAAACTATATTGGTCTTTACTCTGAATTACAAAGTCTGGGTTTTCGGTGGCCCACCATCTACAGTTTTGTGAACTGACGGTTCCGTTAGAGGTAAATGTAGCTTCATCCGAGAAAAGAACGTTCTTTGGGAAATTAAAATCTTCCTCAATCATACCCTGGAACCAGGCACAAAAATCGAGGCGGGCGTCATAATCCCTATCTTTTAATACTTGTACAAATTTAGGTTTGTACGGATGAAATTTGTTTCTTTTTAATATCCTCCGCACAGATCTTTCGTGAATGTTAGTGATCTCCGATATTTGACTAACTGCTAATTGGGGTGTTTCTGTGATCGACAAACACACATCCAGAGAACCTTCGTCACCTGTTACCGGTTTTTCATGGGAAACTTTATACTGATTTTCTACCGATCCCGTTTCTTTAAATTTATTGACTAGACGAGATACTGTGGAATAATGGAGGGATTTATCGGGGTGCCTCTCATTAAAAATTGCTGCTGTTTCTCTATGGCTTTTGTAATTATCTCCAGAAATTAAAATAATTTCTATCTTTTCCTGAAGAAGTAGTGTGGGTGCCATTTTAAGGAATAAAATATTAATAAACTTATGTAAAATATCAAACTTAGTAAGATGCGAGACATAAACCAATGACATAGGTTCAAATCAAACAAATTATAATTTGTTTGACATTTTCTGTTGTTTTTAACCTACTAGATTATTTGGTTGTTTTAATTTCAGAGCCTGCTTTGGTAGTTTTAAGTACAACTAAATAGACCTGGTTGTTAAATTTATGTGCGAAAAATCTTAATAAAATCTTGATACAGTCATTTCATTAGATTCAAACCATTGCAACAGCGAGCGTCCGGCGAACACCTATTTTTTCGATTTTGTCCTGTCAATTGTAGAATTGTAGATCTGACTCCGTTAGATTTTTTTATGTGGGGATACCTAAAGAACCCTGTGTACAAACATCGACCCTTTAGGAATATACAAAATTTAGAGGATGTCATTATAAATTGTGTATTGCAAATAAATCGTAAAATGCTCCGAAATGTTAATCGAGAGTTGCGCTCGAGAACAACAGTATGTATGGAGAGAAATGGTGGTCATACTGAGTTTTAAATTTTGTGCACCCAAGGAAAAACAATGATTTTTTGTGTTGTTAGTACAGAATTTGACTACTTTTAAGTTTTTCTTACATTGGTTTTCGTTTATAAAATTTCGATTAAATAAACAGGTAATTTTTTGTTTATTATCTATTTTAATCCCCTTAACTTTACAAAAAGTCGAACTTCAGATATATTTAAGACGATTAAGGTTTTCTCAATGTAATCTCATTGAAATGTCTCTAAAATTTTGACACTGCTGCTAGATACAAATCATTGCAACAGCTAGCGTCCGGCGAAACCCTATTTTTTTAATTTTGTCCTGTCAATTGTAGAAAAAACTACTACATTCGTTTATTTTCATCCAGATACATGGGCTTTACATTAGGCAAGCTATCTAAACGGCAAAAACTGGAAATTTGTAAATCGTTAAAAAAATATTTAAAAAAAATTGAGTTTTCCAATTTTTTTAAATAAAATCTTAAAATTTTGCACAAGGACCTAGAATTTAATTCTAAGCAATTTTTTCAAATAACTTTTTTTGATATCTCGTCAACTAACCTCACTTTTTGTAAATTAACAATTTTTTTTTTAATTTGACGCTATACCAGTGGTCACGTGACGTATGTCAAAATCGATTTTTAGGTTATCGGACATGCAGAACCGAGCCCCTGGGAAAGTTTTTCCGATACTCTCCTAATAAAAATTTTTCCCATATGTTGCGAACTTTTTGCCGGTCACTGTATATATATATATATATATATATATATATATATATATATATATATATATATATATATATATATATATATATATATATATATATATATATATATATATATTTCATCAACAAAAACCACAAAACAACTTATTACTCGTTTTTAAAGAAAAATTGTTTTTCTTGCTAATTATTCCACAATTATCGTAAATAGTTTTTCCATACGCTTGAGCATAAATTAATAACTTTACTAAAATATTTTTGGTAGAAAATAGAAAAAACTTGAAATTAAATAAAATTTTTAGCATCCCTATGATGAATTGTTTTGAATTATATCAAAATGTCCAGCCCTCTAGGGGCCAGAAAAATATATATTAATTTCTTTCTGAGCTTCGGTCTCTGGATAAAACGAATAAAATAGATACAAGTAATTTTTATCGGTGGCTTTGTAAATATTAACAGTTGTTTTAAAAATATTAGAAAAAAAGGCTATTTCAAAATCAGTGCCATAAACCCCGTCTCTTTTCATGTGCTCTAAATACCCCAGTGCCGTTTTATACTCTATTTCTACTCTTGAGGCTGCTAATATATCAAAATATTCGCTCCAATTTTCAATCACAAAAGAAACTATTACTCTAACCCAACGGAGAATAATAATAGCTCCTAATTATCACGGTTTCGAATTTTGGTATCCGCATAAAAGCAATTAAAAACTTGATATTTTTAAAAACGTTTTAAACTATGTGCTGGCCGTTGAGCAGTGATGATGATTTTTTGGTTGTTTTTGCACATATTTCCCTGCCTACCTGTGTCTACCTGTCTACTAACATACTTAAATATTCAATCAGTATACGCATGCTGTCGTTATTTTTGCATTTCGGCTCCTAAGATCTTATGTTAAATAGTTTTTGGGGAAATTTGAACAGCTGGAAAATCACGCAAAAACCAAAATTGTAAATAAGCCTGAAGAATTTTTCCATGTTCTGCAATCCTAGTTTATCTATTAACACGGTTATACCTGTAAATGATGATACGCTGTTGGTTCACTATCAGTTTACTGTGGAAAAGCTATGAGTCTCTTTCTACTGTAAATGGCTGTATACACTACAGCTCAGGCTCGGCTTAAATTATATAGCTACTTGGAACAATTAGGTGAACAGGTACTGTATTACGATACAGACTTGGTTATTTTTGTACACAGAGATGGTTATTGTGACATATCGTTAGGTAACAACATTGGTGATATGACAGATGAACTAGAATCGTTCGGACCAGGTAGTTATATATCTCATTTTACAAGTGGTGGTCCTAAAAACTATGCTTACAAAGTATTTTCGCCTTTAAAACAGGAGGAAAAAATAGTTTGTAAAGTAAAGGGCATTTGTCTGAATTATTCATCATCAAAATTGATTAATTTTTACTCCATACGTGACATGATTTTATCCGAGGACAGCACCCCAATACAAATCACCTCACACCAAATTCGACGCACTGCTATTCACGAGGTAGTAACAAAAACAGAGACAAAAGAATATAAGCCAAACTCATTAAAACGTAAATTTAGAGGTTTTGATTCACTCCCCTATGGTTTCAAAAAACAGGAAACGTAAAAATTTGTATCTGTTTTTAATTTTTGATTTTAATAATTACACAATATAGTAATAATAATAATAATAATAAATGAAAATAGGCTCGTAAAATTTTTAAAAAATTTGTCAATAAATATTACCTGATTTTTAAAAATCTATTAAAAAGGTGTACAATTAAATCGGTTCAAGTCAAGTATTATACTACTTTCGAATAGAACTTTTAGATCTATGAATATTCAATAGTTAAAGATTTTTAAAACGAATATAGATAAAGATATTTCTAATTATTTAGGTAAACCCGCCCTAGATGCTCAGGGTTATGTAAACATCGTTTTTTTGATCTCATGTACTTTTAACATCTGCTGTCATTACATTTTAAAAGGTTATTTAAATTATGTGCTGTTAACATCTAAAAACAGGCATACAGCCTTGTCAAAAAATAAATAAAATATAAAAATAATAAAAATGAAAATCAAAAAAATCAAAAAATAAAAAAAAATAAAAAACTAAAAGGTGTTTAGCAAGACATAATTTATGTAGACCTGTAAACATACAGGGGGTTGGAAGGACGGTCCTCTGCCGAAACGTTCGCACCTTGCCGCGGTGGCAGAGCTTTTTAACTAAGACGAACGTGTTAATTTTAATTATTTTTACAGGCATACGCCCCTACATGTATCCAGCTGCATCATGTTTTAAGTTCAAACAGTGTACTACACCCTTAAAATACTAAAAGGATTATTGCATCATAATCCTACAGGTTTTTATTTTTTCGGGGATGCATTTTCTTTGCGGAATTTTGAAAAATGTGTTTTACAAATACCCCACAAAATGGTAGTGCTAAAAATAAACTCTTTCGACCACCCCGTGTTTCGGAAATCTTAGCGCAAGAAAAATAAACGTTATTATTGTTTAAGGAGTTTTGAATGGGTCTTTGTTTTAGTTTTAAAAGTGTTAGAATAGAACATTTTGTTTTAACTCCAGCTATATTTAGATATAAGCCCTTTATCTGCTTGCATAATTTCAGGCATAAATATCAACGATAGTTTTAATACTTTTATTCTAGTTTTGCATTAAAACATATACTATACAGGGGTGCAATCGGGAAACACCATACATTTGTTCTATTTATTAATATTAGTAAAAAATATTTCTTTACGTTATAAGGTAAATTTATCAAGGGCGCGAGAGTCATTTCGGTAAGAGGCAATATATTATCTCTATAAAACAATATCAGAACATTTTCTCTAGCTGCTGAAATTAAATATAAATGCAATGTTTAAAATTAGTGTGGATAAATTGTAGAACATATGTGATTTTAGATAACGTATTAATTTTAATCATAATATTTAATAAGAACTGACTATTATTTATACCATATCTGGGGTGTTATTTTACAAATAATACCAAACGGCTGTTTCTAACACTTTTTGTTTTCGTTTTGTATTAATACATAACAATATAAATTGTACGGTTATTTTTTATTTTATTATTTTTTATAATTAACTATTATTTCTCCTAAACCTAAGGTTTACAGGGGGTTTAAATAAATAGTAACAGCTTTTTCTAATACTTTTGTTTCAACATAAATTATACAGGATGAAATCAAAAATTATTAGCACTAATAAAATTCTATAACGCCGAGTCTTTGAAGTTCCTTAAGAATAGCCAATACTTTTGGGGTGTTAACACCCGAAGTATTGCTTCTTTCTAAATACTGCAGCCGCTCTACCAGCTCATTAGCATCATCGTATTCTTCTACTGCATCCATTTCTACATCTTTTTCATTTTCTTCCTCCTATTCTTCCGTACTTTGATAGTCGTATTCTTCAGCGGTGAGAGTCTTTTGACTTTTAAATTTACATAATTTTTTCATTAGGGCTTTTTGGTTCTCCATTTCGGGTTGTTTCTTTTCTTCCTTACCCTCCATTCTTGAGATATAACTTTTTTTCGGAGGAAACAGTTTGGAAATGATATGGGTATATGTCCACCCTTTGGAGGCTAAAATGTTCTCGTCTCCATTGAAACCCTTTCGGTGTGCATGTGTAATCAATAAAGGCTTCTTATAATTATTCAAATCATTTGAATTAAATTTTACTGGTTGATTTGTAGCTAATAAATTAAACAGTCCATCCGTCAGCAAAAATTTTTCTTTCCCTATTTTGAGAACGTTATCTTTTATTACAACAGGGATATTTCCAAGAAAGAACTTAAACCCCTCTGTCCTTACTCCATATTTAACAACTGGTGTTTCAAGAAGCTGATACTTTATCTTGTTGGCATACATCTTATCACTATGACATTCAGTTCTCAACAATACAATATTATCATTACTTCCAGTTCTTAAAAGTTCGTCAGATTAAAGCAAAACTTGGATGTAGTAGTACTTTTGAGGATGCTGCCTGGGTAAGATATTTTATTTTATTCTAAGCTGCTACTCTATACAATATTATTCACATCATCATACATAGATCAACCCTGTCCTATTTATAATTATTCCTAACAATGCTGCAATTAAAACCACACACTTTTAATCATTATCTACTTAATCTTAAATACGTTGTAATTAAATTTTTAATTTATAGATTTTAATAGTACCGTCAAGTGAGTGATATACTTACGTGGAGATTCATGATTTCTAAAAACTAGTAAATTATGTCACTTTATCCTATCCTTAAAATCATCATTTTGTTATTTTTACATTACTACCTTTCAGCTTTAAACCTCAAACAGGTTGCGCACTCTTCCATGGAAAAAGTTTGTTACGCCGCATACGATTGACTTGGACTTGAAAGGCAAAATTATTAATATACTTCGGTGGCTCGATGGATACGGCGTTGGAGTTCTAATCGGAAGGTTGGCGGTTCAAGACTCATTCGGTCCGAAAACTTTTTTTCAATTTAATAAAGATTAAATCGAATGACTACAGCAGTGCGTAATCTATATTCCTGTAAAAAGTGAAGTGAAAGTCTACCTACCTGCGTGAGTAGGCCAATGACCCTTGTGATGTATTTCGTGGAGGGACTTGAGGATTCTTTGTCTAGGGACGCCTCCCCGTAGTGGCCGTCGAAAGCTGCCGCCATTACGGGGAGGGTCCCTATACCTACTTATAAATATTATTTAAATCCAGATTAATTAATTCGCAACTTACATCAATATTATTTAGTGGAAAGGAATATAGTAGTTGTGTATCGTCTGCATACATAAGAGTAGTACAGTTCCTAATAAACTTGTAGAGAAAAGCAGTATAAATAGAAAACAGCACTGGGCCCAAAATAGATCCCTGTGGCACGCCACAGGTTATCATCAGTGTATTTGAAATTTGACCATTAATCACAACAAGTTGCTTCCGTTCTTTAAGGTAATTCTCCAGAAAAAGTGCGGCTTCGGTGGAGAAGCCAATATATTTTAAAATAGAATAAATAGAATGTTGCAGGGTGTCAAACGCTTTAGAGAAATCTACAAGAATAAGAACAGTTACCATACCTGCATCCATAGCGTTGAAAATATTATCGGTCACAGTAAGCAGTGCAGAGGCACAGCTGTGGTCTTTTCTGAAGCCAAACTGTGTATCTGGGAGAATTTTATTCATTTCTAAATGCTCAACCAACTGTTGCTTAATAATTTTTTCCAGTACCTTAGAAAAAACAGACAGAATGCTTATTTTTAAGTCCTTAAAATCTTTAGAGTCACTGATTTTATGTAGAGGCATAATATGGGCTAATTTCCACAGTGACGGATACTGAGAATACTCTATACAAAAATTTATAATATGCGTGATATATTTGAGCAAAAAAGGACAACAAAGCAGAATAAATTTACTATTTAAATCATTAGCACCTGTAGCTCCAGACTTAATAGTCAGCAAAAATTTATAAACAACTTCCTCTGTCACGACATGAAACTTCAGATGATTGTTTATGTTGTTGTACACCCCACTGTAATACTGAGACACGGTGGCAGACCCTCCAACTTTGGGAATAGAATTTACGAAAAAGTCATTAACTTTGTTAGCGTCTGATAAATGATTAGGAATTACTCGGTCTTTATTTTTAGTATAGATATTTAATTTATTTAAGGTATCCCAAACAGATTTTTTATTATTGGACAATTGATGCTGTAAGAAAGCCTTCCTTTCTCGTTCAATACTTTTATTTACAAAATTACGCATTCTTTTATATTCCTGAAAAACTAGAGGTCTTTTAGTTCGTTTGTACCTCGAAAGAAGTTTATCTCGTTCTCTTATCATGATTTTAATCTCATCCGCAATCCAGGGTTTATGTTGTTTATTTAAAATTACAGTTTTATAAGGAATATGAATATTTAACAACATGTTGAGGTTTTCATTCAAAAAATTTACCTTTTCATCCACGGTAGTTAAATCGTTAATATTTCGCCAGGGTATTGATTGAAGGTTCGAATATAGTTGTTTAGCGTCTACATTCTTATAGTCTCGATACCTAACTTCTAATGCTTTCTGTTTATCTGCATTCAAATTAAATACCGCAAAAATAAGTTCGTTGTCAGATATATGGGGAACGTGAATTGAATTACAATCCAGAATACTCAAGTCTTCAGGTACCACGATTAAGTCAAGAATTGATATACTATTTAAGGTGATTCTTGTAGCAAAATTTACAATTTGTTTAAGGCCGACACCCTCCAGCATATTCAAGAACCTTTTTGATATCATAGACTCGCAAAAAACATTTATATTAAAGTCGCCCAAGCAGAAAAGCTTATCATATTTTGGCAAACAATCTATCCAAGTACTTTCAAATAAATCCAGAAAAACATTACTGTCGAAATCAGGTGGTTTATATACACATGCCAAAGCAAAATTCGTTTTTTTCTGCCTTACACATATCCATAGATCTTCCAAGTCGGCAGTATTTTCTGGCTTAGTAAAGCTAAGGTAATTTTTTAGGTATATTGCAACACCATCTCCCCTTGCGCCACCATTTCTATCTCTTCTAACTAAAGAATAACCGTTTATTTGAATACTATCATTGAGATATTTGAACTGAGCCATGTTTCACTCAACGTGATAATATCAAAGTTATTATATGTTAAAATATTTTTTAATTCCACAAGATGGGCACACAATGATCTTATATTCAAATGGCACACCCTTAAAGTCATGTTCTCCCCCTCCCTAAAATATTTATAGATCAACCAAAGAGAAGAAAAAGCAAAGAAGAGGGAAAAAGGTACAATAATATCTACTCTTCCAACTGTAAAAGTGTGCAAAAATACATATATATTAGCAAAAAAGCATAACAAAACACTTACTTTATAAATTCCTTTTAAATATTAAAGAGTTTCGAAATTGCCAATACAAATTAAAGAAGAAACGGGCCACATACAAACTACACTAATTTTACTTTTTGGCGGCTGATCTCAAGTTTTTAATCAGAACCGGCACTTTAGGTTTTTTCGGAATTTCTACGAAAGATTTATCCAAGACCGGATGTCGTACAATTCCCCCCTTCGTTGTTTGAATGAATGAAACGAACTGAATCATATCGAACGAATCACTTTCAATTTATTTCGAGAAGGCTACTGTCTCGAAATCATGCATTGTCGCGTCCAGAAAACCTCTGCAAGGAGTTCCTGAACGCGGTTGGGATGGAAAACGGTTCCTCCCGGCTTCTATCCTGAAGTAACTACTTCAAATGGCAAAGAATATCCGGGAAACCCGTGCTGCCTATCACGGATTTCCCCTGAATAATGTTTACAAGAAAACATCTAATTTTGTCGCCGATTGAATTCTGTCCCAAGAGTTCTGAATCCCCTCCCAGGGTTTAACTTTAGAATGCTCCGAAGGGACGTACTTTAATTTTGTGTTTACAATTTTTTATCCAAGGCGCAAACAGCCTTGTTGTCTGAACTACTAAGCGACGTTCATTAAGTTTAACTTCTTGAATGAAGGCCACCTTAAATATTCAAAAAGTTCAAAATTTTTTATTCATGTCACAAATTAAAAATCTTTACAGTTGTCAAAGCGGCAATATGGAATGTCTTGCCTCTATTCACAAAATCACAGGTAACAACCTGATACTCAACACATAAGACAGCACTTACAACAATACTAAAACTAGATTAAAATAACATTAAAAATTAAAATGCGCCAAGCTTAGTTTACAATTCACATATGCTTGTTTGGGAGATACATGATTTAATAAATTTCACAATCAAAATAAAATTACAGAGTTAAAAAGTCTGATGTTTTTGGATTTTCTTTTAGGAATTCATCAAAGTGAGATACTTTTTTGTCGCAGTCTTAAAATTGGCCCTGCTAAGGTCCCTAATGTGAACGGTCAATTTATTATAGAAAGAGGGGGCATAGTGTAATGTTGCATTCCAGGATTTTTTAATCCTCAGGAAATCAACGCGCACATTATGATTGTATCTGGTGTCATGCTCGTGGACATCCCGAACCGTGTCAAACCTCGAGATGTTATCTTTCATGTATATTAAGGAGTCGTACACGTATCGGGATGGCAAAGTCGTGACCCCAATCCGTGAAAAGACTGGCCTGACGTCAAACTCACACTACCCCGGGACAGACCGTAGTATTCAACCTTGCAGAGGAGCAGCTCGAAGGCCTTGGACAGATCACAAAAGGTGGTTCCAACAAGAATACCAACGAATACTAATACAGGAAGAAGACCAACTAGCGTTGTTATTTGTCGCAGCACGGATCGAGTCGAAGGTCATATGAAATGTCAATCAAACGTCAAATTACAGCGACAATTAGTCTGGACGTTGGGGAACGGTGGTGGGATTGGGAACTAAAGGTGGCGCAGGCGCAATTTAAAACTTCATATTTTTGGTTATTTTAAAGTAGCAAATAAAACTTACAAAATTATTTGGAATCAAAACCAAATAGGTTTGATGCCAAATAAATCCATAAGTTTTAAATCCACTTTAAAATATAACGTCTAGCATGAATATGAAAAGGAAAATCAAACGTAATGAAGTTGAGATCGTAACTTTATTATCAAAAAGAAACACAAATATAAACATTTCATAAATAGCTTAAAACGATGCAACACTTTATAGACACTCACCCATACCTAAATTTTAAAACAACAAAATTTATAGAAATCAAAAACAATATACATTATATTCTGGTCATTTTTTTTTTATATATGTATAACATAACCAAGAACACGATTTTCTCAAAATTAATTTAAGGCATACAGAAGAAATAAGACATGTACACTGAGTATACCTAAGAAAAAGTCCTTAATCACAATCCTGTCAAAAAATAGACGTAACTTGTCTTGATAATGTCAAACCAAATAAGTTAGCCTTCGATTGCTTTTGGAGTCCTCGTATGCCATGAAAAAGAAAAAAGGATTTCAGGGTTTTATAATACAATACATTACAACATTTGTCTCGTTTGCTCAGTCTGATATTCTTCTATGAAACTATAATTGGAATTTTTGTCAAAAGAATATTTGCAATAATTTTTTAGAGTATTGAAAGCTGTAAAACCTAAACGTGATAATGCACTAGAACTAAAACACAAACACTGAATACTTAGACACTGTAAAATATACCACTGAGAAACTTAGATATGAAATAAAGCTACATTACAACAAAATCTATAATAGTCTCTGCTGCAATATACTTGTTTGCCTGTTGTGATCCTACCCACAATTCAACCAGAAACCTAAAATTAATGAGTACATGACTATTAACACTGTAAGTACCTAAATTATAACACGCAACTTATTTAGGAAATATACTGGAAGGTTACTTTTACAACAATTTTATCTGTATAATAAAATAAAAATTCACTAAATACATGATGGCTACAATTGATCTATTACTACTGTTGCCAAGAAAAAAGTTATGTTCATTGCACAGTTTTCGTACAAGGCTGATCAATTGTATATCAACTTTTTTTCACGTAATATGAAGGTACAAAAGAAAATTGCTGCCGGTATATACCCACCAAACCTTTTAGTAGTTTACCTTATTCTTGCTTTAAAGAAAACAAGTTATATGCCATCATAATAATACAAGATAGGTATTTTAACAACGATGATTGTGAGTATTTTATTTAAAAGATTTCACTGAAACACTACTTTAAAAATTCTACTGGCAGCCTTGTCCAGCACTCAATGCAACACACGAAATCATTGGTGCAATATTCGAATTGTGTTTTTGAAGCTTAACAGCAAAGAGTTGTCCTAACTAGTATTTGTTTATAAATGAAAAATTTCATCACTTCCTTTCCTTCTAAAGTTAGGTCATCATACATTCCACAGCATTTCTCTTGAAAAACAATGGTATTGTAATAAAAGTAACCCATACTACAAACAAAATAATTTAATTACTTACCTGGAAGAGAAAAAATAATCAATCTTCTTGTTAGAATGCTATAATTAAATAAAAAGCTCCAGCAAAGTCAAAAATGACCAGCAACCATTTTTATTTACATCTAAAAGAAATTATGGGCGAGTCGGGCGAGTCCACTTTAGCTTCCAGACTTCCAGTCGGCCAGACCGGGAAGTAGGGTGGTAAAATAATGAAATTGTTGATTGTTGGATTGGTCGCCTAACGCACCCATCTCTTTCTGTAGTATCGTTGGTTGGACATTTAAAAAGAGACAAAGAAAAATTTGTATGTCCGAACTTTATTCGATAAAAGTCTGGCCGGTACGTATGTCGTAACTAAGCGTGTTGCGATACTTGCCATAAGAAGTTTCATGGGGCTGAAGAATACCCTCCTCAAAGCCCTCGACTATGTACTCATACAGCCCATTCACCGCTGTCACAATGGACCTACCCGCACGAAAACCAAACTGCACTTCGTTCAGTAGGCGATTGAGTTCTAAATATTCCATTAGTTGTTTTTTTAATAGAAATTCAAAAACCTTTGAGATAACAGGTATAAGTGATATTGGTCTATAGTTGTTGACCGATTCAATGTTACCCTTTTTGAAGACGGGAATTGTTTTAGAAATCTTAAAACATGAAGGGTAGACGCCCTCCTCCATGTATGAATTAAAAAGTTTAGTTAAAGGAGAGATAAGCACATTTTTGATTGCTTTTATAAGGCTAATGTCCAAACCATAAATAACCTTCTCTGACATCATTTAAAGTTATTAAAGTTGTCAGCAGGTATCCCAGTGTTAACTGTGCTGTGTGTATTTTTTCGCGAGCTGTTTATTAATTCCCATGCTGCCTTAGCTCTATTATCAGCATTTCTAAGATAATCAGAATTTGCTCTCCGCTTGGCAGTACTTATTGTGTGGCGATACTCACATTTTAAAGCTTTCAATCAGGTTGCAACTTCAGGCGTTGGAAAATTTGTATACAGTTCATTGAGAAGCCTCAAATTCTCACGCATCTTTTTTATGTTATTGTCAAACCAGTCCTTCCTACATTTACGGTTTGGTTGATTGGTTTTTTAAATTTTCAGGAAAGCAACATCCCAGATACCCAAAAATACTTGCATAAACATACTACACTTTTCCTCCGCCGAGACATCATGATACAGGAAATCCCATGACCTATTTTCTAATTCGTTACACATATGGAATTTACCCCTTTCAGTGATAGGGCGGTAGAGAACTGACTCTTCCCTAGTCAATGTCCCCCGTGACCTTATACTATCAATACCAACACTTATTGTTATTGCACTATGATCAGACAACAGTGGATCAAAAACGCTTGTTGTAAATGGTAATCGTTGTGAAAAATTTATGGAGATGTTATCATGCAATGATTAATACGTGTGTTATCGAATATTTGCTGGGTGAAGCCCATTGACTGTAATAAATCGAGAAACCTACTTTTGTCAGAATAATTTTGATTAAAACGAATATTAAAATCCCCATTAATAACAACATATTTGTCACAGGCAAACAGTTTATCAAGTAGTTCATTAATTACGTTAATAAATACCTAGATTCAAGTCTCCATTTGGTGGTCAGTAGACTGTCACTATGATAACACCAGTACTTGTGAGTTTGGCCGCACAGACCTCGCAGTGTCTTTCTATTGATAGTTGCTTTTCAAAACTTAACAGCTTAATGTCCCAGTCATTTCTGCAAAACAGGATCGCTCCCCCATGATTATGCTGCTTCCTTGTGTAGTGTACCATAGTTGCAAAGCCCTGCAGCACAACCATCTCAGCCTCACTACGGTTAAGGCAATGTTCAGTTAGACATAGTACTTGGTAGTCCGATTTACTGGTTTTTAGAAAAGCTTCGAGTTCACCCAATTTATTTCTAAGTGACCAAATGTTTAGGTGCAGGATGTTTAATGTATCTTTTTGGTTATATGCTGTAGAGATTGACCATTTGGCAATCCACTCACTGCAGTCAGGTGATCGGCCGATGTGTCCGCAGCTATACTCTGTCTAAAAACTTTCTGCCAAATGAACAATTGAACATCTCAACTAAACGGAGTCATCCGTGGCGCCTTATTCTAGTTCCTTAAATATTTGACTGTCGCCCAGTTGTCTTATCAGGGATGCCATGTGCGCTAGGTACCGATTGGACAAAGACAGACAACGCGTCTGTCTTTGTCATGGGTGGACCCTCCACCTTTGTACCCCGCTAGCCGGAAACTGCTAGCGATCCACCAAGGAAGAGGTGATGATAATGTTTAAATTTCAAAAAGAATGTTTTTCCAGAATGTATTTCCAGGATGGGAGACAAAGCCCGGAGCATCCCGGAGACCTTCTATGAAGTGAGAAAGCTGGCACGGGCATGTCCAGCAATTTTTTATCTTGGGCAGTCGTGACTACCCAAAACTGAAATTTTGCACGGAGGAAATTCACGGAGATCCTTCGTATATCATGACTCTAGCTTTGGCTTCTTTGTATATGTTTGCCAGGGTTTCTGTATACGGTTTGTCGACACCTTGAATAGTTAGGGCTTCTATTACAGCTTTGGGATATATCGAGTCGAACGCCTTCTCGAAGTCTATGAAGGCTAGTGTCAGTGGTATTTCATATTCTTTTGTTCGACTGATGATGTCCCTTAATGTGTGTATGTGGTCGATTGTGCTGAAACCTCTTCTAAAGCCAGCCTGTTCCCGTGGTTGCGCAGTATCTAGCGTGTTCTGTATTCCGGTATTTATGATCTTTGTGAATACCTTGTATATTATTGGTAGTAGACTGATTGGTTGATAGTTTCTTATGTCTTCAGTAATGCCTTTCTTATGTATTAAAATTATATTGGCACTATTCCAACTTTGTGGTATATGTCTTGATCTTAGGCAGTTAGTGTAGATCTTAGCTAGGATTTGAAATGTTCGTTTACCTGCATATTTGATTAGTTCGACCATCACACCGTCATTGCTTGCTACTTTACCATTTTTCATGATATTAAGGGCCTTCTCTACTTCCTCCGCGAGAACTTCTGGGGTGTCGTGTATGTATTCGTGTTGTCGTTCCGTGTTCGTTCTGTTCGTGTATCGTCTCTGGGGCCTTGTATAGTTCAATATAGAATTTGGTTACTAGGTTTATTATTTCTTTTCTGTTTGTAACTCTGGTGTTGTCATTTGTTAGTGCCACTACTTATTTCTTACCGATGATCAGGGATTTCTTAGCGGTCTTGTAGCTTTTTCTGTTTTTGATTGCAGCTCCTACTAGTTTTTCATTGTAATTTTTTATGTCTTCTGCAATCTTCTTTCTTATTGTCTTGCACAGCTCGGTGTACTCTATTCTTGGGACGTTGTTCGTGGCTTTCACTTCCCTTCTTTTTCTCAGCAGTGCCCTAGTTTCATGGGATAGCATCATGTGCTGATTATGTTTTCTTGGACCACCTATTTCTTTGACACAGCTTAGGATAGTTTCCATGAGCTATGTGCTTTCTTCCTGGTCTTGTTGTGTACTCCTGTTGTTGATCTTCTGACTTTCTGACCAGTTGAAGTCTTTCGAGTTTTGTGTTCAGTATAACTCTTGCTCTGATTAGCCTGTGGTCGCTACCTATCCGAAATTTGTTGAGGACGCTGACATCTTTTATCGTGTTCATCTTTTTGGTTGGGATAAAGTCTATTTCGTTCTTGATAGTTCCATTTGGGCCTTGTCATGTCCATTTACTATTTGGGTGTTTCTTGAAGAACATGTTTGCTATGGACATATTCTGATAATGTGCATATAAATATATATATATATATATATATATATATATATATATATATATATATATATATATATATATATATATATATATATATATATATATATATATATATATATATGGTTTTATTTTTCCATGGGGTTGCGGTCAAAATGTTTACATTAAAACAATAGTCATCTTTGACGTTTCGGTTTATTGACTGACTAAACCATCATCAGAAAGTTAACTACAAATTTTTAAAAAGAACTTATTTTATCAGGTTTACTAATAATAACACAAATAGACATACCTTTTAACTATGATGAACAATCTTAGCACTAATACTACTACATTTTAACAACCATGTACTCTCTACGAGACACAGAGTTAAACTATTATTTACTAACTTGCCTTAACAACCAAATTTGCATCGTACCTTTTAGAAGGTATAATGGATGGAAAATCCACTATAGGTACAAAATGTTTTGTGAATAATGCAAAAATTTTATTTTTATGACATAATTAGGCCTCCATAAACTGAACTTAAATTTTCGGTATCTGACCTGAAATTGATGGTGTTATTGGTTTTTTTAATATGAATCATTTCTTTAATATTCCTTTTTTTGTTATTCGATTCAAACTCTAAAATTTGAACATTATTGAAATTGAAATTATGTAGTTCGTCAAGAGCATGTTTGGATAGGGCTGTGGGGTTATGGTTGGTATTACGCAGGCTATTCTTATGTTCTTTTATTCGGTTTTTTAAATGTTGTTTTGTTTGTCCTATATATGTTTTTGGACAATCAGAACAGTCAATTTTATATATTAGATTTGTCTGAAATTCTTTAGGTGTTTTTGGTTTTAAATGTGTAAATAATTTATTAGTACTATTGTTTGGTTTTTCGGCGATATTTATGTTGTATGGTTTAAGGACTTTTTTAATTTTTTGATTTATAAGGGGTATGTGCGGTAATGAAATATAATTACTTTCGGTGTTCTGAGTTTCGCGATTTGTGGAGTTATTGTATATTTTATTAATCCGGTTTTTAATGATCGGTTCACAGAAGTGTTTGGGGTAATTATTTTTTTGTAAAACGTCTCTAACTTTTCTAAGATTTTGTGGTCTATTTATCGGATTAGTTAATATGACAGCCCTATCAACTAGTGAATTGACTACGCTTTTTTTATATTTAATAGGTGTGTATGAATTAAAATTGAGATATCTGCCTGACCATACAGGTTTTGTGTACCAGTTTGTCTCGATGTTGCCTTCTATGTCGTAAGAAATATTAATGTCTAAAAAATTTATAGATTTGTTTTTTTCCTTTTCATGAGTGAATTTGAGTCTATTATGGAAGTTGTTAAATTTATCCAGGGTGTATTGAATTTTATTTTCCGGTATACAAAGGATACAGTCATCGACGAACCTTTTAAAGAATGAAGGTTTGTAATCGAGGGATTTTATTACATTTGACTCAACATATTCCATCACAAGATTGGCTATGGTAGCGGAAATAGGTGACCCCATCGCAACGCCATATATCTGGGAGTAAAACTGGTTGTTGTATTTAAAGAAGGTTGAATTTAAACATAGTTTCGTTGCTTCAATAAACTCTTTTTCAGGAATGGTTGTAAAGTTTTTTAATTTATTCCATTTTTCTTTAATGCTACTAATTGCTAATTCAATTGGGATATTAGTATATAAAGAGACAACATCGAAAGAAACAAGTACATGGTTTTTTGGAATTTTTTTATTTTTTATAGTATTATGGAAATCCCATGAGTCTTTTATATGGTAATCAGTGTTGCCAAGAACTTTGGTTATTGTGTTAGATAAGAATTTGGATAAGTTATAAGTTGCAGATCCAATTGTACTTACAATGGGTCGTAAAGGGATATTATTTTTATGCAATTTTGGTAACCCGTATATATATGGAGGGTGGCCGTTATGACAGATTAGTTTATTTTTTAAATTTTTATTTTTTAAAAGAAGCCAAATATTTCCTTTCGCAACACCAATCAATTATTGTACTTAATGCTGATAAAAGCAAAAAAACTGTCTTAATGACAAAGGAGGATTATGAAAGAAAAATGCTAGAACTTTTAAATGACGCCTCCACATATAAAAAAGAATCCCACGACCTAACTAATAAAATACAAATAAAACTAAATAGTATTTTAAACAAATGGCTCAAAAACAACTATATTGATAAAAATTTAAAAAATAAACTAATCTGTCATAACGGCCACCCTCCATATATATACGGGTTACCAAAATTGCATAAAAATAATATCCCTTTACGACCCATTGTAAGTACAATTGGATCTGCAACTTATAACTTATCCAAATTCTTATCTAACACAATAACCAAAGTTCTTGGCAACACTGATTACCATATAAAAGACTCATGGGATTTCCATAATACTATAAAAAATAAAAAAATTTAAAAAAACCATGTACTTGTTTCTTTCGATGTTGTCTCTTTATATACTAATATCCCAATTGAATTAGCAATTAGTAGCATTAAAGAAAAATGGAATAAATTAAAAAACTTTACAACCATTCCTGAAAAAGAGTTTATTGAAGCAACGAAACTATGTTTAGATTCAACCTTCTTTAAATACAACAACCAGTTTTACTCCCAGATATATGGCGTTGCGATGGGGTCACCTATTTCCGCTACCATAGCCAATCTTGTGATGGAATATGTTGAGTCAAATGTAATAAAATCCCTCGATTACAAACCTTCATTCTTTAAAAGGTTCGTCGATGACTGTATCCTTTGTATACCGGAAAATAAAATTCAATACACCCTGGATAAATTTAACAACTTCCATAATAGACTCAAATTCACTCATGAAAAGGAAAAAAACAAATCTATAAATTTTTTAGACATTAATATTTCTTACGACATAGAAGGCAACATCGAGACAAACTGGTACACAAAACCTGTATGGTCAGGCAGATATCTCAATTTTAATTCATACACACCTATTAAATATAAAAAAAGCGTAGTCAATTCACTAGTTGATAGGGCTGTCATATTAACTAATCCGATAAATAGACCACAAAATCTTAGAAAAGTTAGAGACGTTTTACAAAAAAATAATTACCCCAAACACTTCTGTGAACCGATCATTAAAAACCGGATTAATAAAATATACAATAACTCCACAAATCGCGAAACTCAGAACACCGAAAGTAATTATATTTCATTACCGCACATACCCCTTATAAATCAAAAAATTAAAAAAGTCCTTAAACCATACAACATAAATATCGCCGAAAAACCAAACAATAGTACTAATAAATTATTTACACATTTAAAACCAAAAACACCTAAAGAATTTCAGACAAATCTAATATATAAAATTGACTGTTCTGATTGTCCAAAAACATATATAGGACAAACAAAACAACATTTAAAAAACCGAATAAAAGAACATAAGAATAGCCTGCGTAATACCAACCATAACCCCACAGCCCTATCCAAACATGCTCTTGACGAACTACATAATTTCAATTTCAATAATGTTCAAATTTTAGAGTTTGAATCGAATAACAAAAAAAGGAATATTAAAGAAATGATTCATATTAAAAAAACCAATAACACCATCAATTTCAGGTCAGATACCGAAAATTTAAGTTCAGTTTATGGAGGCCTAATTATGTCATAAAAATAAAATTTTTGCATTATTCACAAAACATTTTGTACCTATAGTGGATTTTCCATCCATTATACCTTCTAAAAGGTACGATGCAAATTTGGTTGTTAAGGCAAGTTAGTAAATAATAGTTTAACTCTGTGTCTCGTAGAGAGTACATGGTTGTTAAAATGTAGTAGTATTAGTGCTAAGATTGTTCATCATAGTTAAAAGGTATGTCTATTTGTGTTATTATTAGTAAACCTGATAAAATAAGTTCTTTTTAAAAATTTGTAGTTAACTTTCTGATGATGGTTTAGTCAGTCAATAAACCGAAACGTCAAAGATGACTATTGTTTTAATGTAAACATTTTGACCGCAACCCCATGGAAAAATAAAACCATATATTATAATTAAACGGTCAGGAAAAACAATACTATTATATATATATATATATATATATATATATATATATATATATATATATATATATATATATATATATATATTATATATACAGTGACCGGCAAAAAGTTCGCAACATATGGGAAAAATTTTTATTAGGTGAGTATTGGAAAAACTTTTCCGGGGGATCGGTTCTGCATGTCGGATAACCTAAAAATCGATTTTGACATACGTCACGTGACCACTGGTATAGCGTCAAATTAAAAAAAAAATTGTTAATTTACAAAAAGTGAGGTTAGTTGACGAGATATCAAAAAAAGTTATTTGAAAAAATTGCTTAGAATTAAATTCTAGGTCCTTGTGCAAAATTTTAAGATTTTATTTAAAAAAATTGGAAAACTCAATTTTTTTTAAATATTTTTTTATCGATTTACAAATTTCCAGTTTTTTTCGTTTAGATAGCTTGGCTAATGTAAAGCCCATGTATCTGGATGAAAATAAACGAATGTAGTAGTTTTTTCTACAATTGACAGGACAAAATTAAAAAAAACAGGGTTTCGCCGGACGCTAGCTGTTGCAATGATTTGTATCTAGCAGCAGTGTCAAAATTTTAGAGACATTTCAATGAGATTACATTGAGAAAACCTTAATCGTCTTAAATATATCTGAAGTTCGACTTTTTGTAAAGTTAAGGGGAGTAAAATAGATAATAAACAAAAAATTACCTGTTTATTTAATCGAAATTTCATAAACGAAAACCAATGTAAGAAAAACTTAAAAGTAGTCAAATTCTGTACTAACAACATAAAAAATCATTGTTTTTCCTTGGGTGCACAAAATTTAAAACTCAGTATGACCACCATTTCTCTCCATACATACTATTGTTCTCGAGCGCAACTCTCGATTAACATTTCGGAGCATTTTACGATTTATTTGCAATACACAATTTCTAATGACATTCTCTAAATTTTGTATATTCCTAAAGGGTCGATGTTTGTACACAGAGTTCTTTAGGTATCCCCACATAAAGAAATCTAACGGAGTCAGATCTGGTGATCTCGCAGGCCACGGATTTTCAGAAAACCGTCCTATCCACTGGTTTCCAAATTCTTGATCCAGCCATCTCTTCACCTCATTTGTGGAATGAATGCTAGCTCCGTCTTGTTGAAAGTATAAATTTCTTCTTTCGGCTAATGACAAATTGTCTAAAAAGTCAGATATCTCAGTTTGTAGAAATTCTAAATATCGTTCTGAATTTAAATTGTCTCTAAAGAAAAAAGGTCCCACTATTCTGAGGTTGAAAATTCCGCACCACACATTAACCTTAAAACTATATTGCTCTTTACTCTGAATTACAAAGTCTGGGTTTTCGGTGGCCCACCATCTACAGTTTTGTGAACTGACGGTTCCGTTAGAGGTAAATGTAGCTTCATCCGAGAAAAGAACGTTCTTTGGGAAATTAAAATCTTCCTCAATCATACCCTGGAACCAGGCACAAAAATCGAAGCGGGCGTCATAATCCCTATCTTTTAATACTTGTACAAATTTAGGTTTGTACGGATGAAATTTGTTTCTTTTTAATATCCTCCGCACAGATCTTTCGTGAATGTTAGTGATCTCCGATATTTGACTAACTGCTAATTGGGGTGTTTCTGTGATCGACAAACACACATCCAGAGAACCTTCGTCACCTGTTACCGGTTTTTCATGGGAAACTTTATACTGATTTTCTACCGATCCCGTTTCTTTAAATTTATTGACTAGACGAGATACTGTGGAATAATGGAGGGATTTATCGGGGTGCCTCTCATTAAAAATTGCTGCTGTTTCTCTATGGCTTTTGTAATTATCTCCAGAAATTAAAATAATTTCTATCTTTTCCTAAAGAAGTAGTGTGGGTGCCATTTTAAGGAATAAAATATTAATAAACTTATGTAAAATATCAAACTTAGTAAGATGCGAGACATAAACCAATGACATAGGTTGAAATCAAACAAATTATAATTTGTTTGACATTTTTCTGTTGTTTTTAACCTACTAGATTATTTGGTTGTTTTAATTTCAGAGCCTGCTTTGGTAGTTTTAAGTACAACTAAATAGACCTGGTTGTTAAATTTATGTGCGAAAAATCTTAATAAAATCTTGATACAGTCATTTCATTAGATTCAAACCATTGCAACAGCGAGCGTCCGGCGAACACCTATTTTTTCGATTTTGTCCTGTCAATTGTAGAATTGTAGATCTGACTCCGTTAGATTTTTTTATGTGGGGATACCTAAAGAACCCTGTGTACAAACATCGACCCTTTAGGAATATACAAAATTTAGAGAATGTCATTATAAATTGTGTATTGCAAATAAATCGTAAAATGCTCCGAAATGTTAATCGAGAGTTGCGCTCGAGAACAACAGTATGTATGGAGAGAAATGGTGGTCATACTGAGTTTTAAATTTTGTGCACCCAAGGAAAAACAATGATTTTTTGTGTTGTTAGTAGAGAATTTGACTACTTTTAAGTTTTTCTTACATTGGTTTTCGTTTATAAAATTTCGATTAAATAAACAGGTAACTTCAGATATATTTAAGACGATTAAGGTTTTCTCAATGTAATCTCATTGAAATGTCTCTAAAATTTTGACACTGCTGCTAGATACAAATCATTGCAACAGCTAGCGTCCGGCGAAACCCTGTTTTTTTTAATTTTGTCCTGTCAATTGTAGAAAAAACTACTACATTCGTTTATTTTCATGCAGATACATGGGCTTTACATTAGCCAAGCTATCTAAATGAAAAAAACCGGAAATTTGTAAATCGATAAAAAAATATTTAAAAAAAATTGAGTTTTCCAATTTTTTTAAATAAAATCTTAAATTTTGCACAAGGACCTAGAATTTAATTCTAAGCAATTTTTTTCAAATAACTTTTTTTGATATCTCGTCAACTAACCTCACTTTTTGTAAATTAACAATTTTTTTTTTAATTTGACGCTATACCAGTGGTCACGTGACGTATGTCAAAATCGATTTTTAGGTTATCGGACATGCAGAACCGATCCCCTGGGAAAGTTTTTCCGATACTCTCCTAATAAAAATTTTTCCCATATGTTGCGAACTTTTTGCCGGTCACTGTATATATATATATATATATAATATATATATATATATATATATATATATATATATATATATATATATATATATATATATATGCAGGGTGTTATGGAATTCACTGCATATATTGAAACCGGTAAATCCTGATATGAATTCAGATTGAATAAAAATATTCATAAATGGCGCACTATTCGTTGTGACGTTGCCAAGTCTAACAGGTTTGAAAAAATAATATTTTTGTTATGTTTAAAGTAAGAAATCATACTAACTCTTTTAAGACATTCAATTTCAAAAAGTTTAAATACTACAACACAAAAAATCCAGAAATCAGCTGTTCATACCAAGAGGAAAATTTTGTTCAACTAAAGGAGAGTACCTATACAAAAATTTTACTTCAAAACACTTAAGCATGTACTTTTTTTATTTGCCAAATTTTTAATCATATTTAACAGAACATTTGGCTTTTATTAACATGTTTTGACAGTCTATGTTAGGACCAGGTTATGTAAAAATACCCAATAAGATTTTTTGATACATGGAAAAGTTGTTTCAAATGCATCATTGTATTTACACTTGCCTAGCGGACTCATTTCCGACAATATACACAACACACATCATCTTTACTTTTAAACTCTTAAAAGTGATATAAAAAAAACAAAAAATAACTTTAAAACACAAGGCGATCTTAACAAAAAGACGTGTTTTGTTTACAAAATATGGCGGAATTACTCGTACCGTACGTACGCGTGACGTACATGTTACAGTTAAAAAAGATTTAGTTCAACTTAGGCAAACGATCGAAACATACTTTTACCAAATCCGTATTTACATAATAATTAGCTGCCAAAGCTGACATTCCAAAAAATGTTTACCATGTCTACCCACATTTCGTATAATAGAACGGCGATAGACTGCTAGAAAGCCTTAAGGTGCTGGTATTGAACATTGATGGCATTTTGCAACATTTTTTCAATAAAATTAAAAATATTGCGTAAAACTTTGTTGCTATTTTAAAGCGCAGATATTGTTCAGTCACAAAGTTTTCTTTATTTTCGACCTCCAGGCCATATTATTATATCTACGAAGAATATTTAATTTCCCTTTTTCTAGTGCCAGAAGGTTATGCAGCTGGTTAGCAGTGGCAGTTTGTGAAATTTCAAGGTTTTATATGTCTGTTCCTACTTACAGAATCCGTACCAAATTTAGGGGTTTTAATAGTGAGCCCACTGGGAATGTTTCGGTAAACAAGAAAAAAACCCTTTGTAATTTGTGAAAAAGTTGAATTTTTGCTCTGCCTCCCATGGGAAAAAATGAACAAATTTAGGTATTTTATTATTATTTTGTCTAAACAAATTTTACATCATTTTGTAAAGAATTTTTAAATTTTAAGAGAAAAAAATATGTTAGTAGAAAGTTATAGCCTTTTGATTTTTTTAAACTAGGTATATTTTAGGTTTACAAAAATTCAAATGGCTTTAACTTTCTATGAATTGAATTGGTATAGAGATAACAATAGAGAATTGAATTAAGCAAATAAAAACTGAGAAATTCGTAACTTGGTTTTGTAGTAATTTTAGGTCACTAGTTCTTTATATTATTTTTCCAAATAGCAAATACCATTAATAGTTGAATACATCGGAATACTGGTTTAGAGTTTTTTCACCTACCTTTTCGTTGACTTGAATACACATTAAATTCTACGTGGAAACACTGCCTACGCGCTCCTGGTTTGAGAGTACCGAACGGCGGCGGCGGGGATAGTCGTGTCTCGAGATTTAGTTTAGCACTGTTGCTGATACGGCAGGAGCTTCTTACCTCCAACCAGCATTTTATATGAACAAAAAAAAAAAGGGTTGCGCGAAATGCAAAATAAAACAACTAGATTTACTCGAAATAGCAAAACATATAAGAGTGTAATCAATATTTAATTTAATCCCAGAAAAATACCCGTTTGTACAAAATTAACAAATTAGTTCTCTTTTTAGAAAATTTTAAGAAACTAAAGAAAAATAATTTTGAATTGTTGAACGCACACATAAACATAAAATAAAACAAAGAGTGCGGCTTAAATATCACCGCCCATTTTGAAATGCTTGCATTTAAACAAAAAAATTAGTTATTTGGTAAAGGACAAAGTTTTACCAATGGTCTTTGCAGAAGACCAGAAGCAGTGCATACTGTGGCAACTCTTGCTTCTGGGCCACAGTGAAGTTTCACAACTCTTCCCAACTTCCATTTTAAAGGAGAAGACGTATCATTTTTTATAAGAACAACTGAATTCTCTTCGAGATTAGCAGTTCTCTTATTCCATTTATACCTTTGCCACAGATTACTCCTACCAGATGCGAATCTTACGTTTTCAACGGTGGCTCAATTTAGAGAATTTATAACGTACCGGCAGTCACAATATTTAGTCTGTCGCCAAACGTTGAATTCCTCGGTGTTAGCGTGTGCGAGCGTCTCGGCTGGGGTCTCGGTGGAATAGATAGCAGGCTAATGTTATTACATCAGTTTTGTTGCGTTGATTTTATGGTTTAAATTGTGGTTGTACTAGGTTGTAGTGTAATTTTAATAAACGATATACGTTTTTGTATTTGTTAATGATATAATTTTATATAAAATGCCACACAATATCTTGTTTTAATATTTTGAAATATAATCCATAATTTCTCTGAATTAAAACCTACCAAACGCGTGGAAAATTCCATTCACGGCATCGACGCTCAAAGCGACCGGCCGCACTGTCTGAAGCGCCAAGACCGCGGAATCTTGATATAGGCAATTTATTAAGAGATTCGCATCTGGTAGGAGTAATCTGTGCCTTTGCTGCAAAGTATTTAAGTAGCTGTTGTGCCATCTTTTCCAAAAATCCTGATGCAGACGTTGCAATAACTGCCAACGACTTAAGTGGTTAAGTGGTAAGGCTTGAACCCACATAGCACATTTTGGGAATAAACGTTATTTTAATGCTAAAACGGTAATGTTATTTCCAATTCTAAAAATCTTCGTTTTAAAAACGCCATTTTTCAGATGTTTTTCTGATTAGGTTGTTTAAACGCAATTTTTATTAACGTTGCGGTTTCTAACACATTTATAAGTTAGCTGTAGGTCGGTAAAAGCAACATTATTGTAAGTATGTGTTTTTAACGCAAAGTTTGTTAACGTTGTAATTTATAACACAATATTATCAATTAATTTTAACCCTGTTTAAGTAATGTTGTTTACGCGGCGGTTGATCTGGGTTATTTTTTGTTAATTTAGGTAATAAATAAATAAATAATAATATTATAATAGTAATAGACTAATAAATAACGTTTTAAATATTCGCACCTCAAATCTTGTCGATCGAAGCGCCACAGCGGTAGACAACGGCGGCGGCGAGTCGCCATTTTCATATTCTAGTTTTGCTGTTGTTGTCTAAGGTGCTTGATGTGATGGGGCCGTGACTGCGAAAACATTTGTTTTCTTCACATTGTTATTACTCCCAGGTAAGTGTTAAATTTTGTATGATGAGATAGTAATCGTTGTGTAGTTATAAAATTTTGTTAAAAAGTAAGATCCGAGAATATAGTAGGATAATGCAGGCAAATAAAAGAGATGACCGTGTGCAAGAATCAAGAATGATGCCATCGTTATCAAAACTTACCGGTTGGTTAAAATGGCCAAATTTTTGGAGTGTTTCTATAATATTGTTTGATGCTCGAGAACAGGCATTAAACGTCTCCTCTCGGGCAAGACACTGACGATATAACCCCAAACCCCAAGAATATATTCGTGTTTTCACTGTGTTGTTGAGTTTTTGTTCTAAAAATGGATAATGAATATAATGCAGTTCAGGTCTACTGACATTTTTAGTTATATGAATTAAAAAAATTACCTAAAATGCGTTTGTTGATAAATATAATGCCATTTGTAAATAACAGTAGGGTTGTAGCCTATTATTGTAATGCAGCGGTACTGTGCTGAGAATGATTTGTCTGTATTGAATATTTTGCAAAGGAAACACAATATGATTTCACGAAAATATTTAAGTTTGTTTTTTGTTCAAGTGACTTCATTACGTTTGCTCGGGTTTCCATAACAAAAAAAATTGAGAAACCGGCTACCGAACCTCCAGTGATTCTGATATCAATTTGTTTGTTTCATTGCAAGAAATTAGAGTTTTACACATTAGTTTTTAAGTCAAATATAGCACTAAAAATTATGAATTTAAATATGACAAACCCCTAAAGAGCCATAGACCCAAAGTCAGTTCTGTAAACTGTTTTTTAATTATTATATATAAATGTAGTTAATGCTAGAGGGTTATTTATATATACAGGGTGTTCCATAACTAAGTAATGGGACATAAAGCAACTGGAGATACTTCACATCAAGACCGATTAAGTCACATATTTTTTTTGTTAAATGATAGGTACTCGATATAGAGGTTCAGGGTACGGTTCAATGTATCGAATTGAAAGTTGGCATTATTATGTTTTTATGGGTGAGAAATAAGAATTTGTGATCATTTTTAAGTTTCATAATAGAGGGCGCTAGTTACACCTACTGAATTTAATAAATCTATGATGTTTTCTCTTACCTGTAATATTAGGTACGTTGCAAACCAAGTTTCTCAAAGAAGGGTTATTTTTAAGCTAAAAATGTATACCTGCTTGATCTTGATATCTAACTGTTTTCGAGATATTTTCGTTTAAACATCACAATGCATACAAAAATCAAAGTAACTAAACTCTTATTTTAATACACAATGCCATAAATTAGAAACAATGCAGTTAAAATGTAGGTATTGAGGTAAGCGATGGTCACTTTCAACATCTACTAAAGTGAGCTTGCTTGTTTTAACTGAATTATTTCTAATTGATTGCATTGTGTTAGAGATATCAAGATCGGGCAGGTATACCTTTTTAGCTTAAAAATAACCCTTTGAGAAAGTTAGTAGAATAATAGTAGGGAAATTACTCTACTCCTCCTAATTTGCATAAATTTAAATTTAATGAGTTTTACTCCATATATTATAATTAATTAGTTTTAGTCCATATATTAAAATAATACTTTTTAAACCTCCGCCTCTGTACTGAGAGACCCAATTAGCATATCATAATTAGTTTAACTCCCTATAATTAGTTTACCTCATAATTTTACTCCGCCTAAAATTTTCCTCCGCCTCTACCGTATATGACGAGATTAACAGCGAAGTTAAGAGTGAAAGTTAAATTTTACTGAATTTGTGACCCCAATTAGCATATCATAATTAGTTTAACTCCCTATTTACTCCGCCTAAAATTTTCCTCCGCTTCTACCGTATATGCTTCTACATTCATCAATATAGAAAACTAAGACACTCGAAAAAAGGGCTTACATTGCTATATTTGTAGGCCAGAGAGCAGAGAGCAGAGAGCAGAGAGCAGTGAGCAGACAGCAGAGAGCAGAGAGCAGACAGCAGGGAGCAGGGAGCAGGGATCAGGGAGCGGAGAGCAGAGAGCAGGGAGCAGAGAGCAGAGAGCAGAGAGCAGGGAGCACAGAGCAAGGAGCAGAGAGCAGGGAGCAGAGAGCAGGGAGCAGAGAGCAGAGAGCAGAGAGCAGGGAGCACAGAGCAAGGAGCAGGGAACAGGGAGCGGAGAGCAGAGAGCGGAGAGCAGAGAGCAGAGAGCAGAGAGCAGAGAGCAGGGAGCAGGGAGCAGAGGGCAGAGAGCAGAGATAATAATTTTCTTTTTACCTCCGCCTCTGGACTGAGAGACCCAATTAGCATATCATAATTAGTTTAACTCCCTATAATTAGTTTACCTCATAATTTTACTCCATGTAAAATTTTACCTCCGCAAGACATTGATTGGTCACATACACAATTAAAAAAACAAGGTTAAATCCCACTCTAACCATCAAAGTAGAGGGACAGGAGATGTATAAGTTGTGCATAGAGGTGATACTTTAATTTAGTTTTAGTTTTCAGTAAGGTTAAAATGTCTGTGAATGAAGAAGTGTTGCAAGAAGTTCAACGAATAGAAAAAGAGTTTATTAATAAAAGTATTTGGTATCAAAGATTTGCTTTAGAAAGTAAACCAGAATGGACTCGTTTTTACACTGATACGGTGGAATATTTTGAAAAGGGTATAGATATTTGTCGTGATTTTTATGAAAATGAAGATCTTCTACAGTTAATAAGAAATTTTTCAAATAATGGATTTTCTAGGAAGGTGCTTACTTTCAAAAAATATATCTCAGATAGTGAATCGGAGGTGTTCAATTTAATAAAGGAAGCTGAGAAAGAATGTGACGAACTTTGGTCTTAGTGATTTTGTGATTTTTGGTGAAGTGTAAATATGGAGACTTTAGTCAGTGAAATGTATGAAGATCTTATTATCTCAGAAGCATGTTCGAAATATTATGCACTTGGAGCTGAAGAGGATACGGAAGCGCAAGATGTAATATTATACATAAAATATATGGAACATGCATCAATATGTCAAGAAGCAGCGCAAGCTTGTTTAGACTTTTTAAAGACAAAGAATTTTGTAAAGTTAGTGATTAAATTTTATCGGTTAGAATTATATGACCACATTTCTGTATTAAAAAATAAATATGAACAATAATATTTTTATTGATTTGTGAAAATAATTTTTTTAATCGCCTTTAAATGAAAATTGGGTTGTTTAAGTTGTAATCACTTGTATTAGAATATGGAGAAATAAAACAGTAATATATTTAATCAGTCTTTTTATTCATTCATAAAAAAAATTATCATACATATACAGTACATTTGAAAGTGCACACATAGACGGTGACTTAATATGGAAAAAACATTTAGGTGTTGATGGATGTAGAATTGGTTGTTCGTCTACTTCAATTATAGGTTTCTTACAATATTTTCTAATATAGTTAGCCTTTTCACTTCCTTTAACATAAACAAATTGGGCTTCTTCAGTCATTTTTTGAACAATATTGGAAAAATAGTGGAGAGGTGTATATCCAACATTCCAATTGATGCAGTGATGATTCTTCATTAACCATGTAGCTTGCTTGTGTAAATCAGGAGAAAGAAAACTTAATGGATAGGGTTGTTTAAAGACATAATGACTAATTCTGCTTCCATCATACGTAGCCAATTCTTTGGGAATAAATTTGTTTCGCTCATCCTTAAATCCTTGTATATCCAAAACTAGTCGCATATTTTTAGCAACGAAAATTGCTGGCAGATAAATTTTTTTATAGAGTATTCTCTTATTTGTTTTTTTAGAATTTCTATGTTTTTAATAAAAATTTCAATGCGTATCATTTGAGATGAAGTCATTAGTGTATCACCTTTGAATACATAATTATTACTAGAACTATAGAATAATGTGATTGAAATAAATTTAGTCTATAAACTGGAGTGGGGATAATTATTATAGTTGTTTTACTATTTTAGTTAGTGGATTATAAGTAAATACTTTATGGTGAATTATTAGGCAATATGCTGATGTTTTTGCTGGAACTGTTTCTTTTGTCTCAAACTCAATTCTCATTGTTACTGGACCGGTCTGAAGTAAGTCTCTTTGATGGGAACAGTTAATATAAACTATAGGTGCGTTGTCTTTAAAATCTTTTGGACTGAAGATTGGTTCTACCGGATGGTTATAATACATTTGACGAAATTCGGAAAACATTTCATATAATATGGCAAATTTATTATTTGTAAAATCTAACTGAAGATCGTTGTAAGGATACCTTTCAGAATTTAAATAAACATTTATATTTCTTAGTTCACAATGATCAAATTTACTCATATCCATTTTAAGGTTGTTACGTTTATCTTTTTGAAAAGCGATTAAAACATGGCGTGGTGTCTCAACTTTTGTAGAAGATTTAACAGGCCAGTTGTGCCTAGTGGTTTCTAATAATTCAGGATATTCAACTAATTCCCAACTACGGAAAGTAATAATAATGTCACTGTTCCTGTCAATAATTTTGGTAAGTGCTAATTCTTGCGGAATGCCTACAGTAAGATGGGGAACTCGCCAACAAAGTTTTGTTAATGTGATTTTTGGTTTCTAATTATCGCTCGTTGATATTAATGCGTTTGAATCATTATTACTCCTTATCAAAATTAATTCTTGTTGTGAATTTAAAATAATTTTATTATAATCTTCAAAAAATCCAGAATACATTTTTAGAGGAATACACAGAGAAACATTTCCTTGTTCATCAGTCATAATCTTGTCCCCTTTTTTAGATTTCGGATACCAACCACCATTTTGAAGTTTTACACTTTCATTTTCATTAAATGATGCATAACCTTTTAATGTAGAAGTTATTCCAATATCCCGTACAGAATCAATAGTAACTCCATTTAAAACATATCTCAGTTCCTTGAATAAAAATGCTGGTGCATTATTAATTAATAAGGTATTTTTTAATGGTTCATTATTTTCATTTAAGACTTTTAGTTCTAAGTGTAATTCACTTTTACAGGGTAAAGGATATTCTCCTGTTTGTTGCAAAGAAATTCTTATTTCATCATTTGGTCCTAGTTTATTTGGATTAAATGGATCGAAAGAAAGTAATTCCCAACTCATTATTGATTCATCTACAAGAATGTTTTCTTTCACATTTAAGTGTTCCATTTTATTGTTTTGTTTTAAGCTTGAAACCTATAGATACGAGAAATTTGCGGTTAGAAGATGTTAACGCCTTAGAGTTTACCCTCTCATTGATTGAATTTTGCTTGACTTTACTTATATTAAACTTTTGTTGATGAGCGAAATGTGTCTTTTTGTTATATAAAAAAACCATTATTCTTCTATTTTCTTAAGATGTAGTCTTACCGTCACGGTTTCTCCTCTGAAATTGACGATGTCACCTTCTTGGTCGAGTATTTTAAGTGTAATTTTGTCTATAATTTTAACTGTTACAGATAAATAAATAATGTGTTGGGGTGACTCTATTATTTTATAACCAGGACCTACACTGGGGAAAAACTGGTGAATTATATGAACTGGTTTTCCATTTAAATAAGATCCTTCTGCAACACTACAATCTATATTTAGGGAGTTTACCCGAATAATTTCAGCGGGTCGATCTGATATATATTCTTGATTTGCATTCAATTCTTTATTATCAAATCCAAGTATTTTTCCTATCGTGCCTTCTCGAAAAGTTATTGGAAAAGTTGTTTTAATGTGAGTTCGTAAAGTATTATTATTGGGGAAAAGATGAAAACTTAAGCCTTCTTTATCAAGATGTTTTTGTAACAATGTATTTAAGTCATCTATTTCATAGCTTCCAAATGGTATTCTAAATTCATTCGTCTGATTATAAATAAACAAATTATTTGTTGCATCAATATTCGGAATAGCATTGAAAGTTTCAAAATTAATAAGACCGATAACATATTCAAAATTTTCGTCTAAATATATTGGCGGGTTAAACTCTACTGTTAGTGTAGAAGAATTATCACTAATTACAAAACTATATGACATGTTTCTTTAGACTTCTATTAAGGAATAAATTTGAAAATATTCGTTACATGTTTTTATAAAGAAATTTTAAACATAGTTGTCCACAATTGGTTGCATTATACCTTTGATACTGATCATGATTATATTGTATTATGTTGTTTTTACCATCACTATAAAAGTATTTAATTAATTCAAGCGGAGGACGTAAATTTCCATAACTATCAAAATATATTATATTTGTTCCTTTTTTAACATAAGCTGTCCAGTGACTTCCTTCCCCCCTAGATTCGTCTAAATTAATTATTCCACACTCTGTTTTTTTAATTTTTTTTGGTAGTTTGTTTCTCATAAAAATACCTCGAAAGTATGGTATTTTTAGTTGTTTAACATATTTAACTATATCAATGTTTGTGAGCGGTTTTCGAGGTATTTTGTTTAACAGTTTTTTGAGTATGGTTTAAGATATAAGCCACAACCTGATTTGTATGGTCTTAAATAAAGTCCACTTCCCTTTTTTCCTACCGCAATAGATTCCATAGTTTGATTATGTCTTTTCTCTTCTTCTAATTTTTGTTTTGCAGCTTTCGCATCATTAACAGCTTTAGCAATTCCAGCTGCACCTCCACCTAGAGCGCCTAAAGCAGATAATCCTGCGAATAATGGTATAAGTGGTAAGAATCCACCAGATTTTGGAATTGGTAGGATTCTCCTTTTTGGATTAGATACCCTACCATATTTTTTTATAGATGCTAACGCTATTTTAGCACCTGCTTTTAAACTGTTAATATTTTTTTCTTGAATTCCCTTTCTGGCTAGTGAAATAGCTTTGTTTAATGAAATTCCACGTCCTTTACGACCCCTTGTTCTCCTTTTCCTTCTTTTCATCCCCATTCCTAATTTCGTTTTAACTTTCATTGCTCCACTTATTCCTAAAGCAGCAGCTTTCTCACCAAAACTTGAGTCTTTTGCTTTGAACCGTTCCAAAGCTTTCTGAGCTAATAAACTATCAGCAACATGTCTACCTTTTATATCTTTTGAAGCTGAATATGCAATATCATGCACTTTACACGCCTCATCTAAGGGATTTATTCTTTTGTCACCTCGTGCAAGTCTCTTTTCTAATTTGGTTCCCGGACCACAAAAGTTATAACCTGGAAGATGCAGTTCGAAAGGAATTTTATTAATTAGTGTATTTAAGACACCACTTCCTCTCTTTTTAAATGTCCTTTTGCGTTTAATGCGATTTGGATAAGATATAGTCATGTTATAAATCTTTGGATGAAATGAAAAATTTTCTGACACCAAGTTGCTTATATATAAAAACCTGTAAGTTTAAAATCATTTAGTTAATGTCTAAGATGCGGATCGAAAAACAATCCTATACAATCAATATTCGAGATCATGATGTCGCAGAAAATAATTTTCGAAAACATGGACAATTATTTGATGGAAATAGTAAAAGGGGATTAGTGGTTGGACCATCTGGATGTGGAAAAACTAATGTTCTTATTAGTATTATAGAGGACCCTAATGGTTTGCGATTTGAACATATATATATCATCATATGATAAACATTTATTACCAATGGGACTTTCTTTTTTAGAAGAGGAAGAGGTTTTTGAAGGAACACCAGTTAATCTTAGCAACGAATCCGACGAAGGAATTAGACAACAACTTGAAGAAAGCAGATCATATATCCAGAATTTACCTTCAACAAAAACATATAAAATATATTTGGATCAATTTGATCCACTGTCTAGAAAGTATGTAGATGAAATGATAAGAGATACGAAGAGCTTATTCGATCACAAATATGGAATTAGACATAATATAAAAGATGAATCTTTTTTTATTGGCGATTCAAGAATAAATTTTCAAGGAAAAGATGTATTAGTAAAAGGTCTTACATACGAAGGCACGCCTGGGTTATTTGAATTGTTATTTAAAAAACATCCTCTGGGATACAAAGCTAAAGATGTGGACGACTACATGGATATTTTAAAAAGAACTAATGCCTATCGAAAAAACTATAAAGAGAACGAACAAATTCACGGAACAGTTTCAGATAAATATGTTACTCTTATTCATCCATACCTTGTCGATAAGGAGATTTTAAAAGATCCTCTTAGAGGTAGAACCCGTTCATTCTCCAAACCTCTAGCGCCTGTTACAAGGGCTAGAACTAGAGCTTCTTCCATTGCTCAAACATCACAAATACAACAATATTTTAAAAATTTAACAAAAAAAGGGACAGGTTTCATGGATTTATCTAATAATAAAGTAGATTTTGTTTATTTCGATGATCCCAATGAATTAGTTGAAAGGTTAAAATTATTATTAGCTTCAAAAGCAGCTGGCCACACCGGGCACAATAATGAAATTAACTCTATTATTGAAGAATTAAAAGAGGCCAATATAATTGTATAAAAGAAAGGTTGTAATTATTTTGCTACACATTCAAAATGACTCTCGACAAATTTGGTAGACACATTTCAGAACGTTTTAATATTAATGTCACATTAGAACCTCTAAAAAGAGAAGTTAATGAACTAAAGGAAAATTATAAAATTGAAAAAATTCAGAATGATCATTTCAGAAGTATATATAACACAAAATATGAGGAATTTAGAGAAAAACTAGAAAAGAATGTTCAAGCAATTGAAAATATAGAAAAAGTATTTCAATTATTACAGGCGGGTTTGAAAACAACAGTGGAGGATTTTGAAAAACGATTTGCTAAACTACAACAAAATGTTGACAAAAGCATCCAAGATCTAGAGGATTTTAAAAAATACACAAAAGCCTTTTCTTTGGAAAAAATTGTAGAAGATTTAAATGATTTTAAAACTTTTGCTAAGGAGGCTCATCATACTGCATTTTTTAATCGAAAAAATATAATAGCAGCTGAAGTTAAGATTTCAGACATAGAGTCAAAATTGACACAAAGCCAGCAACATATTTCAGACAGTCACAACTAAAACATAAACAAAATATAAAAAACTAAAATGAGTGAAAATATTAAAGAAACTGTAGTGAATGAACTTCATAAAACCGCTAGAAGAAGTTACAAAAGAAGACGGGTTATAGTTAAAGAGTTAAACGATTTATGGCAAGCAAATCTGGTTGAAATGCTACCATACGCAAAATTTAATAGAGGATATCGATATATTTTAGTGGTGATCAACGCATTTTCCAAATATGCTTGGGCTGAACCTATTAAGACTAAACAAGGAAAGGATGTTGTGGAAGCTATGGACGAAATTTTAAAAAGTGCTACAAGACCAAAAAACTTGCAAACGGATTTGGGTAAAGAATTTTATAATCAACATTTTCAAAAACTTATGAAAAATTACAATATAAATCATTATAGTACTTTTTCAAATTTAAAAGCAAGTATTGTTGAAAGAGTAAATCGTACCTTGAAAGGTATGATGTGGAAGCATTTTAGCAATCAAGGTAATTACAAGTGGTTGAATATTTTACCAGAAATTTTAAAAAAGTATAATAATAAAAAACATCAAACAACAGGGTTCAAACCTGCTAATGTTAATGAGAAGAACGCAAATGTAATTATGAAAAAATCATTTACACATAAGAAAACGATTGATCCCAAACAAAATAAATTTATATTAAATGATTTTGTTCGAATTTCTAAACATAGGGAAGCATTCTATAAAGGATATACACCAAACTGGTCTACTGAAATTTTTCAAATTAGGGAAGTGCAATTAACAAATCCAACCACTTATCTCTTAAAAGATATTAAAAACGAAAATATTGAAGGTGGATTTTATGAAGAAGAGTTACAGAAGGTAAAACATCCTGATGTATATTTGGTTGAAAAAATACTAAGAAAAAAAAGGAAATAAGGTATATGTTAAATGGTTAGGATTGGATAAATCACATAATTCATGGATATTAAAAAAGGATGTATTGTAATATGACTTCTATATATCTTTATTGTAATATAATATTTAATATATAAATATTAGCAAGAAACACAGTTTTTTAATTAAAACACCATTATTTTAAACTAAATTTCTTTATTAAATCTTTCATTATAAATTACATTTCTATGATTTACATCTAGTATTTTAGAAAACATTTTTTCACAATTTTGTATTCTTTTTTCAAAACGAAGTCGGTCCAGATAGTACTGATAATAATCACTTTTGCGTGCTTGTCTTGACGCATAATTCCAAACAACTAATAAGTGAAATTTGTTTTTGTCTTCATTAATATTCACTGATTTCTTCATAATATTTTCTTTTCGGAGCAATTCTTCTCAATTTATTTTCCAACACGTTCGGATACATCAATAACATCTCCAACATGGTACTAACATTTTCACTGTTAGCATTTTGACTGGGATTTAAAACATTATAAACACTTGTTAACAAGTCCACTGAATTATTGACGAGTGTAGTTTGGAACACATCAAAATATTTTTCAAATTCCTGCTTTTTTATAATTTGAATTCTATAATTAATTAATTCTTGTATTTCCCACAATTTATCAGTAGTGTCTCTAGCGAAATACAAATAATCACCATCACATCTATGAAGTTTTATAATAGGATTTTGATTAATTTTTTCAAATGACAAAGTAAGATCATTAATCTTGACTGGAAAGGGTTCGTTGTTAGATGAATAGAAATAATTTACTACTACTCCCTGATATTTCAAAAGACTTCACTTAAAGTAATACTGAATCCATTTTGGCTTCTAATTTTTATTTTAGCCGAGAAATCTTCCAAACTTATTCCAACTTGTATTAATTTTGATAAGGAATTATTCAAGCAAAACACTTTGTTGTTTAAAAGTTTTTCTTCATTTACTTTTTTTATGTCACTACTATAATAATTTGATTTTGGATCTTTAGAAAAATACTGATTTTTCGAATAATAGGTCATTTTGAGAGACCCAAGTAGACTGCTATCATTTTATGTCACATTTATTCTTATATTAACATCCCTTCCATAATGAAAACGCAAGGTTAATATTTTTTACATTATTTAGCATGAAGAGTAAACTTAATAATTAAATTTATAAAACATTATTGACATAATCGACAAGACACAAAGTATAAATATTGATAATGATAAGTTTAAAATTCCGATTATTTTACAAGATTCATTTTTTAAAGATTTCTTAATACTTTCATATTCTGTATTATTTGAACATTCTTCCGTCTGCAAATTCTGAATCCAATTAGTGTCCAAAATAGTATTATTAGGATAATAATATAATATTTTAAAATATTTACTATTTTTTTCATCGTTTTGCATTAAGTGAGAAAAAGCTGAAGTAAAATTATTATTAATTAGTTTGTATTTCATATAGTGACAATGCTTACTTAAAGCAGAATCTGTTTTATTTCCAAAACACGCCATAGCATGTGTTACTCTATTTGGATTATGCACATACAATATATTATTAGCAATGTAATATAAAAGGATATATGGATTAAGGGTCATAATTAAAAATCCAATATAGTTTAAAAAATATATTAAACAAGAAAAGACCTTCACAAGACAAAATAATTCTAAGGACTGACTGTTACATAGTTTAACACGAGTTTAAATATATTTGGTTACAATATTTGAACTAACAAATGAAGAAAGGAAGAAAAAATTTATTTCCAAAAACTACAAATTGTCTAACTGCGGATAGATTCAATACTCTGGTGGATGTTGACCGCTACAATTATGATGTCGATGATAGGATATCAACCCTTCACATACAAGCTATATTTTTACTAACATAATTTTTATTTTGGCGATAAAAAGGAAATGAAAAGTAAAATTTTATTAGTAACAATTCTTATAATTGTATAATAGTTTTACATTCTCCAATGCACAATGCCAAACTTCTACCGTTTTATGAAAATAACACCCAGGAACCTTCTTATATTTACTTAATTTTGGTGCATTAGAAGTCGGAATGCTAATAATGCTTGCACTGTCTAAAACTTTTTGTAAACATTTTGTCTTTTCAACTCCTTTTACATATACTTTTGGTTTATTATATAAAAAATATATATTTGTAAGAATTGTATCGATCTCGTTTAAGTCAATGTATCCTGATTCCCAGTCTAAGCCATGATATCTTTCACACCATGTAATAATTTTAGTATCTTCAGGAGACAGAATGTTTCTTTTAAATGGAGGTTTAAATAAAAAATTAGAAAGACGAAATCCATCGTAGAGTGCCATTTCTTTAGGAATGTAACCAAAGGAACAATTATACCCTTGAATGTCAATAAAAATGTGTGCGGTACACTCTTCCATGGTGTGCGAGCAAGTGAGGTATTGCTAATAAAAAAATTTGCTTTTTAAAAAGCACGTTGTGCAGTATGATTTAGTATAATTATGAAGAAAAAGAATCAATAAAAGAGAAATGTTGGTGAGAATATATATTGATAAATAGGAAGTACAAACTAAAAATTGTACTTATAATTAAACATGCGTTTACATAACCTTTTTGGTTGTTTCCGGTGCACTGGTGAACATTCCAAAGAGTGCATCGGAATAGCACACGGTTGAGAATTGTAATTGAAATTAGGAACACTGTCACTGCTGGGGCACTTTTTGATGTGAGACCCTTTGACTGTCGGAAGCAGGGTTGCTGTGTCGGTGGCGTTGTTTGACATTGGTGGTGGTGTTGGGCAGGGGATGGATTCTGGATGTCCACTGGGCGAATTTGGAGTTGTGGGAATATCACAAATCCACAAATCCAATAATAGCGCTTCTGCATCTGAATGAAACGTGTCGCAAAACGCACTGAACTCTGTAAAATTCATTTTTGACACTTTGTGGCGCAAAGCTTCATTAATTGATAATTTCATCGTACTATAGCGTGATACTCAAAGGAAAGTATGGTTAAAAGGCGACTGTTGTACTACTGAAGGAAAACAGTACGCGGTTAAATATGGTTTGAAGCAAGCTCCTCCCATATGTAGAAGAAGGCGGTAGAAATACCCCAACCAAAGAGAAAGTCTTTTGAGTGTAGCTTTACTATTGCAGAGATATTCTTAAAAGTGGGTGGATTCGAATGTAGACACCAAAGTACATCCCCTGAAAGTCCGTGCGCATGTCTAGCTTGCTCGGTATGCGCGTGGTACACATTTTGATCTTCTGCGCAGAAAAACAAAAAAGGGGCGCATAAGTGGCTTATACAAGCGAAAATATACTCAATAAAAACAATTTAATTAATTAAAACTATTTTTTGTTAAACTACAACACCAGTAAGCGTGGGTTTTGAAATAGTATCTATACTTAATATCAATAAGACCTATTCTACTTATACATAAAAGCCAATATCTCGCCAATAAGCTTCGTAATAAAAATAAGCAAGTTAATTCCACAGCGTTGTTTTTTTTTAAATAATTACAATCTCCAATAGAGATTTTCAATTTCAGAAGATCCTTTATGCGGAAATATTGCTATTTGAACCCTTAATAGAACTAAAGAAACTGTTTAATAGCAGAAATATTTGGTAATCATTTTTTTATTTAATTATCCGTATATCTGCGAAAATTTAAAATTATGTTTTATTTAAATCCATTAAAAATAAATAAATGCTGCTATCGTGTTTGTAAATCTTCGTACTACTCCATTCTCCGCCGTACTTTTTAGTAATTTAATTAGATTTAGAATTTTATTGCGAGTGTTTTCCAATCTTCACTGATAATATTTTTGTGGTTCAGGTTTCCAATAGCCAATGTATATTTTAATTTTCTATTTCGAGCGCCTAGGGGGAGAGGACGCTTCCCCATTCCCCTATGAATGCGCCCTCGATAAAAAAATGCATTCTATTACTTTTTATCTCAAATAAATAGCCACAACAGCGTTACTATCAATATTTGCAACACCCATTTTCTTTAATGCTCTTCATAAAAAAAAGGACATTCAAGAAAAAAGAATGGCGATAGCGATTGTTTTTATCCATCAAAATTTATATTTTAAAATTAATTAAATAATTAATAAAATGTTTATGTTAAATTATCTAAAAAATAATATACTATACAACATTTTTTTAATTCACTTGTTTGCCTCTCACCACACCCCTGTAATATTCTTTAACATCTGTTAGACAAAATTAAATAATTATCTGACCTCAATAACTCAATATCTTATAGTTAATATTTTGGAAAAAAATCCCTGCCCTTGTCCCTTCTTAAACCTCCCTATATTATTTTGTATAACCAAGATACAAATAAGACCACAGTAAACGAAAAAATTGTCCATTTTTATGATTTTTTTTAATTATATATAATTGTTTACAGCTTTGTCTCATTTTTGCTAGAAAATAAAAAATCGGTCAAGTGGAAGTTATACTTGCACAATTAGTGTTCCGTGCCACAAGCCCCCACCTGAGCAAACCACACCGCGTATCACATCGCTTATGCGCGGAGCATTGAAAATCGTGCAAGGTCAAAAGTTGATTCTTACATCGTGAGAAATATTTTTTTATCGAAAAACTTTTTCTCTTAAACCAATGGTTCAGCAGTTACAAGGGAATAAACAATCGAATTATTTATAACAATTGATCGCGATAGAATTTTTCAATCCTGATAATTTTGGTTTAATCTGCAGCTAATTTTTAATGTTAATGATTTTTTTCACATTTTTCTGAGCGATCCTTTTGGTGATAAGGGTGGGGACAACAATTTTTAAGCGTTTTTCCCCAAAAATGTTTAAAAAAAAAATGCATAAAAAATATATAATATATATTGTTGAATTCATGCTTCAATAAGCTTTCATTTGACAACCTACAGGATGCAATTTTTTTTTCCATTTCCCCTAAATTAACTCCCAGAATCAAAACTTTTTATACTCAAGTCTGTAACTGGGTCACTCTATCTATGTGCTAAATTTCATTTTTTTTTACGTCGAATGGTTTGAGAAAATCGTCTGTGACAGACGGACGGACGGACACCGAAGTGATTCCATAAGTTTCACGGAACACTAAAAACTGGTACAGCGGAACCATCCAGGAGAAATATTCTACAAAAAATTATGGAAATTGCTTAATCCGTTCAAGAATTATGCGCGAACATACATAAAAAAATAGAAAATATTGGTCGCTTGAGAATCTCTTCTTTTGAAGGCGGTAAAAATGACTAATTTCTAATGCTTTACTAACATCTACACATCAGGATTGCTTCCCTTAAATACGTCACTTCTAGAATAATATATAAGTAGAAATAGCAAAACTTTTTTCTTTTAGCGTGTAAATAAGAATCAGATTTTCATAAAATATATTCTTATTTGTAATTTTATGCAGTTTAGAGAATCTTAAGAAAAATCATTTTAAAACTATGTATAGAGTTTTCCAGCGCATTCACCCTTTTAACAAAATACTTGCCAATATTTTTATTCTGCACAATATGTGAACACAATCGAAATCATTTTATTACATTAATTATTTATTTTGCCTTTAACTCAGTTCACTATATCCTAATTTTCGGACGACTTTCAAACTGCGATCAAACGTATACGAACCTCTGTCTGTGCTAATATGTGCTAATATAGTAAAAATAAATTAATTTAAAAAATGAAAATATCTTAAGTGACTTATTTACTGTGGTAGTGCCATAGTTCCGTGGTCCCTTATGGCTATCCACCAGTGGTACAAAAAGTAGTTTGGGTAGACCGCCTAATCGCCTAAGGAAGATATCACACTCCTTCGGTTGCAGAATAGACCGCTCTTCGTAACCGTGTCGCTATACACATACAAACACCTACACAGAAAAATAGGATAGGAAAAGATATTGAGTGATTCGAATGTCAATCATCAAAAAATGGGTTAAAAATCAAAATTTAATCGTCGATTGCTCCCTTCCTATAAAAAACGAAGAAACCTAAAAATATGGCAATTACGTATTTCGGCGACCTCTTTCCGACCAGGTATATCAGATTTTGATTTGGATCCATTTTGACCACGAAAAAAATTCCGTCAAAAATATTCATCAAAAATCGTAATTTTCAGTTTTTCCCAAATTTCCACTGGTTTTAGGTATAGGTAAATGTATTGCAAGAAGAAAGTATTTGAGATTCTAAAGTTTGACGTGTCATACCGATTTTCTGTCCGACGTTTCGTTTTCGAGCAATGTAGAACTCAATATGGGTCTGCAAGTGACTTTTTCGATCTAAAAAAAAATTCTAAAGTGTGACTTCGCATTTTTCCGAATACCGCCAGTTTCAATAGGATTCTGAAGCTTTCAGTCCTCTACAAACTCCGAAAATTTAAATCGATTTAATTAAGTTTTGCGACCTGTAATCGATCCAATATGAATTCGCGGAAATTTCGATTTTGACGTTTAATAACTCCGAAACGAGACACCCTGTATAACTGAATTTTTTATCGAAACTAGACGCACTATCCCTCTATTAACCCAGAAAATTTAGTCGCTCCCGCACTAATCGTTTTCGAGAAAAAAAATTGAAAATGTGAAAATGTCCAAGTCTGCGACAACCAACGGACATTTTTTTCACCAAGCAAGGGGTATATAGACCGCTTCGCGGTCTAATGTAAAGATCACTAAGAAAAAATATAGTGACTTTCTTGCTAAACTTTCCTTATTTTCTACCAGTCTTAATTACATATTTTTTAAACCCTTTATTTAACTTATTGCAATAATTTTATTGAGATTTTGTTGACAATATTAATATTTTCTTAATCCGTGCAGAAAGAAATCTTTGAAAAAAGTCACACGGGTGGGTGGAATAAGATAACATCTGAATAAGGTTGGTATTTGCCTACCGAATGCTTTATTTACCCACAGGTATATTTTTACTGGTTCTATTACAAGATTAAATAATTTACCGATATTATTAAATTATTTAGTGTAGATATGGAACCCACGGAGGGTGAGGCTCTTATTTTGTAGAACTTGTCTAATTGTTTGGCATTCTGACATATTTATCATAGCGTAGGAAACGAATTTACGTTGTTGTGCCCCGGAAACAATTTTTGTCATAATTACATTTAATTTTAATAATAAATCAGCACACTATTGTTTACAAAAATAAATCTATATTGTATTAAATTTTTTAGCCTACTTTGTGGTTATAGAATTATAGAGAAAGTGTTAAAAGTATGAAAACACCTCATATTTGGTCTACATTTTATTTGAAATATCTTACGGTAAATCACTGACGGCAACGCTCACGATATTTTATAATCTCGAATGAAAAGCGTAGTATACCAAAAACAGGTATGAAATCTTTAAAAGGGAAATAAGATAAGCAGCGAAATTGTTGTGACTATGGCAAAGCTGCTAGTCCAGAAGAACAAACCATTTTTCCATTCGTTATCAAGAGAGTTATAGTGAAAATACTGTAATGAGTGCCGAAGCATGTCACTGTTCCTAGCATCACGCGTAATGAACTTACTATTTTGTGAACATTGATATAGAAGTCATATTTAAAAGTATTCTGCACTTTAAGCCACTTTAGTGCTTTAAACCTAAGGTTAAAAATATATCTGACAATTATGTTGCATAATTTAAATTCTTCTTCGTGAACCAAAGGAGACAAGCATGTAATAAATATCGGCTTCGTCGCCTGGGGCTATGATCGGGATAATATAGTAACGGTTTAATCTTTCTTATTCGATACATTGCAATTTGTAGGACACACTGCGTTATTTACAAAAGAGAAAACTCTGGTCATGGGCGTCCACAAGGGGTGTATTTTAATAATTACAATAAATAAAATATTTTTTACAATTATTCAAGTAATTCAATTGAAGCAAGACTAATTTATATTCTATAATAAATATTAAAAAGCATAGGCCGGTCGATCAAGAGCAATGTATAAGTCAGGGTCGAAGTGGGTATGAAATTTATTTTTATTGTATTCTGTATTTCATATTTAAAAAAAGTATTGGATAGTTAGCTTTAATACTCGTCGCCGCTCGTATTTTTTAAGCTTTCGACAAGGATTGCTCGTGACTGTCTGTGGCAGTGTATTAAAAATGCTATTGGTAGTTAATAGGTTTGTTTCTGCAGCAGTTTGAAACTAGTCAGAGACAATCTTCTAGGAAAACAGTTTGCTAATCGAAACCGGACAATCTCATTGGCTCTAATTGATTTGAAACTGCTGCAGAAACAAACCCAATAGTAGCGATGTTAAAACATGTTTTTGTTATGAACTATAAAATAATAATTAGAGCGTCGCGTTCTAATCGGATTTTTAATACCATTACGTATAGTAATGTATGTACATACTCAGAGTTAACATAATCAAAGTTATCTTAAAATATATAGCAAGTTTGTTGTTAGCTACCTACTTTAAAAATTTATTCACGAATAAAATATTTGGGAAATATATTTATATTGTTACAAATACAGTAAAGAAGTGTAGTCCCTCGCTGAAATAACGGTTCAGTGCTCTTTATTTGCCGGGGTAATAAATATTTATTTAAAAAATATTTATCTCCCGCTCGTCTAATATTTAAATAGCCGGGGATTCAGTGCACCCCCTTGCACCCTCGTTGAGGTGCCCATTTTAAAAGTATATTTTTTACTTTGTGTGAGCTGTGGCGTCTTAACTGCATCATGACAGAGCTTTAATTAATTTTAGGCCATGTAAATTAAAAAAAAGGTGTAAAGTTGACGATTAAAAGTGAAAAGTTCGCTCTAAAATTTTAGAATTAAATCCTGCAGGAACATTTTAATTAATTCGCATTAAAGAGGCGAATTGAAAAAAAATAAATAAAGTAAATAAATAATTGGGATGTTCAAGTTGACTGGCGCAAAAATTATATTCATATGACCCCAAATCAACAATATTAACTACAAGTAATGTAATGTTTAATGTCTTATCTGGAGACGCCGCTGCGCTGGTCGAAATTTTGAGGTCATACTCCGCTCTGCAAAAGTGAAATCTGATTTTTAAGGTCTCTCCGTATATTTTCAAGTATACATAAGCTATCTGTTAACCATTTAGTCAAGTCCATTCGTATAAAACATTTTAAAAATATTCTTTGCAGCTTAAAAAAATTTAAGTTATTTTTTAAACTGTTTTTTTAACATATTAGTCCTATTTATAATGTGATCAGAGATAAGAACATCAACCCTGATATTGGATGGGTGTGTCCTCCGATTATAAGGCAACAATTGTAGCTGGACGTCCGTTGGTTTCACAACATCACATACTGGGGAACCCTGATAATTTGGAAAGGGACTCTCCTTCCTAGTCAACAAGGTTGGGACAACATCCAGATGGATTGGATGGGATATATCGGGACTAGATGTGTAAAGTGCTTAGAGACAATTTTAGTAACAGTGTTAGTTAAATATTCAGAGAAAATTTTAAATATAGCGTTAAGTTAAGAAGTAAGTTTTTCCAATTTTGCTTACTTAAAAATATTTTTTATGTGCTTTATGCATAAATCTTCTAACCCCTAAAATAATTTCTTTTTTTGATTGATTGGCTGGGTATCGAGGTGAAAAGTGCTTAGAGACACTTTTAGGGATATTGTTTTTCCATTTTTGTTTCATTAAAAATATTTTAAACATGCTCTATGCATACATTTCATTTTTTTTAAGATTTTGTAACTATGAAAACAAACTGTCTAACCATTTTATTCTGCCAAATAAAGTGTAGTAATGTATTATTTTTAGTTAAACTCTATGGTGCAGTGCAGTGTTTTGTAGAAAATAAAAACATTTTATTATTTTTAAGTTTGATTGGATTCGTTGGGATATACTGAGACTAGGCATAGTGTTTAGAGATAATTTTGGGGACAATTTTAGTTCAATGGTGTTTAGATAACTAGTTTAAAGTTAATAAGTTTTAAACATGCTTTATGACATAATTCTTTAAAACTTTTTACCGCTATTATTTTATTTTGGTAAATATTATGTTTAATTGTATAGTAATTAAATGTATTATTTTTGATTACACTTTACATATGGTGCTAATGTGCAATGTTTTGTAGAAAATAAATATAATATGGTATAATTGGGATACTTGTATCCCTATCGATGGTAATTATTTCATTTCCACTATTAGTAATCCGACAAGTTTTTGACAAAATTATTAGATATAGTGATCGCCTACAAATATAGCAATGTAAGCCCATTTTTCGAGTGTCTTAGTTTTCTTTTTATGTGCGTGTTTACGTTATTGTAGGATCGCATGTCAAAAAAAATATTGATGAATGTAGAAGCAAAAATAACTGGCGAAGTTGTTACCATCTTCGTGATTTATTTTTAAAAACTTTTTACAAAGGGATCTGGATCTAGTTCTGGAGAGTCCTTGTAGTCGAACTGTGGAATAATTTTTTCTACATCAACACATGATTTCTAATTCTTCTTCCATTTCAAATTTTTAATTAGTAAATAGGGAGTTAAACTAATTATGATATGCTAATTGGGGTCACAAATTCAGTAAAATTTAACATTCACTCTTAACTTCGCTTTTAATCTCGTCATATACGGTAGAGGCGGAGGAAAATTTTAGGCGGAGTAAATAGACAGTTAAACTAATTATGATATGCTAATTGGGGTCACAAATTCAGTAAAATATAACTTTCACTCTTAACTTCGCTTTTAATCTCGTCATATACGGTAGAGGCGGAGGAAAATTTTAGGCGGAGTAAATAGGGAGTTAAACTAATTATGATATGCTAATTGGGGTCACAAATTCAGTAAAATTTAAGGCGGAGTAAAATTATGAGGTCAACTAATTATAGGGAGTTAAACTAATTATGATATGCTAATTGGGTCTCTCAGTTCAGAGGCGGAGGTAAAAAAATTATTATTTTAAAATATGGAGTAAAACTAATTAATTTTAATATATGGAGTAAAACTCATTACTTTTAATATGCAAATTAGGAGGAGTAGAGTAATTTCCCTACAATTATTCTACTAAAGTTGGATTAAAATGTACCTAATATTACAGGTAAGAAAAAAAATCATAGGTTTATTAAACCCAGTGTATGTAACTAGCGCCCTCTATTATAAAACTTAAAAATGTTTAGGTACAAATTCTTATTTCCCCACAAAAATATAATAATGCCAACTTTTAAATTCGATACATTGAACCATTTTCAAATTATGGCTTATTTTCCAAAATAAACTTTCATTTTCAACACCCTGTATCTCTATAATGAGTATCAATTCAAAAAACTTTTATGACTTAATCGGTCTAGTTTGATGTCTAGTATCTCCAGTTGCCCTATTAGTTATGGGACACCCTGTATAATGAGTTTAGGTAAATTATTTTTATTATTACGACTTTTTTAGAAATAACGCAGATGCAGTTCCCAGGAACTACAGATTTTACCATGGAAAGGATTATCAATCATGGATCATTGTAGATATGCTTCCAGTCGCTGGAAGAAATCGCAGGCCTTTAAGTCCAGCCCTGTGAATTCCATGAGTTTCTGATGCTCCCCTTAAAGATAGTTTTTCAGATTTACTCTCTAAAGTCCCTTTTTTTGAAAGTGTTATAATTTCTGTGGTGCCTCTATGTGATGTATACAACTGACAGATTTGACATTTAAATGACAGCTAGTAGGAAAACATTAGTACAGGTTAGTGAAGTTTTACCCAACAAAAGACAGAAACCTATAATAAAATACCATATTTGACTAATCCATGCTGCTTTGGTTACAAAATTAGTCACTAATTTGATTGATATAGTTTAATTTCTTGTAAAACTGGTCACCACAACCCTAACCAAAGTGGCTTGGATACATGTATTGATATTTGATATACATGCTGTAATTATTCATCTGCGACCAATGGAGACGTCAGGTAGTGATGGCTTTACCTCATAAAATATATGGCTGATAACCTGTCAGTAATGTCATTTAAAGGTTTGCAGATAAATAACCAAACCCGCCAGCAGTATTTAGTGCTTTTGTTTATTAAATATATGTATGAGTTTTTAAATGTATGAAAAAATTATTGTCAAGGAAGTAAGTATTCTTTTGTAAACATTTTAGCTTGTCAAAAAATATGATTAATGTTAAGAAATGCATTTTTTTGTGGTGCTCAAAAAAGTGGAAAAAGATTTTACATTAGGAGTAAACTAGGTTTATTTTTCATTTTAAGGTTAAAAGTTAAATAAGAAAGTTTCTAATTTAATAGGCACGATTTAACGATTTTAGAATTTTTTTTATTTTCGAATATCGTATTTTTATAATTTGATGGCTGCCATGACACTTATTTCTTGTAAATATAATTCTGACTTTAGTTGTAGATGATGCACAAATGAGAATAGTGTTATTGAAATCCAATCTCTAGTTAAGTGTTATTGGATAAAACTGGTAAAAATGCAAAAAGTGCAAAATCTAAACCTTCGACTGAAACATTGAATTTAAACTGTCTATTAAATTTAAAACTTTTTGTTTTACATTTTGCCCTAAAGCCAAAAATATGCTTAGTATACTCTCAAGGTTAACCTTGTTTCTCATTTTTTTTTTAAATTCTGTAGAATAATTTTTCTGGAAAATTAAACTCTCAGTTGTCCTCCCCAGTCGAGGATGTACTAGTTAATATACATGTCAATAAAGAAAAATTAAGAATTGTAGTTCAGTCCAGAACACCATAGTTCAAGAGGTAATATTTTTTTGGCTCCGCTATTATTCAACGCAGCGACATTTTCGCGAAAGACATCATGGCGCTGGACATTTAAGTCTAGTGACATTTGCATGAAAGATATTTTAGTGTGTGGCTTATTCAGTGCAAGGCTTATTCAACGCAATAAAAAAAATCGTTAATGCATTCGCGTTTCGACCGAGTAAAATTAGAAATTTTGAAAAACTTTTAAAGACTTGTTCTTCCTTATATTGTGGGATTTTTTTTTAAACCAATGGTTAAGCAGTTCTAAGGAAATAAACAATTAAATTGTTTATAACAATTGATCGCTCTAGAATTTTTTAAACCTGATAATTTTGGCTCAATCTACACTTATTTCTCAATGTTCGTGATTTTTTTTTTAGATTTTTCTGCGCGACTCTTGTCGAGAAGGGTGGGTGACAGCAATAATAGTAATGCACTCGCGTTTCGACTTAGCCAAATTAAAAGTTTTAAAAAACTTGTAAGGACAAAAGTTGTTCCTTACATCGTGAGAAATATTTTTTATCGAAAAACCTTTTCTCTAAAACCAATGGTTTAGCGGTTACAAGGAAGTAAACAATTAAATTGTATATAACAATTGATTGCGATAGAATTTTTCAATTCTGAAAATTTTGGCTCAAACTAGACCTAATTCTTAGTGTTCATGATTTTTTTCTGATTTTTCTGAGCGATCTTTTTGGTGATAAGGGTGGGGGACAGAAATTTTTAAGCGTTTTTCCCAGAGAATGTTTAAAACAATGCATAAAAAAAATACATCATATATATTGTTGAATTCGTGCTTCAATGTGCTTTCATTTGACACCCTACATGAGGCCCTTGGGAAAACTTTTGTTTTAGTTTCCTAATTTACCCCCTGAAAATTAACCCCCAAAATCAAAATTCAACTTTTTAATAATTAATTTTCCCTCAATTCTCAATATTCATGATTTTTTTCAGATTTTTCTGAGCGATCCTTTTGGTGATAAGGGTGGGGGACAGCAATTTTTAAGCCTTTTTCCTAAAAAAAATGAACAAAAAAATACATTATATATATTGTTGAATTTGTGCTTCAAAGGGCTTTCATTTGACACCCTACATGATGCCCCTGAAAAATTTTCCCCTTTCCCAATTTACCCCCTGAAATTAACCCCCCAATCAAAATTCAACTTTTGTTCTATAACTGGGACACCACACTCTATCTCTGTGCTAAATTTCAAATTTGTACGTCAAATAGTTTCAGAGAAAATCGCCTGTGATAGACCCATGAACGGACACAGAAATGAGTCCACAAGTATTCCGTTTCACGGAATACTAAAAACAGACTGAACTAGCTGATTTTAATAAGGTAGGTGCATTACCTGAGTAGAATGGACATTGCCCGGGCAATGTCAGCATTGCACTGTAGGTTTAGTTAAATTTAAGCAGACTATTCTGTAAACACATATTTAGAGTAAACCTGCACAGTAATGCTGGCATTGCCCGGGCAATGCCGACTCTGCGCACCGTGCTGGCTATTCCTGTAACAAATACCTAATATCTACGCCAGAATGTTGTGCGCAGAATAATGGCGGAACCTAAGCAAACCTTATTTTTACTTGTATCATTTTCTCAACAATGTATTTTGTTATTGGTCTTTTTCTGCACCAAACTATATATTTTTAAATACTTGTGTTATCTATACATATTTAGAGAAGCCCACTCTCCCTTATGTCCTTTTTTAAATTTGCATTGCTCCCTAGGTTCAGTTGTCTTTTTGTAAAGTCACCTATTGTTAAAATAAAACGAGCTGTGTAATATTCTGTGTTTTTGTTTTCATGTCACACCGAACCTAGTATTTAACATGTTAATAATAAAATTGGAGAAAATAGGCGAGCAAAGTAGAAAAATGTCTACTTTTTAATATCATATAATGTTAAAATTTTATCCCTGATGTTGCCAACCAAATCTCTTAGAGTGTGTTATTGGATTTGAAGCCAAATTAATTTTTTTTAAATGTTACCATTGTTCAATTTCCTCTTTCCTTTAGTGGTTTTACACATTCATATGTACGCCAACCGCGTAACGTGGAATTTCGGCACTTCAAGATTCAAAATCTCTGATTTGACACATGTTACTCACACCAAATTATATCGGTATTAACAAAGGACTCATTAAGAATAACAGGTAAAGAAAAAATGATTTCAAAGACAATTGTATGTTGACATTATTGCAAGTTCTTTTAGTCATTTTTTTTCTTCGTTTTAATTCTCCTGGTAGGTCCTTTATTAATCCCTTGAAATATGGTGTGGGTCCCATGTATCAAAACTGAGATTTGGGGTGCTGAAATTCCACGGCACACCGCTGACGTAAGGTGCTGTTGGTTGTATGTTATTTCGATGATACCTTAAGGTATCAAATGTACTGATAAATTGGTTACCTGCGTGACGGCGAAACGATTATAAGGAGCCGATACAATGTTGAAAAAGTGTCATTTGAATGATGCTTAGATGTTTTAGTACTGTATTAATGTGTGCTATTAAATAGCTACTTAAAGGGCGATTCCAAGTAGTATTTGATAATAAATTACTTATTACGCGTTAATAATAAGTTTTAAAAATGCATATAAAAACCAAATTTCAACATAAAATTAACGTCAAAATTATACACGTTATTTTTACTAACGCCAGAACACTGTAACATTAAGCGTTATTTTCATGTTAAAAAAATGTTAATTCAGATTTCAACGTTTTTAAAAGTTACATAATTATCACGCGAAATTTACGTTTTCTTGCTAAGTGGGAAGATCAGGATCCGGCAAAGAGGTTAAGGGTTCTAGAGTAAGAAAGGGTCCTGGAGTGAGAACGGATAAGTCAGAAGGATCACTACTTAAAGGACAAAGAGGTCTCGAATTCAGTAATGACTCTAATTGGCACAACACTGTGTAGAATTCCTCGTAAGTGAGAACTTGATTACCAATAACTCGGTAGAGGTGTGACTTTGTGGATTTAATTCCAGCTTCGAACAAACCTCCGAAATGTGGAGCACTCGGTGGATTAAAACACCAGTCAATTTTTTCTTCGGCGGAAGAATGTTTCATATATTTACACATTTTTTCTAATTCGTTTGACGCACCAATAAAGTTGGTCCCTTGATCACTGAAAATCCTTACGCAGCGTCCTCGTCGAGCTATAAACCTTCTTAAACAAGCTAAAAAGGCTTCAGAAGAAAGGTCTGACGCAAGTTCAAGGTGAACAGCCTTTGTGGTGCACACACCAAAAGACAGAGATATGCCTTCTGTGCCTTGACTCCCCGTGATTTACCAAGAGTTACCATAAATGGACCACCATAATCAACTCCCACTATGGAAAAAGGTTTTGCTTGCAAAACTCTAAGTGAAGGTAGATTGCCCATAAACGGTTGAACTGGGGTAGGGTTGAGACTATAGCACTTATGACATCGAGAGAAAGAACGGCGGATAGCACGCCTGGCAGAAAGTATCCAAAAACGCTGTGAAATGAGAAATTGTAGGGTTTGAAGACCTGGATGAAAGTTATCTTTGTGAATCTGTTCAATAATTAGTTCTGTCAAACGGTTCTTTTGTGGAAGTAAGGATTTAAGGATTTAAACTTCTAAATGGTTTCGAAAGAGGTTTGGAACGTTCAAGGTTTTCGATTTCTGCAGAAAAAGAAATATGTTGAACTCGCTTAACTAGAACAGGGAGAGCATTATGAAGGTCCGATGCAAGAAATGGTTCATTTTTGCGCTTAGTCGGATTCTTGAAATTATAAATAAATCGAAGTATGTAACATATAATCCTTTGAATTCTCGAAAGGGAAGAAAATTTTTCCAAAAGAGAATCTATAGACGAAAGCGAAACAAATGCGACAAGAGTTATCTTCCATTCCTCCTCGCACACGGGTGCGGTCATGTCACAGTCATTAGAGTTTGACCACTATGACTGATCCAATTTGAGCCACTCTGGACCGTACCACCACCGAGAACACGATACGAGTTCAGAAGGAAGTAATCCTCGAGATGCTACATCAGCAGGATTATCATCCGAGGGAACGTGATGCCAGTAAAGGGGAGAGATGTTTTCCTGGATTCGAGTCACCCGGTTGCTTACAAAAGATTTCCACCGATGAGGAGAGTCCCTTATCCAAGCAAGAGCTATTGTAGAATCAGACCAAGCAAAAATTTGGTCAATATTTACCTTTTCTGAATAAAGCCTTAAGAGCATGCCTATAAGATCAGGGAGAAGCAAGGCTGCGCATAATTCTAGTCGTGGGATAGAGATTCTTTTTAAAGGGGCGACCTTACTTTTTGCATAAACAAGCCTTACTTGAATATCATCGTTGAGATCATATCGAAGATATACAACTGCAGCGTATCCCTTTTCGCTACTGTCACAGAAACCGTGAAGTTGCCCAGAGAGCGTAGGACTGGAAAAGAGAAATCGAGGAATTTTAATCTTTGAAAGACGTGGTAATTCCTGTTTATAGATTTTCCATTTTTCCGTAACATTCTGTGGCGGAGCCTGGTCCCAGTTTATTCCTAGGGTCCAGAGATGTTGAATCAAATGTTTTGCAAAAAATGTTAAAGGACTAAGAAAACCTAAAACATCATATATTCGGGCGAGTTCAGATAATATCGTTCGCTTTGTACACTTTCTGTTTAGCGGCTTGACCGAGTATGAAAATGAATCTGAATCTGGATTCCAATTTAATCCAAGAACTTTAATTCCTAAGGATTCATCAGAATCAAACTCCCTAGAAACCTGTTGCTGACGACACGATTCCGGAATACTTTCGAGGAATTGAGAAATATTGGGTCCATTTTCTTAGTTCGAAACAACCACATCCAAGAAGAGAAATGAGTTGATCTCTAGCAAATATGGTCTCAGACAGCGAAGAGAAACCCGAAACAATGTCATCCACGAAAATATCGTTACGCAGAATTTCACTAGCAGTAGGGAATTTATGTCCTCCATCTCGAACTAACTGAGCAATAGTTCGTAGAGCAAGAAACGGTGAAGACTTAACACCGAAAGCAACTCTTAAAAGACGATAGATTTGAATTGGTTGATCGGGAGAGAACCGCCAAAATAATCTTTGATAATCAACATCATTTCGAGAAAGACATATCTGAGAGTACATCTGTTTAATATCGGCAGTGAAAACGCAAACATGACATCGGAATATGAGAAGAATTGAAGCAAGATCCTTTTGTAATTTTTCACCTGTCATTAAAGCGTCATTGAAAGAACTACCTAAATCACATTTTGCTGATGCATCCATTACAACTCGAAGTTTGGTTGTAGAGAAATCAGGACGCATTACGCAGTGATGTGGAATGTAATAATTTGAGTTTGAATCAGGTGATAAATTTGGGAATAACTCCATATATCCTGAATTTATATATTCTCTCATGAAATTAGAATATTCTTCATAGAGAGAACGCTCATGAAGAAGACGCCTTTCCAAAGACATAAATCTTCTGAAAGCAACTGATTTGGAACCTGGAAATGATGGATTTGTTTTCTTAAAGGGCAGTGAAACTATGTAACGACCCGAAGAATCACGATGAGTGGTTTTAGAATAATGTTCCTCGCAAAGAGTATCTTCAGGTGACCTTGATTGAATCTTGGGTACCTCTTCAAGCTCCAAAAATTTTCTTAAAGTGTCATCTAACGAGGGTTCAAAAGAAGTGAAGAAAGAAAATGGCGAAGGACTAGAATCGAAGGACACTTTACCAAGAGCAATCCGACCAAATACCGTTCTCATCAAAGATGGTTCCTGATCATTTCCAACCTGAAAACCGTTTTCCAGAATATAGGGGAATATTTCTGATCCCAAAAGTAAATCAACGTTAGCAGGTTTGTTGAAAGCAGGATCTGCGAGTTGAATTTTCGAAATGTTTTTCCAATTTTTAATAGGAATAAAATCAGTAGGCATCTTTAAACATATTTTTGGTAAGACAACAGCTTCAAATCGGAAAATTGGACCAAGTTTGTCTTGCGGACGAAGAACGCAGTTGACCAAACCAGAAGCTTGAGAATAAGCCTGACCCACACCAAAAACAGATAGAGCAGCCCTTGAGCGAGGTAGGCCTAAACGGTTGGCACATCTATCAGAAATAATATTTACTTGGCTACAGTTGTCAATTAAAATTCGAATGGGTTGAAAATTTCCATAGGCATCGAGTATTTTAGCCTGTGCAGTAGCAAGAAGCACTGTGGATCTAGAACAAGAAGATTGAGTTTGAGCTCTAAACGCATTATTTGATGAACGTATAACACAATTAGAGAAATGAGAACTTGAGGGTTCAGTCACACTAATCTGAAGAGAAGAATGACCTTGAGATACAGCCGGTTGCGAAAAATTAGAAATCTGAGGCTAAGGCACGGTTGTTCAGACTGCGAATTTGCTGAATTTTGCGAGGGATTAATAGGCTGTTGTGAACGATAAGAATTTTGTTGTGGTCTGTCATAGTGCAGAAGAGAGTGATGTCTATACTGGCAGACTTTGCATGTTCTCTTTGAACTGCAAGAAGAAAGCGAGTGAGCAGAGTGTAAACAGTTAACACACCGTTTATTTTGCCTCACTATTTGTGAGCGTTCATGAGGAGTTTTGGAAAGAAAACAAGGGCACATATAAATGATATGGTTTGCTGAGCTGCAAACAATACAAGGGTGGGGCGCAGGTTTGTTACCATCTGAAGTGGTATTTGAGACAAAGGAATTGTGAGATTTTAAATTGTTTAAATAGTTGTTCTTATTTTGAAAATTTTGAGACGAAACTTTGGCTGAAGTTAAGGCAGCCGATTCAAGAGCAGTGCATTGTTTTTCAAGAAATTCTTTGAGCTTTTCGTACGAAGGGATGTCTGTAGAAGCATCTTGTAATTCGAAACGTTTTACTGTTGTTGAGTCTAATTTTTGAACAATTAAATTACACATAACAAAGTCCCAATTTGCTGTAGGCAGGCCTAACATTTTTAGAGCAGCTAGGTTTTCAGTAAATACATTTAATAATTTTCTGAGACTCTCTTCAGAATCATTTGTCAGTCTAGTGGTACTCATAATTTTAGACCAGTAAGTATTACTTAAACGAGAGTTCTGATAACGTTTCATTAAAGAGTTATATGAAATTTGATAATTATCAGCAATTAAAGGTAGAGCCTTTACTAGAGCCAGAGGTTCGTCTTTAAGAGATGCGATTAAGTAATTGAATTTCTGAATATTATCAAGAGGTGTATTATTGTGAACTAATGAGTTAAATAAATCTATAAAAGTTGTCCACTGTGTATAATTACCATCAAAAGTAGGCAAAGTTATTTTTGGCAACTTAGCAACAGAGCCATGAGAATTAGGATTGGAAGTTGTTGGCGTTGCTACTACATTTTTTAAAGTAAACAAATCATTATGTATCTGCCTAATACTGTAGTATTTATCAAGAAAATCTGCTCTTACATTTTTTTCCTCATCAAAATCACTATTTTCCGAGTTTGCAAGAGTATTTATTAAAGCAATATGATTTTTTTCAAATTCTGCATATATGTCATCTATCCTAGAATAAATCACATTTAATCGTGAATGTAAACTTTCATCTACAGCGACAGATTGAGCCAAACTATATGCGGAATACATCTGATCAATATACATTTCTCTAACAGCGCGAAGCTGTTTAGTTTGTTTTGAAGTCATAATGAATATCAAAAAAATATTAATTTTATTAAATTTAAGAATTTATAAACTTGGTTCGATAAATAAAGAATTAAGTAATTAGAATTTATAAAGTATTTTTTAATACTTGCTTTTGATGAGAAAAAAAAACAATGAAAATAATTGTTGTACGTATAAACAATAAGGTTAAAGAAAAAACCGGTAATCAAGAAGAAAATAATTTAAATGGAATTAAAAAACGCATTTATATAGTTATGAAATTATAAATTACCGAAAAGTAAATATATTTCTTTTAGAGAGAATGGTGAGTTAAGGTGCGCGCACACTTAGGCGAAGCGTCGCGAAGCGAAGAGAATTTTATCCGTCCAAGAAACCTACGTGCAATCAAATGGAAGCCCGCATAACGCTTCTCGACGCTTCAGTGTGCGGGCTCCCATTTGATTGCATGTAAAGTTCTTGGATGGATAAAATTCTCTTCTCTTCTCTTCGCCGAAGTGTGCTCGCACCTTTAGAAAGAGCAATAAAATTCCACCTAGAAATTTAGAAAATTGTAAGACACTTTTTCCCTGAACATAGAATTAAAATTTATTTTAAAATATAAGAAATTGCACAGCACTGAAAGTTAACGGTAAATTGTTTTTATCGAAATTTTGAATAAAAAGAAAAAACAATAATATACCTGAGTGATAAGAAGCTAAAAACTGGAATTCAATGTGTCAACGAAGCATTCATTTATAAATTTTTAAATACGAGAAAATAAAACCCACTGGAAAATGCTTTGCTATTCTAGAAAATCTTGCCGAGAAGGATCATGAATTGAATGGGTATAGAGATAGAAATAGAGAATTGAAATAAGCAAATAAAAACTGAGAAATTCGTAACTTGGTTTTGTAGTAATTTTAGGTCGCTAGTTCTTTATGTTATTTTTCCAAATAGCAAATACAATTAATAGTTGATTACATCGGAATACTGGTTTAGAGTTTTTTCACCTACCTTTTCGTTGACTTGAATACACATTAAATTCCACGTGGTAACGCTGCCGTCGCGCTCCTGGTTTGAGAGGTCCGAACGGCAGCGGCGGCGATAGTCGTGTCTCGAGATTTAGTTTAGCACTGTTGCTGCTACGGCAGGAGCTTTTACCCCCAACCAGCATTTTATATGAACAAAAAAAAAGGGTTGCGCGAAATGCAAAATAAATCAACTAGATTTACTCGAAATAGCAAAATATATATGTAAGAGTGTAATCAATATTTAATTTAATCCCAGAAAAATACCCGTTTGTACAAAATTAACAAATTAGTTCTCTTTTTAGAAAATTTTAAGAAATTAAAGAAAAATAATTTGGAATTGTTGAACGCACACATAAACATACAATAAAACAAAGAGTGCGGCTTAAACATTCTACCAACACATTTTTTCTCTTAAAATTTAAAAATTCTCGACAAAATGATGTAAAATTTGTTTAGAAAACATAATAAATAAAATATCTAAACGTGTTCATTTCCCAGGGGAGGCAGAGCAAAAATTCAACTTTCTTCGCAAATTACAAAATGTTTTTTTTTTCTTTACCAAAACATTTCGAGTGGGCTCACTATTAAAACCCCTAAATTTGGTACGGATCCTGTAAATAGGACCAGATATACAACTTTGAAATTTCACAGTTAGAACTAAAGGGTACTTTTCTATTAAACTAAGTCTACTTTTTAAAATGGTAGCAACTTTTTACATAATCTTTTTGTTTTTATTGAAAAAATTTTCAAACTTTTAGGAAGCAAATGCCCGTTCCTTAAACACACAACGATAAGTTTCTACTAGTGATTTAATTAAAAAATGACTACATTTTTAATATCAAGAGTTACAAAATACATGGTATACCAGTTTAAGATAATTATTTACTATAACGCATCATTGTTATTTCAACAAAACTGGATATCGGTAGTAGAACAATCTAATAACGTTGATAAAGATGACTTCGATTGAAACCAGACACCAACACCGGTTATGTGTTTTCTAAAATTCTGATAAATATTTGTGTTTGTAGTAAACTTGTACATTAAATGTCGTTAAAAACAGGTTACAATTTTTATAAAAAGTGAACTAATACTTCTAAGGGATATTTTAACCACCCTAAAAATATATGGTACTAATTCCTAATAAGTCAAGGTAAATTTTGGTAATCTTAGGTGATTTATTACAATCGTGTTGTATCTTTAAAACGGTTTAATTTAACAGTTGCGGATTTAAAACCGATAAATGTAAGAATATGACAAAATATGTGTTTTTTAGGTTTTTTATATATGCTAGAAATCTATTTTGCAACGCTTTATTGGGGAAGCATCTAATTTATTAACCAAAATCAGTTGATCAGGGGTACACATTTAGCCAATCTTCACAAAAGTTTATAAAATCATTCCACGTCCCAAGCTTTATCACTGACCACAATTTCAAGTCGATGCCTCCTAAAATATGAGTACTTTGCTGTTGCCTTTTTTCAAAAAAATTATTGACTGGGGTCTAGATTGAGCATATCTTTACCAATATTAGTAACATAATTGTATACACCAACCTTTATCACACAATTTGACGACCCCAAAAATAGGGGCACTTTGCTCTGGGCATTTTTCAAAAAGGTCCATTGACCGGAAGTATACATATAGTTGATTGTTACCAAATTTTGGTAAGTTATTGTACATTCCAGGCTTTATCACTCACCATAATTTCAAATAAATGACCCCTACTGTGACTTTGTTCCTGATATTAAAAAAAAATTGTTTGGGATAGAGACGATCTTTATAAAACTTGGCAAACTAATTGTATGTACTCGTAGCAAGCTTTATCATCCAAAACAGTTTGATGAAGTTGGTTCTGAAAATAGGGACACTTAGCATTATAAAAATTTTAAATAAACTTATTTACGGGGGTTTAGATTGACCCGATCTGTACCAAGCGTGGTAAAATTATTATTTGTTACAAGCTTTATCCGATGGCCCCTAAAATAGAGGTACATTGCTATGAACATTTTTCAAAAAAAAACTTGTTGGCCGATGGTCTAGCTTAAGACAAACTTTACCAAAGTTGGTAAAGTCATTATATGCACCACCCGACCCAGCTTAACGACGTTGGCCCTTAAAATAATGACACTTCTCTTAAAAAGATTTTAAAATAAACTTATTGACATGCAGTCTAGATTGACCCGAGCTTTATCAAACTCTGTAAAATTAATATATGTAACAAGCTTTATAACACACCATAATTTCAAGCTGACGGTGGCCCCTACAATAGCGGTACTTTGCTAATGACATTTTTCATAAAAATCTATTGACTGGAGGTCTAGATTGAGGCAATCATCAACAAATGTTGTAAAATTATTGTATGTAACCAGTCTTATCATCCACCACAATTTTAAGTCGATTGCCCCTAGAATAGAGGACTGGGGGTCTAGATTGAGACAATATTTACGAAACGTAATTGTATGCACCAAGCTTTACCACCCAACACGATTTGATGACGTTAGTCCTTAAAATAATGGCACTTTGATCTTGAAAATTTTTTAATTAACTTATTGACTGGGTGATAAAGCTTGTACATGTATTGATTTGAAGGTATTTGGTAAAGATCGGATTAATCTAGATCCCCGGTTAATAAGCTTGTTTAAAAAAAATCTTAAACAGCAAAGTGCCACTATTTTAGGGCTAACGCCATTGGATTATATTGATGCATATAACCACGTTGCCAAGTTTAGTAAAGATTGACTCCATCTAGATCCCAAGTCAATAAGCTCTTTTGACAAAGTACCACTATTTTAGGGGCCATTCAAATTGTGGTGGGTGGTAAAGCTTGTTACGTGCAATAATTTTAGTGTTTGTTAAAGATCGGTTAGTCTAGACTCCCGGTAAATAAAGTTATTTAAAAATTTTACAAAGTACCGATACTTTAGGGGCTAACGTCATCAAATCGTGCTTGGCGTTAAAGCTTGGTGGATATAATCATGTTGCTATGTTTCTTAAAGATTGTCTCAATCCAGACTCCCAGTCAATAAGTTGTTATGAAAAATATCAAGAGCAAAGTATCCCTATTGTCGGGGCCATTGACTTGAAATTGTGGTATGTGGAAAAGCTTGTTACTTGCAATAATTTTACAGTGTTTGGCAAAAATCGGTTTAGTCTAGACTTCAATGAGTTTATTTTCAAAAATTTAAGGGTAAAGTGCCCTTATTTTAGGGGCTAACGTCATCAAATCTTGTCTCATTGTCTCATTCTTGACCCCCCTGTCAATAAGTTTTTATGAAAAATGTTAAGAGCAAGGTACCCCTATTTTAGGGGCCATCTACTTTAAATTGTGGTTGGAGGCAAAGCTTCCTACGTATAATAATTTTACTGTGTTTGGTAAAGATCGGTTCAATCTAGACTCCCAGTCAATAAATTTATTGAAAATTTTTAATAGCAAAGTGCAATTATTTCTGGGGCTAACGTCATCAAATCGTGTTAGCTGTTTAAGCTTGGTGAATACAATCACGTTGCTAAGTTTGATAAAGATTGTCTCGTTCTCGATCCCCCAGTCAATAGGTTTTTATGAAAAATGTCAAGAGCAAGGTACCCCTATTTTAGGGGTCATCGACTTGAAATTATGGTGGGTAATAAAGCTTGGGACGTACAATGAATTTACAGAGTTTGATATAGATTGGCTAAATCTATACCCCTGGTAAACTGTTTCTTATTTTGGCCACCAGTATTTGAGTTTCGAAGACTATACAGAGTGAGTTTTTTAAACTGTTACGAGGCAATATCTCGAAAACGATTTAAAATATGTTCATGAAATTTTGGTGAGATAACAGGGAGATGGAGGGATATGTTCAAATATATTTTTGACAAATACTCCCTCTCTCTTTTTGAGGGATGGGGTGAGAGGTTTGGGAATTTTAAATAGGATGATGTATTTTTGTTTATAAAATTCGAATCTACGTAAAACATTACGTCCGTGTACAATTTTTTTTTGATTGACTCTTTCGGTTACGTAATTATAAATTAAAAATTCATTTTATACCATTAAATCCAGTTCCCTTATTTCAGAATTATTATTCGTTTCCATGGATGGACGTTATTTTTACTTAAGTCAGTTGATAATTTTGACCTTTTAACGATTATTTCTCAGTTTCTTGCTCAATTGAACATGGAAGCGAATTTTAATGTGCAAGTTGATACCTATGTTGCTAATTTTGGGGAATGTAGAAAAAATACAGAGAAGCTGCACTAGTGTGGGCGCAGAGGTTTCCTAATAACTCGAAATCTCACATTGCATTTAAAAGGATGGAAACCAGAAATCGTACTACTGGCAGTCTGAAAACGAAACCACGAGTTCGGAAACGAACTAAAACGGACGAAAATAGGGCAGTTGGTGTATTAGGAGCGGTAACTATTGACCCGCATGTAGGTACCAGACGGCTTGCTAGAGATACTGGAATGAGTCAAAAATCAGTTGTGACCATATTGCACTTGTACAATTCTCATCAATACCACATTACACTCCACAAGAGCCAACCCAACCAACCCAACCTGGGCAACACTTTGAAAATCGCGTTACATTTTGCAATTGGGTCACAAGACAAATGCAAGAAATAACAGGTTCCTCATAAATGTTATTTTTTCTGACAAAGCTACTTTCCATAATTCTGGGCAGGTAGGATTTGAAGTATCAGTAGAAATTTAATTTCTTTTTTTGTGTTTGGCTGTTTTCTTCAGGTAAATAGACACAATATGCACTACTGGGTGTCGCAAAATCCCCACTGCCCACTTGCCGAATCAACATCCCTGGTCAATTAATGTCTGGTGTGGTATAATCGGGGATTGAGTTATTGGTCCGCATTTCTTTGAAGGACATTTAAGTGGAGAACTATACTCAGATTTTTTAAAGAAACCAATTACCCCAATTACTAAACCAAAACATAAATTCTGACTGTGGCGCACCCAAGGGGGGTACCTAGGGGGCTGCAGCCCCCCCCCCCCCCTCCCGACCAACATCCTAGATACACAAAAATTTAAAAAGTGCACTACTAATTGAAAAATCCATCGAATTTCACTATTCAGCCCCCCCCCCCTCCAAGACAAAATCCTGGGTGCGCCATTGAATCCTGGCATGTGGTTTCAACAGGACGGAGCAGTGGCGTAGTGAGGGCGGATGCAGAAATTTTAAAGCTGTATATTGCTACTTACGGAACCCATGCCAAGTTCAGGTGTTTTAATAGTAAGCCTAGTAGGAATGTTTTGGTAAAAGAAAATTCTAATTTGCGAAAAAAAAGTTGAAATTTTGGGTTTGATGGTTTGAAAAATGAACCCATTTAGGTATTTCATTTATTATTTTTCTAAACAAATTTTACGTCATGTTGTCGAGAATTTTTAAATTTTAAGATAAAAAAATGTGCTGGTAGAAAGTTATAGTCATTTGAATTTTTTTAAATCGAAAATATAATTTAAACATATATGAATACATCGAGGCTGTACGTTTCCAGTTAAAGACCGTGTTTGCCTTCTTTTGGGCGGTTTATAGTTGATTAAAATTTATGTGCTTGGTGTCATTTAATTTGTGAAAAAGTGACGACTGTGATGATATAAAAATAGTTTTGTTCTTCTTGAAGATTATAGTGAAAAACATCAAAAACAGTTGTACAGCAGCAGAAGTATAGAGGATATAAATGTAGAAATATATTTTTTGCCATTTGAGAATCTACCTTTTTCTACGGATGCTATAAAATGTTCCACTTCTCTCATCGCTTCCAGACGTTCAAAACGGAGAATTTCTCACGCAGTGAGAAATATCCGCCATTATAGTGAGAAATAATTTCTCACTGTTATTATGATAGCCCAAATCAGCCATGAATTGTTACATATCAAATTAATACGGCACGTTTTCCATGTTGACAACGCAACGCCGACTAGTAGCGCGCAATATCTACTTAGGCCATAAAAACATTTACTGACGTTTCCATAACAACACAACCAAAACACTGCACAATTATTATTGCTGTCAACTTGCCAAGCGGGAATAGTTTTTATTGTTGATTTTTATACTAAAACAGTTCAGATTTGCTAAATATTAATTATAATGGAATACGAAGATTTAGAGTTTGAAAATACACCTCCAGATACTGTTCAAAAAGCATCCGATGTATAATTTGTAATAATTTGCTACCAAAGAAAATAATAGGTGCGTAGCTATTATTTTCTTTGTTTGCTACCAAGCACATCAAGACAAAAATATGAAATCGCTTACAGTAACTTTATGGACTGGAGAATGCAAGCCAAGCTGAACTCTTTAACTGAAAGTACTTTGTTTATTTTGAAGAATTATCAAGAAGAAAAGACCTACCAGGAATTACTTTCCAAAATTGTTCGAATATAACTGTTAATTACAATTTTAAGTAAAATATAAAAATGAGTTAATGTAATATGTATATTTTAATTCAGAACCTCGTTTTGAACACGTAAAAAAACGCATCCGTAGAAAAAGTACTATGTACGACACGTGAGAAAACGACATATTTCTCCCTCGCTTGATTTGCGGCACTCGCCTTCGGCTCGTGGCAACAAACTTCTGCGCTCGGGAGAAATATGTCATTTTTCTCACTTGTTGTACAATATACTATTTTTGTTCAGTACTTGCCGAGTTTATTTATAGCGGTATGCTGTATAGAGCTTGTTTATGTTGATTTTGGATCGTGCAAGCTATAATCAAATAAATAAATAATATAGTTTAAAATCACTTAAAAAAGTTATTTAACGTATTAACAAATTTTGTATGATATTTAAAAGCATTCTTTAACTGGGTGATTTGATTTTATTTGCGTGCGACTTCTGAAGATTTAAATGTTAAATTATTAATGTCAGATTCTACTTTGGCTGGTTCCTCCTGTTTTTTCCTACCTACTTGATCCCTTTTTAGTGATCCTCTAGTGTGTGTTTATTTAGAAAGTCGACCTGACGGATCCCAGGTCGTGAAACGTGTGTCCCCGTCCTAATTTGTTGTAGCCAACATATATTATATACATATATTTTGTTTTCCTCTTTTTTGTTTTTTTATTTTTATTTAACGATGGTCGCTAAGTTTAAATGTTGTAGCAGCAAACAGCAAAGAAACTGGTTTTGCATTGTATGCTTTAATTTGTTTCATGCTAGCTGCTGGGAACGGAAAAAGGGCTGGCGTATGGTCAATGATAATATTATCTTTTGTTCCCAAGAATGCGCTGAACAATCTTCCGGGAGCAACAGTGTTGATGCGTCCACCGAGTTTGGTGTTTTACAGAGATTGGCAGCTGAACTTAGAGAAGAAGTTTATCTTAAAAATGAGCACATTAAGAGACTCAAAAAAAGATTAACTGCATTTGAGGACGATGCTCTTGAGCTTGAGGATAAATATGCGAACGAGATCAAAAATTTAAGAGAGACAACTACCAGTTTAAGACAGAAATTAGCAGATTACGAGAAATCTGAAGTTGTAATTCACCCATAATTTGTGTGTAAATTGACCCAAACAAACTTAATTACGCAAACGAATGTTTTAACTCAGACGGATGATATGAATCATGATAACATCAACATCAATTTATTTGAAGAAAAAAATGATACTATAGTCAAGATAAACCTTGAGTCCGCAAAATTACTAGACAAAAATAAACATTTGCAAGATGAAGTAGACCTGAGTACTGCTAGCAACAGGAAATTGCACACAGATTTGGAGGAGCTTAACATCGTCAACAGAGAAATGATTCAAGCTATGAGAACTCTTGAGATGGATAACACTACGATTCGGAATCAGTTGTCCAATCTGAGAAACAACAACTCCACTTATGGCACTTGCCTGCGCCCTGGTGGCGATTCACCTATGAAGAAAAAATACCACGATACCAGGCCTAAATTTCTCTTTGTTGCTGGTAGTCATGGTAGAGGATTGTCCCATTTTTTGATCAAGCAATTTAGTTCCAAATACAGTACCCAAGGTTTCCTAAAGTCGGATGACTCAAACCTCGAGCTGGCTCGGACTGCATCTAATCTATCGAAAGGTTTTAACACGAAAGATGTAGTTGTTCTTTGGTTGTCTGGGGTTTGTTCTCCTCCAGAAATTTTAACTGAGTTTGTTTTAAAACGCTCTAATACTAACCCTATTATTGTAACAAGTCCTTACATTGAAGGGAACCATTCTATCATTTATAATAGTAACTTATCCCTTTATAAAGCATTGCACCTGCACAGGATTGATTTGCACACCATGCTTGATTGCAATGCTGAAGCAGCAAGTACGGGTTATATTGATAAAAGAGTCCTGGTTGCTATGTTGAATCGTCATATTGGCCAGTACGTAAGGATTAAATCAACAAATATGGAAACTGATGCTGGCCTTCATCTAGTAAATAACAATTGTGCTGAAATTCTGACTGGGGGGATGGTCCAGGACAGTGGGTTTCCGGTCAGTACTGATAATATTAGTGCTGAAGAATTGAGAGTTCCAAAAACAACACTAATGGATAACACTGGTAATCAAGTCGACATATCTGAACCGACCCAAAATTTTTGCCTTCTCCGAGCTACCCAGAGGTCTCCATAAATAATATAACTGCTTACCTCCAAAATGTTAGAGGGCTTCGGACCAAGCTGGACGAATTTCTTAGGAATTCCCGGTCATGCGATTTTGAAATTGTAGCATTGTGTGAGACATGGCTCAATTGCGATATTCACTCATCTGAGGTATTTGACGACAGTTACACTGTCTTCCGCTATGACAGAAGATATGCCGAACTGAACAGCCAACGTGGTGGAGGCGTCCTAGTTGCAGTTAAAAAACCTTATTATGCTTCATTAGTGGAAAGTTCAGCCCATGACCATTATGAGGTTGTTTAGATTCAAGCAAAGTTTGATAAGGCGAACTTTATTATTGGTTAGGTCTATTTTCCACCTAACTCCAGCATTCAATGCTATGCCTCATTTTGTGATACCTGTGAATCACTTAGAAATAGGTACGATAACTCTACATTTCTAATCTTTGGTGATTTCAATCTTCCGTCTGTTGAATGGGAGCTGGAGGATGACACATTAGTTCCTCAAAAATTTACATCGCCTTGTGGGTACACGGTCTTCCAACGAGGACTGAACAGGGGCTCATTTTTGAGCTTCCTTGTATTTAAAGAAAAATCTAAAATAGCCAATCGATGTACTTTTTCCTGCAGAATTCAAAAATGACACCAAAAATTTATTTGAACCAGAAACAAAAGAGTTACGCTATGGATAAGGTGTTTTTTAAATGGAACATAGCTTTTTATATACGATTTTCGGAACGAGTGATTTATTTTATGTCCGTTCTGATTCAAATATTTAATATTGTGACAGCTATTTTTATTAAATTTTAATGTTTTATCCAGTATAATTTAACTTCAACCTGTTTGAAACATACACTAGGTAATAAAGGTAAAATCACCTTGAAATCCTTCAAAGTCAAAAAATTTGACAAATTTACTATAATATTATAGTAAATTTGTCAAATTTTTTGACTTTGAAGGATTTCAAGGTGATTTTACCTTTATTACCTAGTGTATGTTTCAAACAGGTTGAAGTTAATTTATACTGGATAAAACATTAAAATTTAATAAAAATAGCTGTCACAATATTAAATATTTTAATCAGAACGGACATAAAAAAAATCACTCGTTCCGAAAATCGTATAAAAAAAGCTATGTTCCATTTAAAAAACACCTTATCCATAGCGTAACTCTTTGGTTTCTGGTTCAAATAAGTTTTTGGTTTCATTTTTGAATTCTGCAGGAAAAAGTACATCGATTGGCTATTTTAGATTTTTCTTTAAATACAAGGAAGCTCAAAAATGAGCCCCTGTTCAGTCCTCGTTGGAAGACCCTGTACTTCTTGGAACTTCAGCAAATAAATGGAGTGAAAAATAGCCTAAACAGAATTTTGGATCTTATCTTTACGGAATCATCTCCGGGGGTCTCAGCTTCGTCCAGTTCTCTTCCGCTAACAAATATCGACGTTTATCATGCTACACTTGAAATAAATTATGACATCGATTATATTACATATCTCAAAAATAAAACCGAACTAAAGGTTTATCAGTTTTTCCAAGGAGATTATAATAATCTAAATCAATATTTTAGTCAACTGGATTGGTCTTTCTTGTGTTCAGAAACTGATATAAACCGTATGGTCAGCATTTTTTTTATGAAAGGTTATTCCAGGGTATAGACATGTATATTCCACAAAAAATTATTAAAGCTCATAGATATACAAAATGGTTTGATGCGCCGTTACGTAAACTAATTGGTCAAAAAAATAAACTGTACAATAACTTTAAGAGGTCTGGTCAAAGCACGGATTATGATGCGTATTCCAGTGTACGCCGTGAAGTTAAGTACAGAACTGATATGTGTTACATGTTGTATGTATCACAAACTGAATATAGCCCAGAAAATGTTAAGCATTTTTGGAGTTTTATAAACAATCTAAAGAAAGATTCCAGTTTGCCGAGTGTCATGAAATACCAAAACCAAGAATTAACGTATCCTGATCTTATAGTTAATGCCTTCTCCAATCATTTTCAATCATGTTATTCTGTATACAACAACGTAAATGTAAGCGATTTATGTCAAATTGAGTTTGCCAGCCTGCTGTCAACCCACTGTTTTACTGTGGAGGAAGTTCTTGATAGATTAAAGAGTCTGGATGCGTCCAAAGGTAGTGGTCCAAGACAAAATCCTGGGTGCGCCATTGAATCCTGGCATGTGGTTTCAACAGGACGGAGCAGTGGCGTAGTGAGGGCGGATGCAGAAATTTTAAAGCTGTATATTGCTACTTACGGAACCCATGCCAAGTTCAGGTGTTTTAATAGTAAGCCTAGTAGGAATGTTTTGGTAAAAGAAAATTCTAATTTGCGAAAAAAAAGTTGAAATTTTGGGTTTGATGGTTTGAAAAATGAACCCATTTAGGTATTTCATTTATTATTTTTCTAAACAAATTTTACGTCATGTTGTCGAGAATTTTTAAATTTTAAGATAAAAAAATGTGCTGGTAGAAAGTTATAGTCATTTGAATTTTTTTAAATCGAAAATATAATTTAAACATATATGAATACATCGAGGCTGTACGTTTCCAGTTAAAGACCGTGTTTGCCTTCTTTTGGGCGGTTTATAGTTGATTAAAATTTATGTGCTTGGTGTCATTTAATTTGTGAAAAAGTGACGACTGTGATGATATAAAAATAGTTTTGTTCTTCTTGAAGATTATAGTGAAAAACATCAAAAACAGTTGTACAGCAGCAGAAGTATAGAGGATATAAATGTAGAAATATATTTTTTGCCATTTGAGAATCTACCTTTTTCTACGGATGCTATAAAATGTTCCACTTCTCTCATCGCTTCCAGACGTTCAAAACGGAGAATTTCTCACGCAGTGAGAAATATCCGCCATTATAGTGAGAAATAATTTCTCACTGTTATTATGATAGCCCAAATCAGCCATGAATTGTTACATATCAAATTAATACGGCACGTTTTCCATGTTGACAACGCAACGCCGACTAGTAGCGCGCAATATCTACTTAGGCCATAAAAACATTTACTGACGTTTCCATAACAACACAACCAAAACACTGCACAATTATTATTGCTGTCAACTTGCCAAGCGGGAATAGTTTTTATTGTTGATTTTTATACTAAAACAGTTCAGATTTGCTAAATATTAATTATAATGGAATACGAAGATTTAGAGTTTGAAAATACACCTCCAGATACTGTTCAAAAAGCATCCGATGTATAATTTGTAATAATTTGCTACCAAAGAAAATAATAGGTGCGTAGCTATTATTTTCTTTGTTTGCTACCAAGCACATCAAGACAAAAATATGAAATCGCTTACAGTAACTTTATGGACTGGAGAATGCAAGCCAAGCTGAACTCTTTAACTGAAAGTACTTTGTTTATTTTGAAGAATTATCAAGAAGAAAAGACCTACCAGGAATTACTTTCCAAAATTGTTCGAATATAACTGTTAATTACAATTTTAAGTAAAATATAAAAATGAGTTAATGTAATATGTATATTTTAATTCAGAACCTCGTTTTGAACACGTAAAAAAACGCATCCGTAGAAAAAGTACTATGTACGACACGTGAGAAAACGACATATTTCTCCCTCGCTTGATTTGCGGCACTCGCCTTCGGCTCGTGGCAACAAACTTCTGCGCTCGGGAGAAATATGTCATTTTTCTCACTTGTTGTACAATATACTATTTTTGTTCAGTACTTGCCGAGTTTATTTATAGCGGTATGCTGTATAGAGCTTGTTTATGTTGATTTTGGATCGTGCAAGCTATAATCAAATAAATAAATAATGTAGTTTAAAATCACTTAAAAAAGTTATTTAACGTATTAACAAATTTTGTATGATATTTAAAAGCATTCTTTAACTGGGTGATTTGATTTTATTTGCGTGCGACTTCTGAAGATTTAAATGTTAAATTATTAATGTCAGATTCTACTTTGGCTGGTTCCTCCTGTTTTTTCCTACCTACTTGATCCCTTTTTAGTGATCCTCTAGTGTGTGTTTATTTAGAAAGTCGACCTGACGGATCCCAGGTCGTGAAACGTGTGTCCCCGTCCTAATTTGTTGTAGCCAACATATATTATATACATATATTTTGTTTTCCTCTTTTTTGTTTTTTTATTTTTATTTAACGATGGTCGCTAAGTTTAAATGTTGTAGCAGCAAACAGCAAAGAAACTGGTTTTGCATTGTATGCTTTAATTTGTTTCATGCTAGCTGCTGGGAACGGAAAAAGGGCTGGCGTATGGTCAATGATAATATTATCTTTTGTTCCCAAGAATGCGCTGAACAATCTTCCGGGAGCAACAGTGTTGATGCGTCCACCGAGTTTGGTGTTTTACAGAGGTTGGCAGCTGAACTTAGAGAAGAAGTTTATCTTAAAAATGAGCACATTAAGAGACTCAAAAAAAGATTAACTGCATTTGAGGACGATGCTCTTGAGCTTGAGGATAAATATGCGAACGAGATCAAAAATTTAAGAGAGACAACTACCAGTTTAAGACAGAAATTAGCAGATTACGAGAAATCTGAAGTTGTAATTCACCCATAATTTGTGTGTAAATTGACCCAAACAAACTTAATTACGCAAACGAATGTTTTAACTCAGACGGATGATATGAATCATGATAACATCAACATCAATTTATTTGAAGAAAAAAATGATACTATAGTCAAGATAAACCTTGAGTCCGCAAAATTACTAGACAAAAATAAACATTTGCAAGATGAAGTAGACCTGAGTACTGCTAGCAACAGGAAATTGCACACAGATTTGGAGGAGCTTAACATCGTCAACAGAGAAATGATTCAAGCTATGAGAACTCTTGAGATGGATAACACTACGATTCGGAATCAGTTGTCCAATCTGAGAAACAACAACTCCACTTATGGCACTTGCCTGCGCCCTGGTGGCGATTCACCTATGAAGAAAAAATACCACGATACCAGGCCTAAATTTCTCTTTGTTGCTGGTAGTCATGGTAGAGGATTGTCCCATTTTTTGATCAAGCAATTTAGTTCCAAATACAGTACCCAAGGTTTCCTAAAGTCGGATGACTCAAACCTCGAGCTGGCTCGGACTGCATCTAATCTATCGAAAGGTTTTAACACGAAAGATGTAGTTGTTCTTTGGTTGTCTGGGGTTTGTTCTCCTCCAGAAATTTTAACTGAGTTTGTTTTAAAACGCTCTAATACTAACCCTATTATTGTAACAAGTCCTTACATTGAAGGGAACCATTCTATCATTTATAATAGTAACTTATCCCTTTATAAAGCATTGCACCTGCACAGGATTGATTTGCACACCATGCTTGATTGCAATGCTGAAGCAGCAAGTACGGGTTATATTGATAAAAGAGTCCTGGTTGCTATGTTGAATCGTCATATTGGCCAGTACGTAAGGATTAAATCAACAAATATGGAAACTGATGCTGGCCTTCATCTAGTAAATAACAATTGTGCTGAAATTCTGACTGGGGGGATGGTCCAGGACAGTGGGTTTCCGGTCAATACTGATAATATTAGTGCTGAAGAATTGAGAGTTCCAAAAACAACACTAATGGATAACACTGGTAATCAAGTCGACATATCTGAACCGACCCAAAATTTTTGCCTTCTCCGAGCTACCCAGAGGTCTCCATAAATAATATAACTGCTTACCTCCAAAATGTTAGAGGGCTTCGGACCAAGCTGGACGAATTTCTTAGGAATTCCCGGTCATGCGATTTTGAAATTGTAGCATTGTGTGAGACATGGCTCAATTGCGATATTCACTCATCTGAGGTATTTGACGACAGTTACACTGTCTTCCGCTATGACAGAAGATATGCCGAACTGAACAGCCAACGTGGTAGAGGCGTCCTAGTTGCAGTTAAAAAACCTTATTATGCTTCATTAGTGGAAAGTTCAGCCCATGACCATTATGAGGTTGTTTAGATTCAAGCAAAGTTTGATAAGGCGAACTTTATTATTGGTTAGGTCTATTTTCCACCTAACTCCAGCATTCAATGCTATGCCTCATTTTGTGATACCTGTGAATCACTTAGAAATAGGTACGATAACTCTACATTTCTAATCTTTGGTGATTTCAATCTTCCGTCTGTTGAATGGGAGCTGGAGGATGACACATTAGTTCCTCAAAAATTTACATCGCCTTGTGGGTACACGGTCTTCCAACGAGGACTGAACAGGGGCTCATTTTTGAGCTTCCTTGTATTTAAAGAAAAATCTAAAATAGCCAATCGATGTACTTTTTCCTGCAGAATTCAAAAATGACACCAAAAATTTATTTGAACCAGAAACAAAAGAGTTACGCTATGGATAAGGTGTTTTTTAAATGGAACATAGCTTTTTATATACGATTTTCGGAACGAGTGATTTATTTTATGTCCGTTCTGATTCAAATATTTAATATTGTGACAGCTATTTTTATTAAATTTTAATGTTTTATCCAGTATAATTTAACTTCAACCTGTTTGAAACATACACTAGGTAATAAAGGTAAAATCACCTTGAAATCCTTCAAAGTCAAAAAATTTGACAAATTTACTATAATATTATAGTAAATTTGTCAAATTTTTTGACTTTGAAGGATTTCAAGGTGATTTTACCTTTATTACCTAGTGTATGTTTCAAACAGGTTGAAGTTAATTTATACTGGATAAAACATTAAAATTTAATAAAAATAGCTGTCACAATATTAAATATTTTAATCAGAACGGACATAAAAAAATCACTCGTTCCGAAAATCGTATAAAAAAAGCTATGTTCCATTTAAAAAACACCTTATCCATAGCGTAACTCTTTGGTTTCTGGTTCAAATAAGTTTTTGGTTTCATTTTTGAATTCTGCAGGAAAAAGTACATCGATTGGCTATTTTAGATTTTTCTTTAAATACAAGGAAGCTCAAAAATGAGCCCCTGTTCAGTCCTCGTTGGAAGACCCTGTACTTCTTGGAACTTCAGCAAATAAATGGAGTGAAAAATAGCCTAAACAGAATTTTGGATCTTATCTTTACGGAATCATCTCCGGGGGTCTCAGCTTCGTCCAGTTCTCTTCCGCTAACAAATATCGACGTTTATCATGCTACACTTGAAATAAATTATGTCATCGATTATATTACATATCTCAAAAATAAAACCGAACTAAAGGTTTATCAGTTTTTCCAAGGAGATTATAATAATCTAAATCAATATTTTAGTCAACTGGATTGGTCTTTCTTGTGTTCAGAAACTGATATAAACCGTATGGTCAGCATTTTTTTTATGAAAGGTTATTCCAGGGTATAGACATGTATATTCCACAAAAAATTATTAAAGCTCATAGATATACAAAATGGTTTGATGCGCCGTTACGTAAACTAATTGGTCAAAAAAATAAACTGTACAATAACTTTAAGAGGTCTGGTCAAAGCACGGATTATGATGCGTCTTCCAGTGTACGCCGTGAAGTTAAGTACAGAACTGATATGTGTTACATGTTGTATGTATCACAAACTGAACATAGCCCAGAAAATGTTAAGCATTTTTGGAGTTTTATAAACAATCTAAAGAAAGATTCCAGTTTGCCGAGTGTCATGAAATACCAAAACCAAGAATTAACGTATCCTGATCTTATAGCTAATGCCTTCTCCAATCATTTTCAATCATGTTATTCTGTATACAACAACGTAAATGTAAGCGATTTATGTCAAATTGAGTTTGCCAGCCTGCTGTCAACCCACTGTTTTACTGTGGAGGAAGTTCTTGATAGATTAAAGAGTCTGGATGCGTCCAAAGGTAGTGGTCCTGATGGAGTTCATCCTGTTTTGTTGAAGAGTTGCAGTTCATCCCTGGCTATGCCACTGTGTTTGTTATTTCAAAGATCGTTTAACAGTGGCATTTTCCTGGACATCTGGAAGCAAGCCAATTTAATTGCAATTTTTAGAACTGGTGACAAAAGTGACGCAGAAAATGATCGCGGTATTTCCTTGCTTTCTACTCTATACTTAAAATTTTTGAGGCCATTATAAGCGATGATCTTTTCAATACTTATAGAAATTACATAATGGAGGAACAGCATGGATTTTTTGGAGGCCTATCGACGTCCACAAATCTGGCTGTCTATCATAACTTTCTGGTCTCCTCGGTGGAGGCAGGATACCAAGTCGATGTCACTTACACCGACTTGTCAAATGCATTTGATAGTGTTTGTCACAAGCTGCTCCTAAAAAAGCTATATAGTATTGGCGTTTGTGGAACTTACCGGGAATGGATTGCATCATACTTAAAATTACGAAGTCAACGCGTTACTGTGTGTGGATCAGTATCCTGTGAAGTTTCCGTGACATCTGGAGTCCCTCAAGGGTCACATATCGGACCTATTTTGTTTGTTCTTTTTGTAAATGACGTCCATCATTGCTTTCAAAATTCCCGCTTTCTTTTGTACGCGGACGATCTAAAGTTGTACTCGGCTGTCTCACCTAATGAGATGTGTGCAAGCTGATCTTGATAGTTTTGTAGAGTGGTGTAATAGTAACTACCTGAAGCTTAACGTAAAAAAATGTAAGGTTTTAAAATTTTTCAAGTGTAACAATCCGCAAAATCAGACTTATTCCATTAATAATTGTCATAACCTGGTTAAATTCTTTATTTGTTTTAAACATTTTACGAGTGTATTGCTTTGTAAGACACTCTCTCACAATCTCATTCATTTTAAGTCACAGCGGCAACGCCGCTTTTCGACGTTGATGGATTTTCAGGGTCAAGTAAGTTCTCCGGGAGCTGTCGCCCTCTATTATAGTTTGCAACGCATTTTTGCCGATAATTTCGTTTAGCTTGACAGTTTTTGTTGAAGTTGACAGTTCTTGTTTAGAATGGAAGGCGGTAGAATCCCGGACTGATTATTAATATAATTTATAATGTTTTGAACATTAAACCACTTCATGTTTCGGTTGTTTGGAAACAAATGTAGAACGGTCAATATTTCACATGCTTTGTACATGAGTAGTTAAGGAATACAGTGGTGTTTGAAAATTAGCATTCCTTTTTATTATCAATTTGCGAACCGACCCGGCCAGAATCAACCGGTGTGTTGATCTTCGGAGGGAAATAGTCGGAAATACGACATTGTGGCGACCGTGACAGGACTTGTGTGTGTACAGAAGAGTAGATTGCGCAAGGCCGATTGTAGCGCAAACCCCCATGTTATTTCTTATGGAGGTTCAATCTGCAATTTTGGGAACGTTTTAAGGGGTGGTCACTTTTTCCCCAGGTAGAATTCGCGGCAAAGACAAGGTCGGGAGAGCTCGGGAAGCCTCGGCAACGATCGGAGGGGCGGGTTCAATGACCCAGATACATCAATGGCCGCATACGGGGATGGAGGATCTCAGAAGCTAGCCCCCCAGCGAGGACATACAGGCCCATGCGTCACAGCAGCATGACACGGCCACATTTTTCAATCTCGATGAGGCTACTCTACAACAGGATGTGACCAAGGCCAAGATGACCGCGTTTTACGGAATACCAGAGCGCACACGACACAGCAGCATTTTTTCAATCTCGACGAGGCTACTTTACAACTGGATGTGACCAAGGTTAAGATGGCTGTGTTTTAAGCAGAACGCGCGACAGGGTCCAAATATAAACAATCTAGTTCAACGTCACACAAAGTTATCTATATATGCACAATATTAAATTAAACATGTATAATAGCAGCGCCAACATTTTAAAAACCCCCAATGGGCTCAGGTTCAGGCTACATCGCCGCAGCACAAACAAAACAGCATAATGTTAAAAGCAAAGATAATAATAGCAATCAATCACATTCCAACGCGGCGCGCGGAAATAAAATAGATGATACAACAAAATTAACATGGGATATCTACAGGGGCGATTAAAAGTTATATATGATCATAATGGTTGGAAAATTATTACTTAAAGGGACTAAAAATAATGGCATATATGTAACATGTTCTCGGTATACTTATTATTATGGGGATAACAACCACAAAATTTTTGAAAAACAGCAACGAAGCAAATTACTGGTTTCTAAGGCCCCACACAGGGCTGTGTGAGAACGTTAACAGGTAGACGGGTGGACGGACAAATACACGAGTGATCGGATTAAAAATATTAGAACATAAAAAATATCTGTACTAGCGGGGTTTAAAAGCGCCAAATTAGTTCACCACCCTTTCTCTCGATAAATACAGCAGCTTCACCGATCTGCAGGTACATAGAAATCCCTAAAATCATATGCGTTTTTAAAATGCGATATAAACCCATTGTTACTATACACAGGAAAAGAAGTTTAGCCCACCAGTTTAGCGAAAAATAAAATAGAAAGAAGTTTGCACACGATTTTTATTGTAAACACGGACAACAAATAACATTTTTGCTATTAACCGAATTTGACTCGAGCAGGAACCAGAAAATGGAATTCTTAACAGAACAAAGGCTACTATATTGATATACTGCATCAGTAAATAACTTTAAAACTTTAAGCTATTTCGCCAAAGTAAAGCGGTTGTTTAAAAAGAAAAATACAGAGCAGTAAATGCAAAGTGCTTTCTTAACTGTTTTTTGAATAATAAGGAGCGCAAAATGTACAACTAAAAAGCGAGTAAATATCTCATAATTAAGCACGAACAAAATTCTGCCACACAGATATTTTTAAGTTAAAATGTCTTTAAAATATAAGCAACTCTGTGATATTTGATATTTTTAATACAAAGCCATAAAAGAGCATGCGATTTAAACCAAAATTTATTCTCGACGGAAAAGGATTTTTCTTATACATTTCGATGCTAAAATGGTTTAAAATAGGAGACAACCCAGCGATATTTGATATTTCATACAATATCGCAAAGGCGTACCCTATTTAAAACCAAATATTGATGGAAAATCTCCAACGCCTACAGTTAATAATATAAAAATACATTGATACCCTAAACCATATATAATAAGAAATATATGCCAAATATATCCTGAAAAGTAAAAAAGGTAGAGAATATATGTGTAAACAATAATAAATACAAAATAATCTTATAAGAATAGAGCGGAATTAGTATACATATAGGGGGCGCAATAATCGTTAATAATACATTATCCCACCCAAGCTTCAAATCAATTAGTAGGGTATACCCATTTATCGCACACATTTTAACACACATGAGACGACCCAATAGCTAAGGCCTTTAGTCATTATTTGGATGGCTTCAAATAATAAAAATTAGCCATTCTTGATGATGGGAGGCGCAAAATTATTCGAAACTTAAAAAGATCCTTACCCTCAGGCTATAAATAGAACCGGCTCTGCACACCATTCAGGTGTTTCTTGTTTTGTCCGCTGATTTGCCATATAGAGAATCAGCTTACTAAAATCACGCCATGTTCAGGATCGCCACCCACATTCTGTTTAGATGTTTCACCCTGTAAAATACGGCATATTTGAACATCAAAAATTCAGAATTATTATTAAAAAACACAGGCGCAAGCTAAAGATTTTGTATTATATTGCTTAACATGCACACATCGCTATAGCCTCTAAAAATATGCATACATATTATCAATAACATTACCAAAAAAAAAAGGCGGCGCTGCTTTACTTTCCCAGTTGAAGTTTTGGGGGCCTAAAGCATTGATAATATTGCGCGCAAACGAATTTCAAATATGCGTTTTACGGCAAAATTATCAAAAACCTTAAACTCTCAGCTGAAAATGGCAAAAAGCAGGTCCATAAAAGTGTTCTAGGACGTACTGGACATATAAATTTAAGACCATTGAATATCAGTTTGGCTTTAAAATAAACAAATATTCAGAATGATCTCAAACCAAAATGCCCAAAAAAGTCCGAGCCGAAATGTAATGAAAATGGTTCTGGAACGTCGCTGCTATGAAAAAGCATAAAGGTAAGTTATAGAGTAGAAAAATTATTATTCAAATATCTGGAAATATACATGTTTTACATGTTGTCCCTACAACAATATGTTAAATGAGTACCCTAACAGGCGTTTCCTTCACACTTTAAGGTATATTTATCCAGAATCTTCTAGAAAAACATACCAGCGGACTTAGGACCGTTTGAAAAAAAACATTCAGTTATATTTCAACACATGTTTTTAATCAAGTGTGTTTAAAAATGGGTGCCTATAGGCGGGGCTATTTGTAGGGGCTTGGTGGGGGTTGTAAACCCCCAGCTACCCTTCTGCATATCACGCGATAATTCGTCAATATAGCCCTAGAACAAATAGTAATTAGAACGATATTATAAGAATATACAAAAAACATATGCCATATTTTAAAAAGTGGCAGTTTATTAGATCGGCTAATACAAGCTTATTACAATAGACGAACGCATTTTGTTTATGTTAAGTTAATCAGAAATATTTGACTTTAACACGTATAATTTCTGGCTGCTTTTGTGTTATGCAGCAATATTTTGGTTATTAATGGAGCGTTATTTTAAAGCGCTTTAAAGCAGCAATCTATAACAAATGTTTTTGTATAAGTTTTTGGTTCTTTGTGATTAAGAGAATACATAAAGCACATAATTTAAAACTCGCGAACGAGAAAATTTTACAGTGGCGTGTCCATGAAAAATTATGCATATATACATAGTATTAAATGGCTATGTTTGAAAATATATAAATTTTTCTTCTACAACACTGATAAGAAGTATAAAATAAGAGAAACCGGTGCGGTGCTTCAGCAGTCAAGTCATTTTACAAAAAGATGTCCGAAGGTATGTTGCGCATACAGTTTTAGTGCTAGAAAAAAATGTTTGGTATTTTTCAGTTCAAGCAATAGTTGCGTTTGTCACAGATGTCTGCGGGGATTTCTTCCCGGGGATGGAGGTAAGTTTTTAGTTGTTTTTTGGAGTGCAATTTGAGTAGGAATATTTTATTTTCAGTTTATATATATTTATTCAGAGGGGGAGGCGCCCATACCAAAACCGCCCGACATGCACGAAGTATGGGACAGCGATATATTTAACTTTTGGGTAACAGCATGGGCGGACCCCACAAATCATTTAACATTTATATTTGCGAGGCCAATATAATAATTATATATAAAATGCTAAGTTTGTTTTCTACACATAAAAAATTCCCACAAAATTTTTTTAGCGATAATAAGCAGCAAACTATATTAAAATGCGGGGCATTTTTTGTAATCACGGTTAAATGTATGAAATAAAGATACTCTGATTTTAGTTTTTTAAAGTTTTTCAAAGTTTAAAAATTTTAACTAATAAGGGTATGATACCAGGTGTTTCAACTTTATAGACTATAAAAGTAATGTTATTAATTTTTCATTAAAACACATGCGTATAAGTTTATAGTTGTTTTTTAGGGTACAATTTGAGTAGGAATATTTTATTTTCAGTTTATGTATATTTATTCGGAGGGGGAGGCGCCCGACATGCACGAAGTATGGGACAGCGATATTTTTAATTGTTGGGCAACCGCATGGGTTGACCCAATAAATCATTTAATTTTTATATTTTCGATACCAATATAATAATTATATAAAATGCTAAGTTTGTTTTCTACACATAAAAAATTCCCACGAAAATTTTTAACAATAAGCAGCAAATTATATTAAAATGCAGGGCATTTTTTGTAATCATGGTTAAATGTATGACATAAAGATACTCTGATTTTAGTTTTTCAAAGTTTTTCAAAGTTTAAAAATTGTAACTAATAAGGATATGATACCAGGTGGTTCAACTTTATAGACCATAAAAGTAATGTTATTAATTTTTCATTTAAACATATGCTCTACAAATAAACACCTATTGTTAATAATCAAGTACCAAAAAATTATTTGTATCTATTATGGCGGGAAAAAAATAATTTATAATATTTTATAATATTTTTAATTCATACCGACTCATCAACGCTAGGATTTAATTTAGCTCCCTACCGAATATACATGCAATATAGATAAATAACGAAATATATGGTTCACCGGTATTCCAAATTCGGCTCCTTTAGACTTAATGCGGGGAAGCGTTCGCTTAATTTTAGGTTTCTTTTGAGGAGATAAAAGAGAATTTTTCAAGAAGAATAAAATGAAATAATATCCGAATTTTTGAGAAAGAACTTAAATTAAATAGGTAAATAAAAAACGGGATTTTAGCAAAATTTTAATGCAAATATTTTACATTGGATTTTTACTAATGAAAAAGTTCCAGTTTCTCTGTAATAAAAAGAAAAAAAATATCAGACATAAAAGAATATATCCCTTCGATTTGGCGCATATAATAACAAAAATATTCTTACCATAGCCATCAATCTTCCACGATCTCTAAAAGAGGAGTGATTCTGTTGTAAGATTGCACATAGTGCTCGCCCCTCTTCACAAGGGCGATTTGCTTGTTCTTTAAGCTCTCAACCCTCTGGTCTGACATGGTCATCCTCTTCGGAAGAAACACAATATTTCCGCAGTGTAAAGCCACTTTTGTCTGCAGCCCATAACAACTCTGAACGTTTTCCAGCGAAGAAATGGGGTAATGTACACCCAGTTCCAACATCATGGGTGATATAATACGCCCAGTGGGAACCCCCTCAGATTGAGAACTACCAGCCACAGATTGAGAAAACATTTTTTGAAAAAATTGAGGTAAAATTGAAAAAAGTTTGAAAACAAATTCCAAAAATTGGTTCTGATTTTTCTCTACCTTAAACACGCGCAGAGTAGGTTCTAAAACTTTGAAAGTAAATTTTTCTTTTTCTTATATAGTTTAGTCCTACGTCATCGCATATTCCCACTACCACACGTTTTACTTACCACCACCGCCAATTCTACTTTTTCTTAACTTGAGCATGATTCTTTTAGTTGTTCCGCAGTTTCCATTCAAAACACAAGATTTTACAGAGGTGAGTTTTAGAAAAATAATAATCGTATTATATCACAAACTTCGGGGTTTTTAGATTTAACCAATCAGAGCCCAGCAAAAACATGTTTCAGTGCCGTTATGGCCAACAATTGTTTCGATATAACCATGAAAATATTCTTGACGAAGTACAGTTTGAATATTGGCTTGATTTATATGGAATATCCTACGTATATAATGACTCTTTAGAAGATGGTATTCATAAACGGGCCCTAGGTTTTACTACAGATAATATTGTGATCTGTCTAGATTTTTTAAATAAACTCGAGTTCTCGCTATATAAAGTTATATCAAAGGGAATAGAACCATTCCAAGTGAACGATTTAAGTTGTGTTTGTAAGAAGTGTATAGCATTATTTGACTTTTGATTAAACTACTCGATAAATTAAGGAATTTTTTATTAAATTACTCAAATTAATTTTATTATACTTGGCATACATTACATTGCCGAGATGTTTTAAGGATTATGTCGACGAGACCAGATATTTGGAACTGATTGTGTCATAGTGTAGGATTTTCGATTATAAAGTTTTCTGCTTTAATTAGTAAAAGGACATAGTTTAAGATTTTTGATTATAAATTTTTCCGCTTTAATATATAGCAAAAGGTCAACGCTGTTTTTTATAACACACAAAATATCTGAGACAACCAAATATTTTTGCTATTAGTAAAGACGTATACAAATTTTAGGCATCTTACCCGGCTAATAAATTTTACTTTTTATATTAAAGCCATCTGAAAAGAAAAACAATCAAGTGCAAGTTATACATATTTTTTAAATGCATCCCTGCCATGTGGAATCGTTTTCATCAGATATATTTTTTTAAATTTATGTCTCAGTAAGACCGCAACGTCAGAGAAAATCGTCTGTGACGACGCTTGCTCTAAGCGGTATAAGAGGGAGTGTTATATATTTATAACAAATAAAACACATAAATATTTTAATAAAATTCTATAACTCCAAGTCTTTCTAGCTCTCTAAGTACATCCATTATTTTTCTATGATTATTATTGTTTTCAGTATTTTCTGCTTCTAAATATTTTAACTTATCAACTAACTCATTCACATCCTCGTACTTTAATATTTCTTCCTTCCATGGATATGCCTCTACTTTATTACAAAGCTCTCCAAGTAGAGCCTCCTCTTTTGGTTGCTCGGCCGGCAAATTCTTTAAATTAGCTGTGAAACTTCTCCGAGGCGGAAATAGTTTTGATACAATGTGTTTATATTTCCAACTACCACTTGAACTGATGTGCGCATTTCGATAGAACCCTCGCCGATGGGCACTGGTCAGCAAGAGTAGTTCCTTGTAATCCGCCAACTCGTTCTCCGTATATTCTTCTGGTTTCTTTTCGGTTAATAACTTTAACAGGCCATCTGATAGGGGATATTTTTCATTCTCAATCAATAAAATGTTGTCGTCAAATTCCACCGGTGTGTTTCCAATAAACCACTTTGACCCATCTGTACGAAAACCAAACACGTTTTCGCCGGTCATTGCAGCCAGTTTTAATTTAATTTTACGACTTGCCATCTTTATCGCTATGACGTATGCAGTACTAATGGGGGTTGCTAACAGATGTTAATGCCTTTATTTGTACACAACGACCACACTACGCCCACACAACGACCACACAACAACCACACAACAACAACACAACAACAACACAACGGCTACACAGCAACAACACAACACAATCACCTATGCAACAATAAGACAAACGTCACACAACCTTAACAGATAAAAAACAGTAAAAAACATCTAAAAATAGACACCTGTTTCAGAAAACAGCTTAGAAACCCTGTTTCTGGAAAAACAGCTAAAAATCAGCCCACCACTAATTGTATCAATCTCCCATATGTTTATTTAGCCACTTAGACGTAAAAATGAGACGAAAAACTTATACGTACCTCTATAGCTCCTTTCTTAATTTACTAGCAAAAGACATTTTTAGGTCCTGTAGGCTTTCTGGATAAGGGACTAGGCTATTGGGGTTGTTACGCTAGTAGAAAAAGTAATGAGGTATAAATAGCTATTTATTTCGATCTATAATTTTACATGATTTGCTATAATATTACTTAGTAGATCTTTGAGTTGTTCTAAAAGTCCTAGATTAGGACATTTAATACCAAAGAAATTAAGATTCATCTTTCCTGAACTAACGAGGCTGTTGGTAAATTCATTATATTCGAAATACATGCCATTTTGAAGGAAGTATAGACGACCATTTGTGTATCGAAATACGCCATCTACTCGAGCAGGAACGCCAGTAAAAAGTTCTGATATTAGGTGTGTTTCTTTCGGTCTAAAGCTACATTCATCCATGCCCCACACCTCAAATTTATTTATAAACAAATAGGTTCGTCCCTTATTAGTGTTCACTGCTGCAGAAATGATAGTTTTATCACCTCTTCTAGCAAGCATATCAATATTTTCCGAGCGTATTAATTTAAAGGTTCCATATTCAAAAAAGTAAATTGTATCACTCACAATGGTAACAATTTCGCCATTGGGTCTTTCATAAATAGCTGTAATGTTTTCTAAATCTTTTGGCAAGAATGGCAAGTAATCAGTTATCAGGAAAGGTTTGTTATTAATTTCTTTGTTATTTAAATTCAGCATCCACACATATTTTTCATAAAATATATACAACTTATTTTTTACCACTAAAAATGTGTTAAGTGTTTTAAAATTTAAATTACATAACTCTGGGCGTATATCGCTTTTCTGCGTTGTTGTTTGCAAACTCGGGGTTTTTTCCGTTGGTTCCCGTGGCGGCACAGGCTTTTCTGTTGGTTTCATACTTGGCGGTGGTGGTACCGGTTTTTCCGTTGGTTTCGTACGTGGCGCCAATGGTTTTTCTGTTGGTTTCGTACGTGGTGGAACAGGTTTTTCCGTTGGTTTCGTACGTGGTGGTGGCGGTGGTTTTTCTGTAGATACCAAAGGTGTCTTTGCAGGTATGGGATTCGGTAGCGATGGTATAGGACTTGTGATTGGTCCATAGAGTTGTTGTATGCCAAATATATCATCCGTAGATAGGTTATTGCGTTCTTGGTACCATGGGAGCATAATCGCTTTCGGATCCATTGAGTGCTCTAAGCCTAGAGCATGGCCAATTTCATGTACCATTACCCCCAATAAATTGTAGTGTGTGTTATCAAAAATTGTTGTCATAAAACTCCATGGAATGAGATTATTTAAATGAATTTCTACATTACTGCCGCCGTCGGGGAAATAAGCATGTCCTAATACTCGATCGCCGAACTTGGATGGACAGGAGCTATTTTGGTTTGTCATTGAGTGGTTTGCGTACTCAAAGGCGATAGTTATGTTTGCATCCTTCTGTTCTGTCTGGGTAAAGCGAAGGTTGGATGCTGCTTCCCAGATCCCAAAGGCCTCGTTTGCTGCCCTCTGATATGGATAACGAGATGTAGCATATGTTGGAGGATAAATATTCCATGTTAAATCTGTGCTAGACCACTTTGTAGGGTGTGTTTTAAACTGCGCTACATCTTCAACGCCACATCGGGGTTTGCGCATCAGGTTTATAGTTTTTTCGTTTAAAGTTCCATCTGCGGGTAACTCATAGCTTTCTTGGAATTGTTTCAAACCTTGAGATATTGCCATCAAGGAGTTGCTGGTATTAGTGTTGTTAAGGTACCCATATTGCACTAAATATTTCCATGCGTCTGCTTGAGTGAACGGTTCTTCTTCTGATTTTAACTCATATTCGTCATATTTAACTTCATCTGTAGAAGGTATTCCTTCTTCGCCTGATGTTGATTCTGCGTATAAAACACTTACAAGCACTAAGGTTAATATTATTAACAGCTCCATCTTGCAACAGGCTAAACTATACGTCCGTCTTGTTGAAAGGTGCATCTAGAACTGATTATTTTAGAGTCAGTGATGCCTATTTATAATAAAACAAGTCTTTCCAGTCCTCTCAAAATACTCCATATTTCACTAGAATTAGCATTAATTTCTTCTAAATATTTCATTTTCCCTTTAGCTCTGGTCGATACTCGCTACAATCGCAAGCCCTTCCCCAAAAGCACTCTTTGGACATTGTGGTCGATAGACTAATAAAGACTGATTGTTTAGTAGTAAAAACTAAAGATATGCAATAATAAAAAGTGGTGGGGGTAAATTTTTCTAACAAACCAATGCTATAAATAGGGGTGCATTACAACCCTGAGCTCATTATTTCATTAAACGTGCGGACGTGTTAGAATAAATATTTTTGTTACAGAGAAAAAATGGTTTTCGCAAGCGATTTTGTCAAAGCAATTAAGGCTCAGGTGGAAAGCCCTAATTTAACGGTTGAGACCTGTGGTAAAATTTTAATGTACTATTGGAATGTACTATTGCAATCAAGAATTTGAATAAAAAACTGAAACACGCCAAATCTGTGTCTGAGAAGGCGCACATTTCGGCTTGTTTGGGGCAGATTAAGGGTTTTCAACGACGCCTAAAAGATAATAAGGCGGGGAGAGGGAGCGGTATTAGACGAGCTGAAACAGCAACCTCTCGAGTTCAGTGGGATGATGTTAATTCGGCCTTTCAATCTCGCATTAGAACAGCTGTAATCACTAATATGCGTCATACCGATATATCCCCGTTTTTAGCCGACTGTTCTGTCCTTTTTAAACGGAGGATACAGAGCGCTCTGAAGAAGAACGCGGCTCTTAAAGTTAACGCTGTATTGTGTGGTGAGTTTAAAATTAGTAAGGCCGATGAGATCGTAACCGAAAATAAATACTTAAATACTGCCAATGCTCCGATTTACCATAGTTCTAATTTAGATGTATGGTTCAACGATAACGTGATTCAGCCACTTTTAACTGATATGGATACGTTTAGCGAGGGCCGTTCTGGCTGGGCGTTGAGCAGGATCGCTAATTTAGCGTTAAATATCAATAGCTACAACCCCCTACGTGTTGGTAATCATATCGAAATTCCAAAACCAATTGCTGACAAGCATGCATGTATCAACATCAAAAATACTGATGACATGTGTTTCGCGTGGGCAGTTGTTTCAGCCGTACACCCCGTTGACAAGGATTCTAATAGGACGTCATCATACCCAAACCCAAAGGATGTGCTTAATTTAACGGGGATACAGTTCCCCATGACAGTACGCCAGATTCCTAGGTTTGAAGCTCAAAACAGCCTCTCTATTAATGTATACCGACTACAGAAATTTAAATATAATTTTTCCTTCATATTTAACCAAAAATAAACAAAATAAACACATCAACTTACTTCTCATACAAGACACTTACACCGATGATGCCGAGTTTGATGATTTGTCGCCAGTTAGATATCATTATGTATGGATTAAAAATCTATCGCGCTTGCTATCAAAACAGCTTAGTAAAAAGGGCAAACAAAAATTCCTTTGTGACCGCTGCCTTCACTATTTTAGCTCCAACGATAAATTGATAGCGCATGTGAAAGAGTGTATTAAAATAGACGATGTTTTAGTACCTAAAATACCATGTAAAGGCCGCTCGATTATCAAATTTAAGAATTTTGAGTTCAAGGAAAAGGTCCCATTTGTTATATACTCTGATACGGAGTGTCTGCTGCAGCCTGTACAGGGCGATTTGGGCAAAAACACACAAAAATTCCAAAGACATATTCCATTCGGCCTAGGGTATTATGTAAAATGTTGTTATGACGATACGCTCTCGTTTTACAGATCATATACAGGGGCAGACTGTATGAAATGGTTTGTTAAGGAGCTAAGTGATTTTGCTGAAAATGTTGAAACAGTATTTTTGTGCGATTTACCTATGGAGAAGTTAACACCTGAACAAGAAGATCAATTTAACAATGCAACAGTTTTTCATATTTGTGAGGAACCTTTTTCTGAAGTAGATAAGCGTGTTCGCGATCACTCACACTTAACTAAAAAATTTAGAAATGCCGCGCATGAAACTTGCAATCTAAATTATCAGGATTCTCGCACCGTTCCTGTTGTGTTTCATAACCTTAGTTCCTATGACGGCCATTTGTTAATAAAGGCGTTGGCTGCTGTAGACGGGCCAATCGAAGTTTTGCCAGTTAACAAGGAGAAATACATATCTTTCACGAAGCAGGTTAAGGATAATACTGTTAAATTTCGCTTCATAGACAGCTTTAGATTTCTGGCTTCCGGCCTTGATAAGCTAGCATCTTACCTAGAGAAGTATCCCATTCTAAAGTCGGAATTTAAATACTTGTCCGAGGAACAGTATTCGTTACTTTCTAGAAAAGGCGTCTTTCCATACGACTTTATGGATGGTTGGGAAAAGCTAAAAGAAAACAAACTACCTGCTAAATATAGTTTTTATAATAGTTTGGACGATACTCTAATAAGTAACAAAGATTATGCACATGCCCAACAGGTCTGGACTAGCTTCAACTGTCAGTCAATGCAAGATTATTCAGACTTGTATTTAAAGACAGATGTTTTGCTGCTAGCTGACGTTTTTGAGGAGTTTCGCCACATTAGCATAAAAACATATAGTCTAGATCCAGCGCATGCGTACACCCTACCGGGATATGCCTGGCAGTGCATGCTGTATATAACAAAACAGAAACTTGAGCTGCTTACGGACATAGATATGGTCTTATTTATTGAAAAGGGTATAAGGGGTGGGTTAAGCCAGTGCTGTAAAAGATACGCAGAGGCTAACAATAAATATATGAAAAATTATAATTCTAATAATAAACCAATTTATTTAATATACAAGGATGTTAATAATCAGTACGGATGGGCTATGTGTCAATATCTGCCTTATGGGGGATTTTGTTGGCTTTCTAATGACAAAATTTCAAAACTTGATGTATTGGAGATACCCGACAGCTCTCCAATTGGCTACGTTTTGGAAGTTGATCTAGAAATACCCGAAACGTTGCACGATAAATTTTCAGATTTACCTCCGTGCCCTGAACATTGTGAGCCCAAAGGCTCAAAAACTAAAAAACTTTTAGCTACTCTACATAACAAGGAAAAATATGTAATCCATTACAGGAACTTAAAGCAAGCCGTTCAACTCGGCGTTAAAATTACTAAGATACACAGGGTTTTATCATTTAAGCAATCTGATTGGCTAAAGCAATATATTGATCTTAATACTCTTCTCCGACAGCAGGCAAAAAATGAGTTTGAAAAGAACTTTTTCAAATTGATGATTAATGCCGTTTTCGGCAAGACGATGGAAAACTTACGGAAACACTCAAACGTTAAGCTAATAACCAAGTGGGATGGGCGATATGGCGCTGAAGCTCTTATTGCTAGACCCGAATTTAGGAGCGCTGTAATCATTGACGAAAACCTTGTGATTGTAGAACTTGCAAAAACTAATGTTTATTTTACTAAGCCCATATACGTTGGTATGTGCATTTTAGACTTGGCTAAGACAACGATATATGATTTTCATTACAATTATATGAAAAGTCGTTTTGATGATTTCAATCTGTTATATACGGATACCGACAGCCTTATTTATGAAATTAAGAATCAGGATGTATATGAAATAATTAAACAAGATTGCGGGCAATATTTTGATACAAGTGACTATGCAGACAATAATGTTTATAAAATCCCTAGAGTGAACAAAAAGGTCCTGGGTTTGATGAAAGATGAAAACAACGGCCGAATCATGACGCATTTTATTGGTTTACGGGCTAAAATGTATGCAATTAAAGTACAGTATACACCCGAAGAGCTTGAACAGGAGCGCATCAAACTAGAACAGGCTGCTACAGAATACGCTGAAATCGAGAGGGCGTTGTCGAACGTGGGGGTAACCAAAAAGATTAAGGGGGTTAAAAAGTCTGTTATTAAAAACACAGTAACATTTGAGGACTATGTTGATTGTTTAGAAAATTTTACAGAGAAACATATCTCTCAAAATTTAATTCGGTCCCATAAGCATGAGCTACATACCATAAAACAAACCAAAATAGGTCTCAGCCCTTTTGAGGACAAGCGTAAAATCACTAAAACATCGCACCTAACCTTGCCATGGGGGCATTGGACCCTAATGGACGAGACATAGGTTGGGTAATGTATGCTTGTTATGTACCTATTTAATTAATTTTCTTTTCAGAGTATCTTTAGAGTCATTATAGATTTCACCCGATCCATTTATTATAGATTGCTGTTTTAAGCGTTTTAAAAACAAGAGTCTATTAAAAAAACATACCAAAATATCTCTGTATAACATAAAAGGAGCCATGTATTTTATACGGGGGAAAAGAGCCAAACGTTGTAGGTAAAATAATCAAAAAAACATTGTTATAGATTACTGCTTTAAAGCGTTTTTAAAGCAACAATCTATTAATAACCAAAATATTGCCGTATAACATAAAAGGAGCCATATAGTACGTTATACGGGGTAAAAGAAGCCAACTGTTATAGCTAAAAGAACCAAAACAATATAAAAAACCCTAAAAAGCCATTACAGTCAGTACTTAAAAAGAGTCATTAACAAAGTACTTAAAAGATGCTAACATGGTTTTTGCTTTGAAAATTCGTTTTCCATTCAAAAAAATCGAACGGGGTGCGACTAAGGGCTCAGTTCACGCCTGGCAGCCCCGTTATGATTCTATTTATCTAACACTTTATCTACCTCAGGAATTTAATTTTTAAGACTATGCTTAGATAAGTAGAATTAACCGGAAGCCCTTAAAGATCAACAAATGCATTCGTCTATTGTAAAAAGCTGTTGTCGAGCTATTAAATTGCTGCTTTTTACAATATGGCATATGTTTTTTGTATATTCTTATAATATAGTTCTAATTACTATTTGTTCTAGGGCTATATTGGCGAATTATCGCGTGATATGCAGAAGGGTAGCTGGGGGTTCACAACCCCCACCAAGCCCCTAAAAATAGCACCGCCTATAGGCACCCATTTTTAAACACACTTGATTAAAAACATGTGTTGAAATATAACTGAATGTTTTTTTTTCAAGCGGTCCTAAGTCCGCTGGTATGTTTTTCTAGAAGATTCTGGATAAATATACCTTAAAGTGTGAAGGAAAAGCCTGTTAGGGTGCTCATTTAACATATTGTTGTAGGGACAACATGTAAAAAATGTATATTTTCAGATATTTGAATAATAATTTTTCTAATCTATAACTTACCTTTATGCTTTTTCATAGCAGCGACGTTCCAGAACCATTTTCATTACATTTCAGCTCGGGCTTTTTTGGACATTTTGGTTTGAGGTCCATCTGAATATTAGTTTGTTTATTTAAAAACCAAACTGATATTCAGTGGCCTTAAATTTATGTGTCCAGTACTTCCTAGAACACTTTTATGGACCTGCTTTTTGCCATTTTCAGCTGAGAGTTTAAGGTTTTTGATAATTGTGCCGTAAAACGCATATTTGAAATTCGTTTGCGCGCAATATTATCAATGCTTTAGGCCCCCAAAACTTCAACTGGGAAAGTAAAGCAGCGCCGCCTTTTTTTTGGTAATGTTATTGATAATATGTATGCATATTTTTAGAGGCTATAGCGATGTGTGCATGTTAAGCAATATAATACAAAATCTTTAGCTTGCGCCTGTGTTTTTTAATAATAATTCTGAATTTTTGATGTTCAAATATGCCGTATTTTACATGGTGAAACATCTAAACAGAATATGGGTGGCGATCCTGAACATGGCGTGATTTTAGTAAGCTGATTCTCTAAATGGCAAAGCAGCGGACAAAACAAGAAACAATGGTCTGCAGAGCCGGTTCTATTTACGGCCTGAGGGTAAGGATCTTTTTATGTTTCGAATAATTTCGCGCCCCCCGTCGTCAAGACTGGCTAATTTTTATTATTTGAAGCCATCTAAATAATGACTAATGGCTGTAGCTATTGGGTCATCTCATGTGTGTTAAAATGTGTGCGATAAATGGGTATGCCCTACTAATTGATTTGAAGCTTGGGTGGTATAATGTATTATTAACGATTATTGCGCTCCCTATATGTATACTAATTTCTCTCTATTCTTATAAGATTATTTTGTATTTATTATTGTTTGCATATATATTCTCTACCTTTTTTACTTTTCAGGATATATTTGGCATATATTTCTTATTATATAGGGTTTGTGTATCAATGTATTTTTATATTATTAAACTGTAGGCGTTGGAGATTTTACATCACAATTTGGGCTTAAATGGGGTGCGCCTTTGTGATATTGTATGAAATATCAAATATCACTGGGTTGCCTCCTATTTTAAACCATTTTAACATCAAAACGTGCGGGAAAATACTTTTCCTAGGGTATTAAATTTGGGACTAAATCGCGTGTTCCTTTGTGGCGTATTAAATATCAAATATCACAGAGTTTTTTTCTATTTTAGAACCATTCTAACATCAAAATATATGTGCAGCGGAACTTTGTTCGTGTATAATTGTTCGATATGTTATGCTCGCTTTTTCAACAACAAAACATACAAGTTCGTGCTTAATTATGGGGTATTTACTCGCTTTGTAGTTGTATATATTTGTAGATGAGTACTATTAGTTTTGTGTTCAATATTATTCAGAAACAAATAAGAAAGCACTTTGCATTTACTACGCTGTATTTTTGTTTTTTTATTGTTCTAGCTTTTCTTTTAAACAGGCACTTTATTTTGGTGAAATAGCTTAAAGTTCTAAAGTTAATATATCGCTTAGCTTCTTTGCCAAGCTTTGTTCTGTTAATAGTAATAATGGCACAATTCTGTTAATAGCAAACATGTTATTTGCTGCCTTTAGTTAAAATTCGGGGCGCTTGCAAACCTCTTTCTATTTTATTTTTCTACACGCTGGGGTGTGCTAAACTTCGTTTTGCTTGTGTAGTATCAATGGGTTTATATCGCATTTTAAAGACGCAGCGTGTTGTAGTGTGCCGTTGGTGTTATGGGGTGTTTGCTCCCGCTGGGTATACATTACATTGTAGGCGACATCTTCGTTGTACCGGGTGTCAAAAACGGTTTAAAAAAATTGTTCTTTTTCAAAAACATAAATGTCCATTTTTATATCGGCAGCTATATATTCAAATTAAAAAGGGGGATGTTATTCACATAGATAAACATTTGTCTTAATGGAAAGGGGTTTACGTTCTCAGAAGTTCTACCGACGCAGCAAAACAATGATGGAGTACTACCTTTTTTGGCGATGTTACCAATAATATTTGCAGGTATGTTTGAGTAGTTATATATTTTATAATTTTAAGGATTTCTATGTACCTGCAGCTCGGTGAAACTGTTGTATTTATCGCTAGAAGGAGTAGTGAGCTACTTTGGCGCTTTTAAAACCGCAAGTACAGATATTTTTTTATATTCTAATATTTTTAATCCGATCACTCGTGTATTTGTCCGTCCACCCGTCTACCTGTTAACGTTCTCACACAGCCCTGTGTGGGGCCGTAGAAACCAGTAATTTGCTTTGTTGCTGTTTTTTAAAAATTTGTGGCTGATATCACCATAATAATAAGTATACCGAGAACATGTTACATATATTCCATTATTTTTAGTCCCTTTAAGTAATAAATTTTCCAACCATTATGATCATATATAACTTTTATTCGCCCCTGTAGATATCCCATGTTAATTTTGTTGTATCATCTATTTTATTTCCGCGCGCCGCGTTGGAATGTGATTGAGTGCTATTATTATCTTTGCTTTTAACATTATGCTGTTTTGTTTGTGCTGCGGCGATGTAGCCTGAACCTGAGCCCATTGGGGGTTTTTAAAATGTTGGCGCTGCTATTATACATGTTTAATTTAATATTGTGCATATATAGATAACTTTGTGTGACGTTGAACTAGATTGTTTATATTTGGACCCTGTCGCGCGTTCTGCTTAAAACACAGCCATCTTAACCTTGCTCACATCCAGTTGTAAAGTAGCCTCGTCGAGATTGAAAAAATGCTGCTGTGTCGTGTGCGCTCTGGTATTCCGTAAAACGCGGTCATCTTGGCCTTGGTCACATCCTGTTGTAGAGTAGCCTCATCGAGATTGAAAAATGTGGCCGTGTCATGCTGCTGTGACGCATGGGCCTGTATGTCCTCGCTGGGGGGCTAGCTTCTGAGATCCTCCATCCCCGTATGCGGCCATTGATGTCTCTGGGTCATTGAACCCGCCCCTCCGATCGTTGCCGAGGCTTCCCGAGCTCTCCCGACCTTGTCTTTGCCGCGAATTCTACCTGGGGAAAAAGTGACCACGCCTTAAAACGTTCCCAAAATTGCAGATTGAACCTCCATAAGAAATAACATGGGGGTTTGCGCTACAATCGGCCTTGCGCAATCTACTCAGAAGTAAATGAAATAAGAGACCAAGTAGAGAAACAGTCCGGAAAACTGGTGATTGTTGTCGACAGGTAACAAAACCTAGAAAAACTCGATTGTGTCGACCTTGTAAAGTTAGGTTTTCGGTAAAAATGGGTGACACTCTCGAATCCAAGAAGAAGAACAGAAAGGTTTTGCGTTCTTGCTTTACCAAGGCCGCGAACGTACTGGAGTCACATTTAAAAACAGTTCCTTTGGTGTTTGGCGACATTGAGCTATCTTGGGAGTGTTTGAAACCCAAGTGGGACAATTTAAGTGTGTGTGACAACCAAGTCTATAATGCCTTGCTTGAAGAGGATGCTGAGGAAGAACAGCTAGCAACCGAGATGGAACAGTGTGAGGTCTACTTCCGAAGGTTCACAGGACTGAAGTTACAAGTAGAGCGGTGTCTGATGCAGCCTGTGGTGGAACCGGAACAATTTATAGGAGGTAGAGAAGAAAACCAAAGAGGTAAGCGAAAATTTCAGTTACGTCAAATACAGTTCAAACAGTATGATGGTAATATTCGGGACTGGTTAGGTTTTTGGTCTCAATTTAGGAAAATACATACTGATTCTGAGATAGACAACTGTGATAAGATAGAATATTTAATTCAGGCAACAGTGCCCGGCAGTCGCGCGCGACATATTGTCGAGAGCTTTCCAAGTCTAGACGAAAATTATGCAAAAATCATTGAATGCTTGACAGCTAGATTCGGGCGCGACGATTTACAAATTGAATTTTATGTGCGTGAGTTGCTAAAAATAGTCCTGAATGTAAATAATATTTCTAGACAAAAATTTGAATTGGCTGTTCTTTATGACCAAATAGAGACGCAGCTTAGGGCCCTTGACACGCTTGGCATCACCGCTGACAAGTATGCTGCCCTCTTGTTTCCCCTTATCGAGTCATGTTTGCCCCAAGACTTCTTAAGAATTTGGCAGAGGTCATCTCACAATTTAAACCTCGACAGTGATGCCTCTGATGATGCCCAAAGTGTAAGGAGTGGTGAAAGTAACATTGAGTCACCTTTAGAAATAAGGCTTAAAAATTTAATGAGATTTCTAAGATCAGAGGTAGAGAATGAGCAGAGAATAGATTTGGCAAGTGAAGGTTTTGGCTTACTTGACAGTTCAAAACCTAAACTAAACAGTGACAAAAAAGTTCTGCGAAATTCAGCCTTCACAAGTAAAATAACAGCTGCAGGGCTCGTGAACACTGAAGTTGCTCAATGTGTATTTTGTTCAGGACAGCATGAAAGTGAACAATGTTTTAAAGCACAGAAAATGACTTTTGATCAGCGCAAAGGTATTTTAACTGACAAAAGGGCATGTTTTAGGTGTTTGAAAATCGGACATCAGTCACGCAAGTGCAGAACACGATTAAAATGTTTAGTGTGTAATTTTTCACATGTTCCATTAATGTGTCAAGAGTTGGAGAACAAAAAGCTGCAGAAACCACCTGGAGATGAGCAAAAAGCCACTGCTATGACTAACCAAACTAGCACTCATGTATTTCTGCAAACCCTGAGGCTAAATGTGAGAGGTGCCAGCAGCACGAAGAGTGTGAGAGCATTGATTGATACAGCCAGTCAAAAAAGTTATATTTTGAAGTCCACAGTATCAACCCTTAATTTGAAACCCAGTAGAGCTGAAAAGATAACACATTGTTTGTTTGGTGGAACAGAGAAAGAAGATACTCACTATTGCTATGATGTCACAATCTTCAAGGGCAACTTTAGTCACACTTTTGAGGCATTAGACCAAGCAAATATATGCAGTGAAGTGATACCGGTCTTTTATGGGTCTTGGATACAAGAGTTAAAGTCGCTAAATGTAGAAGTTTCAGATTTGAATAGTCAGGGTCCCATTGAAATATTGTTAGGTGCTGATGTGATTGGTAAGCTGTTTACCGGGAAAAGGCACATTCTAAAATGTGGGCTCGTGGCGAATGAAACCTATGTTGGTTGGACCGTTGAAGGTAAGGTACCTACATCGAAGGCTCATAGTATGACAGTTACAATGTCAATGTTTGCAAATCCCTCAATCACAGAACTTTGGCAGCTAGATGTTCTAGGCATTCAAGAACCAACAGAGAGAAAATCCAAGAGTGAGACGGTTGTGATAAATAAGGAGGGAAGATATGAAGTCAGACTACCATGGGTTGAAGATCACCCCCCTCTACCGAAAAATTACACTATTGCCAAAAAGAGATTAGAAAATACTTTGAAGAAGCTTGAAAAAGAAAATTTGACTTTACGGTACTCAGAACTATTCAAAGAGTGGGAAGACTTGAAGATTATAGAAACAACTGATTTTGACAACAGCCAAGGACATTTTTTACCTCATCGGCCTGTAATAAAAGAAGGATCAACAACAGCAATCCGACCTGTGTTTGATGCCAGTGCACATGAAAAAGACAAACCATCGCTCAACCAGTGCCTTGAAAAGGGTGAAAATTTAATAGAAAAAATACCAGCTTTATTGATAAGATTTAGAGAACAGGAGATAGGTGTCATATCTGATGTGAAAAAGGCTTTCCTGCAAATTAGCGTTAATCCAAAAGATCGATAAGTTTTGAAATTTCTATGGATTGATGAAAAGGGCCAAGAAATTGTCTACCTACATAATAGAGTCGTTTTTGGAGTAAATTGCAGCCCCTTCTTACTTGGTGCTACGATAGATCATCATTTATCTCAGTGTCTGCAGCACTGTGGTTTACCAGGCTGTGAATACTCAAAAGAAACAATAGACAAACTTGCTCTCAGTTTCTATGTTGATAATTGTGTTGCCAGTGTGCCAAACACACAGGATTTGAATAAGTTTATCAAGGAGTCAGTGCAGGCAATGGCAGAAGCACAGTTTGAACTAAGAGGGTGGGAGTATTCTGGATGTTCAAGTAGTCAAGGAAGTAGTGTATTAGTACTAGGACTAAGATGGTTTCCAGAAAAGGATGTTTTAAGTATAAATGATACCTGGCTGACAACAGAGGCAGAGATGGTTGTGACAAAACGAAAACTGTTAAGCATGGCACAGAAAGTATTCGATCCAATAGGGTTTACTTGTCCTGCTACGTTGCAGCCGAAATTGTGGTTACAAGAATTGTGGTCGAAAAATATTTCATGGGATGCTGAAGTGGACCAGGATATAGCAGAACGTTTCAGAAATTGGGTAAGAGATCTGCCATACTTAGCAGAAATAGAGATTTCTCGTTGGACAAAGATTGGAGGTTTTGAAGACAGGAAAGTCACTTTGCACACATTTGTTGACGCATCACAACAGGCCTATGCAGCAGCGGTCTTTTGTAGAGTAGCCCTGGGAGAAAAGGTGTGCGTATACTTAATGGCAGCGAAGTCCAGAGTTGCACCGTTAGAAAATAAGGATAAAAGAAAGCTGACTATACCACGTCTTGAATTATTGGCTGCTACAATAGGAGCCAGGCTATATTCGCAAGTGATAGAAAACTTGTCTGGAGACTATGAAAGTTATTTTTGGAGCGACTCATCCACAGTGATATCCTGGATAAGACGAAATGAAGAATGGGGTACATTTGTGTATAATCAAGTTGTTGAAATTAGAAAACTGACACCTCAACACCAGTGGCGTCACATACCTGGAACACATAATGTTGCTAATTTACCGTCCCGTGGGTGTACACCGCAGCAGTTGCTGATGTCTAAATGGTGGGAGGGCCCTCAATGGTTACGTGAAACACAAGAAAACTGGCCTTCTACTGTGGATTTACAAGTTGATGAAGACGAAATCAATGATGAGAAAAGGAAGAAATGTGTCAAGACATTAGTGAATGTGTATCAGGAAAAGGCAGACTTTCATGTAACTAGATTTGAGAGTTTTGAAAAAACAGTTAGAATGATTGCAGCAATGTTTAGATTTATACATAATTTGACATTTAAGAAAAAACAGCTGGAAAAAGGGGCTGGAAATTTTACAGTAAAGGAGCTTCAAGAAGCAGAAAAGTTTATTTTTAAAGAAGTTCAAAAGGAGAGTTTCTCTGGCCTAGAAGATAACCAGATACAGTGCTTAAAACCTAGATATAATGACTATGGACTGATCAGAATAGAATCTCAAGTGTCTAACAGGCCAAATGAAAAAGTAGACTATAGGTTTCCAATTTTGTTACCAGGAAAACATCCTGTGGTCTACAGCTTGATCATGGATAGACACAAACAGTCATGCCACGTGGGGGTACAAGGATTGCCTGCTCTTTTGAGAGAGAATTACTGGATCATAGCAGGAAGAAAAGCTGTTAGATCAGCCTTACGAAGCTGTGCAACATGTAGAAGATTTAATGCCAAACCATTTATTGTGGAATCACCGCCATTGCCAGCTGATAGAGTGCGTGATGCAGTATCATTTGAAATCACAGGGGTGGACTTTGCCGGACCACTGTTCTTGAAATCGGGCGAGAAGGCATGGATGTGCTTATTCACGTGTGCAGTATACCGTTGTATACATCTAGAGTTGACTTTATCACTATCTACTAACGGCTTTTTGCAAGTATTACGTCGATTTATCGCAAGGCGTGGTAGACCCAGAGTGATGTATAGTGATAACGGTACCAATTTTAAGGGGACTGTAAATGCCTTTGAGATTCTGGATTGGGACAAAATTGAACGTGAAACCTCAGTGCAAAGAATAACGTGGCGATTTAACCCCCCTACGGCGTCGTGGTGGGGAGGTTTCTTTGAAAGACTTATCGGTTTGGTCAAGACTCTTTTACGAAAAATTCTCGGTAAGGCAAGTCTTGATTATGAAGAGCTATTGACATTAATGTGCGACTGTGAATCCGTAGTGAACAATCGACCGCTTACCTACATTTCAAGCGATCCGTCGGACGTGTCGCCGTTAACCCCAGCAATGTTTTTGCGTGAACAAGCTGACTGTAGTGTGCCGGACATTGACTGCATCGAAAAAACTAGCCTATCGCGTAGTATGCGCAATAAACAGAGACTGCGTCACCAATTACGTCAGAGATTTCGTTTAGAGTATCTTGGACAGCTTAAAAATTTATTTGATAAAAAGCCTAGTGCGTCGGTGGCGTTAGATCAAATTGTTCTTATAGGAAATGATCTCAGTAAACGTGTTGAGTGGCCTCTCGGTCGGGTCATAGAGGTCATTCCCGGAAAAGACGGACGAGTGAGACTTGTACGTGTGAAAACGGCACATGGAGAGTTGTTGCGTCCAGTTCAAAGGCTGTATCCTTTGGAGTGCGACCTTGATGATTCGTCGAAGCCAATTCCAGTGCAGCCACAAGACATGGAGTTGGAGCCCATTACCATACCTGATGAGGATGCGGAGGTCTCACCAGAACCTCCAACCAAAACAGTTTGTGAACCATCACCCGTATCGAAAAATAGTGATGGCAGTGTTAGCAATAAGATGTCTCGTTGTGGCCGAAAAATAAAATTGCCACAAAAGTTTTTGTAAAATTCTGTAGTACCTGTCGGGCTTGTTGCACTTAGGATTAGTTTTGTTGCTATGATGTTTAACTAATATTTTACTTGTATATCTGAGTTGTGAGAAAGAGTTTTAAGTTAGGAAAACTATTTCTCAGGTGGGAGAATGTCATAACCTGGTTAAATTCTTTATTTGTTTTAAACATTTTACGAGTGTATTGCTTTGTAAGACACTCTCTCACAATCTCATTCATTTTAAGTCACAGCGGCAATGCCGCTTTTCGACGTTGATGGATTTTCAGGGTCAAGTAAGTTCTCCGGGAGCTGTCGCCCTCTATTATAGTTTGCAACGCATTTTTGCCGATAATTTCGTTTAGCTTGACAGTTTTTGTTGAAGTTGACAGTTCTTGTTTAGAATGGAAGGCGGTAGAATCCCGGCCTGATTATTAATATAATTTATAATGTTTTGAACATTAAACCACTTCATGTTTCGGTTGTTTGGAAACAAATGTGGAACGGTCAATATTTCACATGCTTTGTACATGAGTAGTTAAGGAATACAGTGGTGTTTGAAAATTAGCATTCCTTTTTATCCGACCCGGCCAGAATCAACCGGTGTGTTGATCTTCGGAGGGAAATAGTCGGAAATACGACAATAATGTTAACCTGGAAGAGGTGTCCTATTTTAATGATCTTGGTGTGATTTTCGACAGTATCTAGTCTTTCATTCTCCCTACATATAGATAGTATAATACTTAAAGGTTTTAGGATGTTGGGTTTTATGAAGCGACATACAAAACATATCTATAACACCATGGCGCTGACTGCTCTTTACAGTATATTGGAGTATTGTTCTGTAATATGGAACCCCTACTACCAGTATCATATCACTAGACTAGAAAGAGTACAAAATAAATTTATGAAATATCTGCTGTTTAAATATAATTTTCCATACAATAATATTCTTTATGAAACTAGAATTCTTTTATGCGGTCTTCAATCTTTACAATACCGTAGACAAAGGGCCCTTATGATTTTTCTTTATAAGCTGCTTAACAGTTCAGTGGACTGCCGGGCCTTACTTGAAGCTGTTTTGTTTCGCGTACCATTGCGGAGAACCAGGCAGGTGCAGTTATTTCATAATCAAACACATAGAACTAACTACGGTCGCAGTGTTTTCATCGAGAGACTGTTATATAACTATAATAGACATTTTTTAAACGGTGACATTTTTGCCATAAGTCTGTCGGTATTAAAGAGAGATTTACTTTTATATTTTAATTCTTAATATTTGTAATGTGTTGTACCATTTAGACGCAAGTTTTGTAGTGTACTGTTTGAATAAATAAAATAATTTAAAAAAAAATTCAAAAGACTATAACTTTCTACTAACTCATTCTTTTCTCTTAACATTTTAAAATTCTCGACAAAATGATATAAACTTTGTTTAAAAAAAATAATAAATAAAATACTTAAACGTGTTCATTGGGTGTGGTGATGGGTGAACCAAAATTTCAACTTTTTTTTCGCAAATTACAAAATATTTTTTTTACAAAAAAAATTCTAGTAGACTTACTATTAAAACTCCTGAACTTGGCATGGGTCCCGTAAGTAGCAACAGAGATATACAACTTTAAAACTCTGTATCCGCCCTGGCCACGTCACTGGGACGGAGCTCCACCCCATTATGCAATACAGGCCCGTAATCATTTGAATGAAAAGGTGGAAGTTTTGAAAACAAAAGTGAGTTTTTGGAAGTACTCATTACCAATAATCATGACCCCTGTGTATTAGTGTCTAGAGTTAAACAAATAGTTCGAACATTTAAAAAATTTCCAACTAAAAATGATATACTACAAAAATGTATCACAAATGATCATGAGAAAGAGCTAAAAGATATATTATAGTGAAAAACGAGATGGAGCTGCTTACTTGACATGCTCGAGCGTTTTACACTATTAGAGAATTTCACAAAAAAAGATCTTATTGATATAAAAATAACACCAATTTTGGATTCAGAAAGTGAGATTCTCAAAGGTGTTGTAAAAGTTCTCCAACCAATAAAAATTGCAATTGAAACCCTATGCCGTCGCGATGTAGATTTATGTAAAGCAGATGCGGCATTAAAGTTCATGTTGAAGGAATTATCCAAAATTAAAACACTACTCAGTACGGAACAAGAGTCATTGAGAACAAGGATTAAGCAACGCAGAACCATTTATTCTGATATTCTCTGTTAGGTATCTCAGAAATCTCGATATTCTAAACTTCGAACAAGATGAGTGCTTCAAAATATCAAATATTTCCCTCATTAACTCTAAATTGCAAACACTTTTAATCAGGCTAGACACAGACAACAAAAGTAAAACAAAACTCGGCGACGAAGATGACATTCCCATTAGAGAAATTTTGAGAGCAGAAGAGAATGAGCCATTCAACGTCAAACTGAAATAAAAAACATTACTAAAATGTTCAGAGTTATTACAAAAGCAAACCAGTCCCCGGATTTGGCCCCCTTGACTTTTTCTTGTGGGGTTTTATAAAGGACAAAGTGATGGCGGCTACTCCTACAACAGTAGTTAGGAAATAGGCACGCGAAATACAAGGAAGCTCCAAATCCTACCACTCTCCACCATTCCAAATCCACCCACTCTTCTCCCCACCACTTTACCCCACTTCTCTCCCCACCACTTTACCCCACTTCTCTCCCCACCACTTTACCCCACTTCTCTCCCCACCACTTTACCCCACTTCTCTCCCCGCCACTTTCTCCTCTCCATACCCCACCGCTTCCCTCCACTCCATATTTAAAGCAATACCGAATGATTCCTTGTTAGTTATGTATCCTCAGTGGTTAGTTGACTTAGCTTTGATATTATATTAAGGTATCATTGTTTAGTTTGCAAATTGCTGTCAGCTGAGGTCAGTTAAAATATCGCAAGAATTTTTATAAAAGAATTGTTGAATAAGTATCAGTCTTTGCTGCTATTTTGTTCAGTTCTCAAGATGTATCAGTGCAGTGATTGTAACAAAACTTTTACTCAGAAATCAAATGTGTATAGACATCAAAGAGAATCATGTCAATATAGACCATCTTGTTCTCGTGAAAAAAGAAAGGCTAATACCCAGGTATGTGATGTGTTCATGAAAAAAGCTAAAATGGAAGATAGACCTCCAATACCAAAACTTACTTTATCACGATGTAAAAATTGTGATACTTGGTATGTGAAAAGTAAACTTGCTGCACATTTACGTTCAAACTTACATAAAAGTAAACTTGTGAAAAGTGACAATGAAGTGCAAATTTTAACTTCCGCGTTTAAAAACAGGATTGTGTCCTACATGCTGCTCCCATCGAAAAAGTATGTAGATGTCGATGATTTTTTTGAAGAAGTGAAACAAAAGTTTATTAGTTTAATTTCTGAACAGGTAGCTAAGCATAGGTGTGTTAAGATTAATGTAGAACTATTTGGTCAATATATCTTACAAGCAAAAGAGACAATCGAAACTAAATCGTTTAATACCAAAAATAAGATCATAACTTCAACAACAGATTTATCTGATATTTATAAGAAGTTTTTGTCTGAAATTAAAGAAAAAGTTTCAATATTCACAGAAAATGGATCAGGATGGGCGTTGGAAAAAATATTACATTTGGAGCTTAACATAAATAAATTTAATCCAATTAGAGCTTCATCGTATATCCCTTTACCAAAACAAATTTTAAATAAACAAGCTGTTATTAATATCAAAAATAATGATTTATATTGTTTCGGATGGAGTGTCATAAGTGCACTGTTTCCTGCTAATATTAATGTTAATATAACGAGTTCATATCCTAATTTTTTTGAGTATTTAAATTTTGAAGGAATAGAGTTTCCTGTAAAGTTAAAAGATATACGAAAATTTGAAACTCTTAATCAAATAGCTGTAAATGTTTACGGTTTAGAAAGTGTTTACGAAGATAGTAAATTCAAGTATGAAGTGGTTGGTCCGCTTCATTACACAAGTAAAAAACTTCCAGTACATATAAATTTGTTGTTGATAAGTGAAGGTGAAAACAATCATTATTGTTGGATTAAGGATATGTCACGGTTACTAGCAACTCAAATTAATAAAAGTCACTTTAAAAAATATTTTTGTGATGGTTGTTTAATTTATTTTACCTCGATGGAAAAATTAAAGTTGCACCAATCACATGATTGTAATCATTTGTTTACAAAAATTCCTACCAATGACATTAAAATAAATAAGTACGGTCAGCATATACCAGAAAATATTTTACAGTTTGAAAATTTTCAAAAACAACTAAAAGTTCCATTTGTTATATATGCAGACTTTGAATGCTTTTTAAAATCTTTGCAGTTTGATCAACCAGATAATGATGAGGATTCATATACTCGTAACACATTTAAACATGAACCTTATGCTTTTTGTTATTTCATTAAATGTTCATATGGTGATTCTTTGTACGTATTAGACTACTATTTTGGTATGGACGCCGCTGATGAATTTTGTAAACGAATTGAAGGTCATGTACATAGAATTTATAATGACCATCTTAAACCTGTAGTAAAAATGCTTCCTTTATCAGATGAAGAGGAGCTGGCTTATAAAAATAGTACAATTTGTCATATATGTAATAAAAAAGTTGAAGAAAATGAAAAAGTAAGAGATCACGATCATTTAACTGGTAAATTTCGAAATGCAGCTCACAGTATTTGCAACTTAAACTTCCAAATTCCAAATTTTATACCCATCTTTTTTCATAATTTAACTGGTTATGATAGTCATTTATTTGTTAAACAATTGTGTTCTGAAGAAGATAATATTCATGTACTTGCACAAACTAAGGAAAAATACATTTCATTTTCAAAATCCATATTAGTTGACAAAGTAAAAGATAAAGACAATAAAGAAAAAAATATATTTATTAAAATGAGATTTTTAGATTCATTCCGTTTCGTTGGTTCCTCTTTGGAAAAGCTTGGTGAAAGCTTGGAACCAAATCAATGCATTGAGATTACAAAAAATTTTGAAGATCCTAACCAGTTTAATGAAATTCGAAAAAAAGGTGTTTATCCTTATTCTTATGTTGATTCTATGGATAAACTGTATGAAAATCAACTTCCAGCTATTGAACATTTTTATGATAAACTTAAAGATGAACCTATGTGTCCGTTGGATTACAATAGAGCAATTAATATTTGGAATTTATTTAATTGTCAAAATCTTATGGATTATACCAAAATTTATTTATTGTCAGATGTTCTCATATTAACAGATTTTTTTGAAGCTTTTCGAAATGTATCTTTAAATAATTTTAAGCTAGATCCTGCACAGTATTATACATTACCAGGTTTAAGTTGGGATTCAATGTTAAAAATGACTAATGTTAAATTAGAATTATTAACGGATACAGATATGATACATTTTTTTAAAAATAATATTAGAGGTGGTGTCTGTCATTGCAGCGTTCGAAAAGCTGAAGCTAATAATCCATTCTTGAAAAATTATGATCCAAGCAAACCAAATTCATTTATAATGTATTTAGACGCAACTAACTTGTATGGACATAGTATGAGGCAATGTCTCCCCGTAAGTGATTTTTCTTGGTTGAACGATGAAGAAACTGAAAAACTTGATGTGATGTCTATACCTGACGATGCTGAATACGGGTATGTTTTGGAAGTAAATTTAAATTATCCCCAACGTTTACATGACGAACACAATGAACTACCTTTTTTGGCTGAAAATATTTGTGCACCAGATTCGAAACAAAAGAAATTAATATGCAATTTAAACCATAAAGAAAAATATGTTATTCATTACCGAAATCTGAAACAGGTGCTTAAAAACGGATTAAAACTAACTAAAATTCATAGAGTTATTAAATTTAAACAAGCTGCATTTCTTAAACAGTACATCGATTTAAATACCGAAATGAGGAACAAATCTAAAAATAAGTTGGAAAAGGATACATATAAATTATTTAATAATGCCATTTACGGTAAATCTTTGGAGAATATTGATAAACGAGTTGACATTAGATTAATCACACACTGGGGGAACATTGGTAAAAAGCAAGGAGCGCAGACATTGATTGCTAAACCAAATTTTAAAGATCGACTAGTCTTTAATGAAAACTTAGTCGCAATACAAATGGAGAGAGTAAAGATAACTTACAACAAACCGGTTTATGTTGGTTTCACAGTCTTGGAATTATCAAAAACCGTTTTATATAATTTTTATTATGATTATATTAAAAGCAAGTATGGAGACGAAGCAATTTTGTTATATACGGATACAGATAGTTTAATTTTATATACATAATATAACTAGGAACAATTCTGTATTAGGACGAATGAAAGATGAGTTTGCGGGTAAACCAATTTTAAGTTTTTATGGGACGGGAGCTAAAGCCTACTGTGTTAATTTAGAGAATAAATCTGAAAAAAAGGCGAAAGGAGTAAAAAAATATGTTATAGAAAATTCCATTACTAAACAAGATTATAAAGATGTAGTTGAAAATTCTGAAACCAAATTTAGAAAAATGAATATATTTCATTCAATTTTACATGATATGTTTACACAATTAAAAAATAACGTTGCTTTGTCTCCAAAAGATGACAAACGCTATATAATTCGAGATTCATTTAGGACTTTAGCTTGGGGACACAAGCATATAAGTATTTTGGATGAGAAATCCAAGACTGACGATGAGATGGTTAATAATGTAATTGATACTCTAAAAGATTTAGTTCATGATGAATATAAAACATAAGAACCCTGGAAAAATCTTTTATTTTGAAAATGGCTCTGCTACCAGTAGGAGTTATATTTCTATCAGCATTCCTTAACAATACTTTGTTCATACAAGTTGATCCTAATGTTCGAGAAGCATTTATTTGTCTATCTGTTAATAATGTAAATAATGATAGTTGGCCTTCAACATGGAAAAGAATGAATATAAATAATGGTTTATTTACCTACAAAATCGATGATAATATTATAAATAATTCTACCGTTGTACAGTATAAGTTAAGATTATATTATTTCAATAAAACTTCAGTAGTGACACAGGAATGGAATCAGTTGTATAGAAAATCTTGTATAGAAGAATGCAATGTAAATGTGTGTATAGTATTATTAAGTATATTGTTAGTAGTGTTTATATGTACTATGGGATATATATTATTCAAAGTATATTTGTATTATAAATACAATTCTCAATAAAAACATATTTATAATAAAGGTTTTTATTCATAACAATGTCTATAATTATATAACAATTTTACGTTTGCTAATGCACAATGCCATGGATTTACATTTTTGTGAAAATAACATTCTGGAATTTTCTTAAATCTACTTAATTTTGGTTCTTGACCAATGGGAATAGCGTATATGAAATCTTCATCCAAAAACTTTTTTAAGTAGTTTATTTTTTCATTCCCTTTCACGTAAATTTTTGGCGATTGGTAAACTTCTAACACATGCTTTAAAATATCATCAATTTCATTAAGTTCTATATTTCCAAATTCCCATTTTAGTCCATGATACTCTTCGGCCCATTTAACCAGTTTGATATCAGAAGCAGATAACATATTTTTTTGAAATGGCGATTTAAACAGATAATTTGAGCAACGAATCCCATCGTAAATCGCTAATTCTTTTGGAAAGGAACAGTTATATCCTTGAATGTCGATAAAAAGTTCTGTCTTACACTCATTCATGGTTTGACGCTAAATGATGTTTAGATCTATAAGATTAGTGTTTAAATCCCCCCCACCTCTCTTACTATCCCCACTACCACGCTTACTATCCCCACTACCACATCTGTCTATTTAAGCAGTCACCCACAGTTCTACTGACATTATTTCCAGCAAGCATCTGAAAATGTATCAACCAACAGGAAACCAACAAGACTTTAGTAAGAAGCGCAATGCAGCTCTCATCAATGAATCCATCTACTACATAAACAAATCCAAATCCAAATGGGTCAGCGTTGGATTTTCCTTAGAGAGAAAATATATTCCTGTTGTTAAACTCTGTGGATACAAATACAATCAAAATGTGATTTTTAATGAAGATCAATGGATTTCCTTCCTAAATAATCAAGGAATTATGTTGAGCTTTATTTATTCCAACAACACCGGGTGGCAACCCATGAAGGGAAATTGTTATGAGATTCACTTTGTGTTTATTGGGGATGCAAGAATAATTAAGATTACACAAGATGGTGGTAATGAAGTTTTCTTAGCTGGTGACACCATAAATGAATTAGTGAACTTGACAAATTTAATCAAATATCGTTTTGATATCTTAAAAAACCAGGAATTTTCCAAATATTATAATATTTTAGTTAGTGGAATCTCTATGAAAAATGGCGATTTGTTAAAAAATGTATATGATGTTATTTCACCTATGGAAAATAGTTTAAATGTTTGCTGTGTTTTAGAATTATTAAACTTTTACTCAGATTGTGTTGTGGAGGATGTAGAAATATTTGCATGTAATGAATTTGTAAAAAGTTGTATTGAAAATAAAAATTTATAAATATATATTTTTCTTTTTATTCCTCCCACCTCCTAAATTAATATTTAAAGCTCTGAACTTACTTTAAGTCTGAACATTCTCCAACAAGATGTGGTTAGCATATGTTCGTGAACGGGTAGCATATAACCTAACAAGTGCTATAGAGAATCTAGCACAACACTTTAGTAATTTAGAATTTGATGCTGAGCATGAAGCCGAGTATGGATTCGAAAGATTCTATACGTATGAGGAATGTATCGATATGGCAAGAAAGTATGAAAAAGCTGCAGAAGCCTGTAACATATATTTACATACTTCTGATATAAGAACTTTTCTGCAAACCATAAAGGAAATGGGATTTGAGGAGCATTTGGATGAAGTAAAGAAGTTCTTATCACCTGAAATTATTCAAGAATTCAACCTAATTTTTTAAAATAAAAAACTTTATTTCATTTATGTGTTTTATTCAATCATTAAATTATTATTATATAAATTGTATACATTAGTAAGTGCACATATACATGGTGATTTAGAATGATAAAAACAATGAGCTTCTTCTTCTTGTAATTTTGGATTTTCATCAAGTTCTATGACTGGTTTTAATGAATATTTTCGAATGTATTCGGATTTCTCTCTCCCTTTCACATAAACATGATCTACTTTCTCTGTTAAATTCTTTTCACTAACCACACAGCTTGTTTGTGTAAGTCAGGTGGCAGGTATTTTAGATCAAATGGTGCTTTAAAAACATAGTGACAAGTCTTGCTTCCATCATAGGCAGCCAACTCTTTGGGAATAAACTTCTTATTTTCTATGTTAAATCCCTGCACATCGACAATTAATAACCTCATAATTTCAAAAATGAGAATTGTTTAATCATAGATTTCTTGTCAGAATATTCTTGTAGTTGTTGTTTTAATTTTTTCAGCTCTTCTAAAAAGTAGGATACTCGAAGTTCCAGTTCTTCACCCATAATGGTACGAAAGAATAGTAGAGCATTGACTTTATATAAAATATTAGACATGCGCTTTAAAGTTGTCTAACATTTTTGGTTAATGGATTGTAGCTAAATACTCTCTCATGAATAATAAGACAATAGCAGTGCATACACAAGCTGAACGTCCAACATTTTACGTAGGATTGCACGATGCAATATCTCAACCTACGCAGTCTGCGTACACTCCTATGTTGCGCATTTGGTGCAACTACCTGCTCGTCGTCACTGGAATAACCACTATCCGAACTTGATGTCATCTTGCCAATAATAACCTCATAACTTAATAAGCGAAAATTATTTAATCATAGATTTCTTGTCAGAATATTCTTGTAGTTGTTTTAATTTTTTCAGCTCTTCTAAAAAGTAGGACACTTGAAGTTCTAGATCTTCACCCATAATGGTAGGAAAGAATAGTAGAGCATTGATTTTATGTAAAATATTAGACATGCGCTTTAAAGTTGTCTAACATTTTTGGTTAATGGATTGTAGCTAAATACTTTGTCATGCATAATAAGACAATAGGCAGATATTTTGTCTATAAGATCATCATGTAATTCAAACTCAACTCTCATAACAATAGGCCCGGATTCAATTGTTTCTTTCTGATGTGAACAATCGATATATACGATAGGAGCATAAGTATTAAATTCCTTTGGAGAAAAAATGGGCTCAGGTGTTAATCCATAGTAAGATTTTTGAAATTGTGAAAACATTTCGTATAGTGATGCAAATTTATTTTTAGCAAAGTGTAAATATAGGTCGTTGTAGGGATATCTCTCAGAGTTTAAAAATACTTTGATGTTTCGTAATTTAACGTTGGAAAATAGAGACATATCAGTTGTCGATTTATCCCTTAAGTCTTTTTGAAAAGCAATTGCTACATGACGTGGGGTATTAACTTTTGTCGATGTTTTGACAGGCCAGTTATGACGATTAGTTTTTAATAATTCCGGGTATTCAATCAGTTCCCAACTCCGGAAAGCGATTATTATATCAGTATTCTTATTAATTATTTTAGATAATGCCAATTCTTGAGGAATAGCTACTGAAATGTGAGGTATATTCCAAGTTAGCTTTGTAAGCTCAATTTTTGGATTTTCGTCTGCAGTATTAATTGTAGCATTTTTGTCTGAATTATCGCGTACTAAAATAAGTTCTTGTTTGGCATTTAAAATAATTTTTTTGTAGTCTTCAAAAAATCCCATTAAGAATTTAAGTGGAATGCAAACATTAAATAATCCTGTTGTTGCATCAACAACTTGTGAAGATTCCATAGGAAACCAACCTGCGTTTTTAAGTTTATTGCATTCATTTTTATTATATGACAAATATCCCTTTATTGTCGAAGTTAACCCAACATCTCTAACTGAATCTATTGTAACACCGTTTAGTTGATAGCGCATTTCTTTAAAAAGGAACGCAATCCCATTGTTTATCAATTTTAATGTATTTGAGATAGCATTATTATCTTTTGTTAGTTTGCCCTCTATGTAAAGAAAGCTTTCGGAAGGAAGAGTATACTTGTCTACTTCATGAACAGGTATTATAATTTCATCGTTATTTCCCAATTTAGTAGGTAGGTATGGTTCATAACCATGAACTTCGGAATGCACAATTGAATTATCTATGAAAAGACCTTCTGCTACGTTAAGGATATCCATTATACTAAAACCTTTAAACCTAGAGATTTCAAAAAGCTTATATTTTCAGGTGTTATCCCTTGTGTGTTTCTCTTTCTACTAATCTTTGGTTTACGGTGTTTAGTCTTCTTATAGTTTTTATTAATTTTTGTGGGTAAATTGGAGGTTTTTCTATTATAAAGGATAACCATTATACTTCTTTTATATGCAACCTTATTGTTACAGTTTCGTTTCGAAAATCAACAATATTTAAATCTTGGTCTATTACCTTTATTGTTATTTTATCTATTACTTTTACTGTAACAGGAAAATAAATAATATTTTGAGGACTTTCTATTATTTTAAATCCAGGGCTAACATTAGGGAAAAACTGATGAATAATGTGTACTGGCTTTCCGTTCAGATAGGAACCTTCTGCGATACTGCAGTCTATGCATAAAGAATTAACTTTTATAATCTCTGCTGGATTTTGCGATGTTCTTGGAACTCCATCACCAGATACAATGCCCTTATTAAAACCCAAAAGTTTTCCTATTGTTCCATCTTTAAAAATAATATCTGTAGTAGACTTTATTGTTGATTTTAATGTGTTGTTATTTGCATAGAGGTGAAACGAAATATTTCTTTTTTGGAATTCACTCTGTGAATATTTATTAACATCGTCCATTTCATAACTTCCCGTAGGAATTGTTAAAAATTCATTATTTTTTCCAAAATATACTTTATTATTACTTTTATCAATATTTGGTATTGCATTAAAACTTTCAAAGTTGGTAAGTCCGACAACGTAGGAAGTGTTAGGATCTAAGTAAATAGGTGGATGGAAATCTGCTTGAAGTATAGCTGAATTTGCGGAAAGAGCTATAGTAAACGACATGATGGTCGTAATAAGAATAAAATGGAAACACAATTACGTATTATTATAAATAAACTGTAAGGATAACTGTCCACAAGTTGAGGTATTAAAAGATTGATATTTATCATAGTTATATTTAATATTGTTGTTGCTACCATCGCTATAGAAATAAGTTATAACTTCATTTGGTGGTCGTAGATTTCCAAAACTATCAAAGTAAGTTATGTTATTATTATTTTTAACATACGCCGTCCAGTGAGTGCCTTCCCCCATATCGTCATCTAAATTTATAATACCTGTTTCATATTTTTTTATTTTTTTGGGTAACTTGTTTCTCATAAAGACACCTCTAAAATGTAGCAACTTTAATATTTTCGCATACTTTAATAAATCTATATTTGTCAAAGGTCGGCGAGGTAGCAAATTTAACAGTTTTTTGAATATGGTTTTAAATATAGACCACACCCTTTCTTATATGGTTTTAAATAAAGACCTTTTCCAATTGATATTTTTTCCATTTCTTTGTTGTGTCTTGTTTGCTCTTCTAACTTCTTTTGTGCATTTTTGGTGGAATTTACTGCTTGGGCAATGCCAGCAGCGCCCCCGCTTAGGGCTCCTAGAGCAGATAAACCAGCAAAAATAGGTATTAAAGGTAAAATTCCACCAGTTTTTGGAATTGGAATAATTCTTTGTTTAGGTTGTTTTATTTTTAATTTTTTAATTGATGACAAAGCAGTGCCGGCAGCGTTTCTTATATTAGCAAATTTTTTCCCAGCTAGCTCTTTACGTGCTTTTCTTACGACTTGGTTAAAGGATATTTGACCTCCTTTCTTGCGTTTTTGTTTCCGTTTTCTTATTCCCATGCCGAGTTTTGTTTTTGCTTTCATGATTCCGGCCACAGCCAAGGATGACAGTTTTTCGCCTAGATTTGAATCAGAAGCTTTGAATCTATTAAATGCCTTTTTAGCTAATACTTTATCTGCCTCGTTTCTGTTTTTTAAATCGGAATATTCCGAATATGCTATATCGTGCTCTTTGCAAGCTTCGTCTAATAAATTAATTCCCTTATCACCTCGAGCAAGCCTTTTATTTAACTTTGTACCAGGTCCACAAAAGTTATAAGAAGGAATATGGAGCTCTACTGGTAATTTATTAATAAGAGTATTTAATAAACCACTACCTGTTCTCTGTCCTTCCACACAGTGAATGACATTATTATGTCTAATCATTATATATAAATGATTTTAAAACGCAAATAACCGTACTTAAATAGCGATGTTCAAACAATGAAGATCAAAAAACAAGATTTTTCTTTACCGATAAAAAATTTTGATTTATGTCATGATAATTATCGAAAACATGGACAATTATTTGGTGGAAACTGTAAAAGATGTTTAATAGTAGGACCATCGGGTTGTGGGAAGACAAATGTTATGACTTCCCTTATAACACACGCTAATGGATTAAGATTTGAAAATATATATGTGTACTCAAAATCCTTATATCAATCAAAATATGAATATTTAAAAAGGCTTTTTGCACCACTAAAGTTTATTGGTTATTTTGAATCATCGAACGCTGAGGATATTGTTTCACCCACTGAAATAAAACCAAACTCACTGATTATATTTGATGATATAGTATGCACTGATCAAAGTCTTATGAGGGATTATTTTTGTTTTGGACGTCATAAAAATACAGATTGTTTTTATTTGTGTCAAACATATTCATCAATCCCTAAACAACTTATACGTGATAATGCCAACCTCTTGGTAATTTTTCAACAGGATGCTACAAACTTGAAACATATATATGATGATCATTTAAATGGTGACATGAGCTTTCAAGAGTTTAAAAACTTGTGTTCAATGTGTTGGAAACATAAATATGACTTTGTCGTTATTGATAAAGACTGCCAATTTAATGGTGGTCGCTATAGAAAAGGATTTGATAATTTTATTTCCACTATATAACTCTCTGACAAAACGATAATTTTCTAGTATACAACCTACCTTTTGTAAAGATGGACGAAAAAACAGCGAAAGAGTTGGTAAAAACTAGAAAAGCTGTCAGACAAAAGTATAAAGCTTTAAAATCAGATTTATCTGATAAAGAAATTCGTATGGAAAAAGAATATAAACCAATAACTCAACCTTTGCATGAGTTAATTCAGACAATTAAAACAGAACCGTTCATTAAAAAAGAAGTATATTCACCACAATTAGTTTCGACCCCAAAATTTCAATTTCCTACGCCAGAGATCAATCAAAGGAAATCAAATGCATATAGTAAATATCTTTCAACGCACATGCCCTCACTTTTAGGAGATGATGAAGTATTTGGGGAAGATTCGCAACAGTCAGGAGAATCAAGCCCTGAAACAACAATTGAACCAACTATAGGTGAGTTGCGACAAGATGTTTTAGAATTAACAAGAACACCTGCTTATGAAGAATATTTGGAAGCATATCATTCACTTCTAAGACCATTCGTGGATGGGCTAATAAAAGACACGGAAGGCAAATTTGATAACAAATATGGTTTTAGACATGATGTTGATGCAGATAAATATAAGATTGCTAAGTCTGTGGTGGATTTCATAGGAAAAGATTTTAAAGTTGAAGGAGTTAGGTATGAGGGAACACCTGGATTGTATGAGCTTCTTTTTAAAAAAGAACCTGTTGGTTATACATCAAATGATATGGAAAATTATATGGATGTTTTGAATAGGACAAATGCATATAGACGAAATTTTGATCCTGATAGTCAAATTCAAGGTTCGACCGACATTAAATACTTGACAATAGTTAAACCTTACTTATTACAAAAAGGTATATTAAAACGTGGAAGCACAACAGAGACAGGTTATCGTGCAATACTACCAAGTACTTCGCGTTTGTTACCTCCACAAAGACCGCGTTCTACAAGAAATCTGTCTACAAAAAGTGGAAAGGGGGGAGCTATGTTAAATCTATCAAAACAAAAAATGGATTACGTTTATTATGACGATCCAAACGAAATCATAGATAGATTGAAATTGTTAATGTCATCGCAAATGGCTGGACATACTGGTCATCAAAATGAAATAATATCGATTTTAGAAGAACTAAGAGAAGCAAAAATAATTAAATAAATACTAAGTCTCACATGTTTATTCCTTATTCAACCGCTGGCAACAACCATGTCTATTGACAAGTTTGGTTCCCACATCTTTGGCAAAGATAATAAAGAACATAACATTATAAAACTTGTTGACCTTAGTGCTGTTAAACTATATTATAATTTGGTATTACCTTTCTTGGGAAATTACTCTCTGTCCGATAGAGTTTACCATTTATTACAAGACAAACGAATTACATATGTTTTTCCTATGGAATCTGCTACAATAATTGGGGCAGAGTATCCAAAACAATATGTTTTTTTAAAAATTAATGGAAAAAAGATCACTGACCCTGTAGGTATTCGGTTAAAGAAAGGGGATGTTCTTTCTTTTCATCGTCCTGAAAATAGCCATTTAGAAGATTTTTATGGTGAATTGTTAATAAAATGTCCTGTAGAAGTAACAAACTAAACATTTAGAAGTCATGAGTAAACAAACCAACATCAAGGAAGATCTAGTCAACGAGTTACATAAACCGGCTAGAAAAAATTTTAGACGACGACGGGTTATTATTAAAAATTTAAACGACTTATGGCAAGCAGATTTGGTGGAAATGATACCTTATGCAAAACTAAATAAAGGATATAGATATATTTTAGTTGTTATAAACACATTTTCCAAATATGTTTGGGTTCAACCTGTTAAAAGAAAAACTGCTGAGGAAGTAACTTTAGCTATGGAAAAAATTTTAAAGCTTGCGAAAACTCCTCCAACTAACATACATACAGATCAAGGAAGAGAATTTTTCAACAAAAACTTTAATAAATTAATGGAGAAATATAACATTAATCACTACAGTACATTTTCCACAGTGAAAGCAAGTATTGTTGAAAGGGTCAACAGAACTTTAAAAACTCTCATGTGGAAACAGTTTAGCTTGCAAGGCAATTATAAATGGTTAGATATCTTAAATAATATTGTTTTTAAGTATAATACAACTAAACACAGAACAACAGGATTAAAACCTATAGATATAAATGAAGAAAATGAAAAAGATGTTCTAAAATCAACTTATAATAATATAAAAACACTTGACCCCAGAAAATCAAAATTTAAACAAGGGGATTATGTTAGAGTTAGTAAATACAGGGAGGCTTTTCAAAAGGGATATACACCAAACTGGTCAAATGAAATTTTTCAAATTAAAGAAATTAAATTAACCAACCCAAGAACATATCTGCTGACAGATGACAAAAATGAACTAATTTTAGGTAGTTCTCATGAACCAGAGTTGCAGAAAGTCAAACATTCAAACGTGTATCTCGTGGAAAAGGTGCTAAGAAGAAAGGGAAATAAAGTTTATGTCAAATGGTTGGGAATGGACAAATCACACAATTCTTGGATATTAAAAAAAGATGTAATATAGCAAAATAAAAAACTTTATATTTAACAACATGGTTTTATTTACTTCTCATCATGTCACTTATGTACAACAATATCACTAGAGCTTGATCAGTACTGTCATTTTTCTTCACAAGAATCTTTTCCTTAGTCTCTTTTAAAACAATTGAGAAATAGAATCTTCTGCAAAGAGGACAATGTGCGTTGGTTTTTGACCACTCTGTTAAGCACTTTATACAAAATTTGTGTGTGCACGAATTGGGTGTGCAAATTTCTTCTCTTCTCATGGAATATAAACAAACAGGGCATCTGCTTCTGTCTTCTTGTTTAAGTTTTTTCACCGATTTTCTGCAACCAACCAGCTTTCGTTTTTGAATCATATTTATGTATTATTTCTAGCAAATAATGCTTTAGAAAATGTGTGCGTATAAATTTATAGATATTCCCCCACTTAGTACTGCAAGTCAAACTCGCATGGGTGGGAAAATATTCCCCACTTAGTACTGCAAGTTAAGGAGGAGGTGGGAGGATATGACGTTGAATTGGTCGTACTCAAAAATTATTTAAAACGTTCATTGTATATTTTGTTCCTAAAATTTTCATCCAAAACATCCCTTAGGAGCTTCTCAGCATATTGAAGTCTATTTTGAAAGCGGTAGCGATCCAACACATACTGTTCGTAATCACTTTTGCGAGATTCTCTATATGCAAAATTCCATGCAAACAATACATGGATTTTATTCATATTTTCGTTAAATGTTACAGCTTTCATATTTTAATCGGAACTGTAGTTGTCAAATTGTTGCAATGTATATATACTCATTCTTGTAGCTTAAACCAGTTCAAATCAACAAAAAACTTTCTTCTCCGAAACTATGAACAGTATTTCTAGTTTACTTGTATTCGTAGCAGTAACCTGTCTAAATATTATTAACTAATTTTGTCTATAAAGTTGTTAAATATCGATATATCTTGTGGTTAAATAAATAATTTTCCTACTACTCAGCGTTTTCTTCCTTCAATACCTTTATTACATATCGTTCTCATAGTGACTTCGCTAAAAACACCAACTTGCTTGCCTAGCTGTCGCAAGCCTATATGTTATGAGCTAAATATTTTATGAGAAGTCGATGGTGAGATCGGCTAACGCGCTGGTAATTCCAATTCCATTCCAATTTCGATGCAGTTAGGCCCCAAATAGATAGTGTCCCCCAAGTAGGTGATGCCACCTCAAGTAATGTGTGACAGATGACGTATGATAGTTGTCATATGACAGTTGACAGATGACAGTTGACAGATGGCAGTTGACAGATGACGTATGACGTATGACAGGTGACAGATGACAGATGACGTATGACAGGTGACAGATGACAGTTGACAGATGATGTATGACAGGTGACGTATGTGCGCGCAGGTTTGGTTTGATACTGACACATGTGGTATGGCTGGGTTTGATACTGACGTCATATATCACAAGATAAAATCCCACCGGTGGACGACGGGCGCAGAACATATCATCTATCTCTACTAACGCATATGTGTTGAGCTAAATTAAAATTTTTTAAAAAATGTGAAAGGACAAAAGTTGTTTCTTATGCCGTATGAAATACTTTTTGTTAAGAAACTTTTTCTCTAAAACCAATGTTTTAACAGTTATAGGAAAATAAACAATTTAATTGTTTATAACAATTGATCGCGCTAGAATTTTTCAATCCTGATAATTTTGGCTCAATCTACAGCTAATTGTTAATGTTCGTGAATTTTTTCAGATTTTTCTGAGTAATCCTTCTGGTGATATTATAATTTAAGGGATTTTCCCAAAATAACGCATAAAAAAATAAATCATATATTGTTAAATTCGTGCTTCAATAGGCTTTCATTTGATACCATACCCTTAAATTTTTTTCCATTCCCGCAGAATTAAAATTCCGATTTTATACTTTAAGTTGCATTTTAGCAGCACACTGTATCTCTATGCCAACTTTTTACGTCGAATTCAAAGAAAATCGCCTGTGACAGATGGACACTGAATTTTGTGTGTTTATCGACACAAAACTTAGGAAATTTTAAATATAAACTTGACAACATCTGCTTTTTCGCGGCTTCGACTAGTTGACCTCGATGGTCAGTGCTCTTATACGACAAGTCCACCGGTACTGTTATATCGAAACGAAGAATAAAGCAAGTTCGAAAGTGAAACGCGTGTACGTTGTATCTAGGTATTTACTAACCTACCTACATAGTTTATTTGTTATGCGATTAAGTGATTATTATTTATTTATTTACGAGTACTAAATAAGTTTCTTTTTGATGTGATTTATGTGGTAATTAGTTTTGTAAACTGTGTAAAGTGCAGTGGCAATAAAATTCGAGGGTAAGCCTGTTTTAATTTAATTTTAAAGATTTTTACGCTTAGGTCCACTAGGAAGGTAATTTAGTACTGGCTTAAATTAAGATCTTATAGTTGATCAGCTATGTTTTGTTATTGTTAATAAGTCGTCATTAAAAACTTATGAATTATTGTGATATTTCAACGATTTTCTTGGTTTCCAAATGATTTTCGTCTTGGAATGAGTTGCTAGAGTGAATTTAGTTTTATTATTGTACGTACTAAAATTGCTCTGTTCTTTATAAATTTGCGAAAAAGCTCAGAAATACATTAATAGTATAAACCTTAGGTGTCTTATTCTTACACTTATCAGTTAAAAGTTTTGCTTGTCAAATTAGACTGGAGAATATGACTGTCAGTTTTTTACTTGAGATAAAGCTTGGATTTAAGTACTAATTCTATTATTTCCCTACAAATTATTCTAAGTTCTATGCAAGTACTAATGCAGCTATAATTGGGGTTTTACTAGCCTAAGTAAATAAAACAAAATAAAATGTTTCGTAATCTCTAGGGTTATATAGAGACGTAGGTATATTTATTTATATATATTTACAAGGTTTAAAACATTTTTTAAAATAATTTTTTTCTCTTGGCAATCTGGTCGTTTAATTTTTCTTCTTTGTTTGAATTAGCGAACATCACAACAAGATTTCTTTTTTTCTCCTCAAGCACTAACAAAAGTTCTTTGAAATCTTCTATTTGTTGTTCAGCACTGAGTTTCTTAATTTTTGTTTCTTTAATTGAGGTGTTGATGTCTTTGATTCGTTTCAAGTGGTTAATCCATCTCTGCTGGCGGTTCTCTGGGTGGTAATGTTCTTCTTGGCTGCCAATTCCTTCTGGCTGTTGAAACTCTGGTTGTGCGTTTGGAAAAACTTCTTGGTTGGCCATTCCTTCTGGCTGTTGAAACTCTGGTTGTGCGTTTGGAAAAACTTCTTGGTTGCCCATTCCTTCTGGCTGTTGAAACTCTGGTTGAGCGCTTGGAAAAATTTCTTGGTTGTCCATTCCTTCTGGCTGTTGAAACTCTGGTTGAGCGCTTGGAAAAAGTTCTTGGTTGCCCATTCCTTCTGGCTGTTGAAACTCTGATTGAGCGCTTGGAAAAATTTCTTGGTTGCCCATTCCTTCTGGCTGTTGAAACTCTGGTTGAGCGCTTGGAAAAATTTCTTGGTTGCCCATTCCTTCTGGCTGTTGAAACTCTGGTTGTGCGTTTGGAAAAATTTCTTGGTTGTCCATTCCTTCTGGCTGTTGAAACTCTGGTTGAGTGCTTGGAAAAATTTCTTGGTTGCCCATTCCTTCTGGCTGTTGAAACTCTGGTTGAGCTATTGCTTCATCCCACTGAGGAAGGTTTCCATTGATGTATTCTTCAATGTTTTTCGCAGCTAAATAGGTCTCTGTTGGCGAAGATGGCGGTGTTTGGAATTCTTGTGGAGAAGTTGGTTTATCAAAAAAAAAATCCATTAGTGGATTCGGCACATCACCTTCAAATTGTATTGGTTCTTGTTTGATTAATATATTTTGTAGAATTTTAATTGATGGTTTGCCCGACATTTTTAAAATCTTGTAAATATATATAAATATATGTACGTCTCTATACAAGCTAGAGATTGCGAATGGTCTCAGCCTAGCCCTTGGTTTCATTTATATTAAACCAAAGTCGAAAAAATATACTTGTTCACATAATTATCTAGCATCTAGGATTGTAAAAATGTATCCCGTCGGCGTAACATGAGCGAATAACTAGCATCTTGGATTGTAAAAATGCATCTCGTTGCCCGGCGAAGGCGCCTAGATTTTGTAAAAATGAATCCAACTAGACATTGACCGGGCAGTGAACTAAGATTGTAAAAATGAAGCTAGGACAGGAGAGTATTTGCGAATTTAAAATATCAATGCATGGGTGCATAATATCTTTAATGGCATTGGCAACATTGTACAAAAACAATTTTAATAATTGATTTAAATGTAAAAAACAATTTTTACTAATTGATTAAAATTATCTACATACTCCGTTATGACTGCATTATTCACTAAGAAATATTTTCCCTAGTTCGTCTCTGTGGAAAGTAGATTTTTTAAAACAAGTACCTGCGAATGCCCGGTCGAAGTCTTCTAAGTAATTATATTCCAGTATGTTGTTTCGATCTTAGTAAATTGCAGAGCAGAATATTACTTTAAAGTAGTACGTTTAAATTGTCCATTTATTTTAATGAGATTCTGCTATGATAAAGACGGTTTAAATTATACAGGATGGGATAAAATAAAAAATAGAAGCGAATGTGGGAATGGAGATGCAACATAAAAATTAAAGTCATTGGCTTTGCATTGCCAAGGTAAAATGCGTTCGTTGAACAACAGAATGTGGGAACTGGGATGCACTATAAAAATTAGCTTCGTGTTTTCGCATAGAAAATAAAACAGAAAATAGAATATACTGAATATTATTGAGCTTGATGATTTTTTTTACAAATGCGACGCTTTTTCATGAATGCCATTTCTTAGGGATTCTTGTATTTCCTGATGTTGTTCTACCTAGATATAAATAATACAGGATCTATTGAAATAAATATTTTTATTATAAATTAAATATTTACAGGCTGAGTTGAGAAGTTACAAAAATAGCATTGTCTTTGGGATGACGGTGGTCCATCTACATGGGTTTTCCAGTCTGGCCTATTATAATGTAGGTAGCATGGTAAATTAATTTGTAAATTGAAGCTGATCTTATATTCTTCAGGTAAATTTGACCAAATTTCAAGTAATTCTAAAGGTTTTGCATATCTAATCAGGTACTCCAAAGGTATTAGTTTCAGTTCTTCAAAGCTCAATTCAATAAGTTGTCGTTTGTCATTCATAAGATCCATTAATAAATTGACGGCTGCACATGTCATTTTTTCTGGTTTAAGTCTGCTTCCAGTTCTTGAATTCTTCTACGCTCGGCTTCTCGAAATTTCTTTTTAGCACTCTTGGAGAGATTAGGTGGAGGTTTTCTTAAAATTAAATTGTTTTCTATGTACTCTTGTGGATTGTAAGTTCCACAAGTTTCTGTGTCCCAGGAGAGATCCGCAGGTACCGGCAAAGGATCGTGAGTTTCACAAGGCTCTGCGTCCCAGGAGAGATCGACAGGTACTGGCAAAGGCATTGTTGTGAATTTTGTTTTATTATAACTTTAAGGAGTTTATATAGAGTAGTGTTAAGAGTGGGTGGATTTTGGTAGGGAGTGTGGGGATTTGGTAGGGAGAAGAGTGGGGGGTTTTGGAATGGTGAAGAGTGGGGGCTTTTGGAATGGTGGAGAGTGGTAGGATTTGGAGCTTCCTTGTATTTCGCGTGCCTATTTCCTAACTACTTACAACTTCAGATGATATGAAATACCGAATCAGCTTTGCCTGTTTATCAGTGACACCTGAAATGGTACAGCGGTTACGAAATTCATTTAGAAAGCAAGAGAATAGTATATTGTACAACGAGCATGGAATGACATGCATTTCCTACGAGTATGACGTTTGCAGCATGAGCCGCAGGCGAATGCTGCAAATCATACGAGTAGGAAATGGTCATTCCATGCGAGTTTTACACTATACTTTTTCTACGAATGTTACCGTTACATAAAATGGGATTAGTAATATTTTTCCTTTTAAGATGTCAAAAAATGTCAATCTGACATTCCACAAATAAAAATTATAAAGATTTGGATGTCAACGCCACCTTTGTAAAAAATACCCGTGCACAATGGGAACTTTGTAGTTCAATCACCATGGTGATTGAAGCACAATGAAAATGTGTAAAACACAATGCACCATGTTCCGAAATTACTATTGAACATACAATAAAGGTTTTTATTGACATTCGTAGAAAAAGTATCTGGAAGTTGAGGGGGATATTTCGAACAACTTATCACGCACGACAGAGGTTAAATAATTTGAAATTAAATGGTAAATACTTTTTTTTGTTATAACCTAATAATTCCGTAACCAAAAGAGCAAATAAAAAAAATGTTGAACACATACGTAGTTTTTTACGTAGATTCGAATTCTGTTTACAAAAGTACATCATCCCATTTAAAATTCAAAAGTTACTCCTCGCCCCTCAAAATAGCGAGAGGGGGTAAATCTCAAAAATATGTCCTCCATCTCCCTATTAACTCACCAAAATTTCGTGAAAATATTTTAAATCGTTTTCGAAATATCGCCTTGTAGCAGTTTAAATAACTCACCCTGTATAAAAGATGTAATAAAAAAGGCGTATTCTATATAATTTCAAATCACGCATATTTAATAATGGTGTAAAATTAAAAATTATGAATTTTGGTATTTTAAGTAATCTAGATCTAGATTACTGTAAATTAAAATAAATTAAAAACAATAGTAAAATAAAAATAAAAACTATAATAAAAACAATAGTAAAAATAAAAAACTTCAAATTTTACATAACTACATTGGGTTATTAAAACCTCTTAAAACATGGTCTTTGTTTGAGCTATGTACCTTAATTAATTAGGAAACAAAAGAAGAAGTCTTATTCATCAAGCAATTTCATGTATGTTGTGCAATTTTAAACAGTATTTTTTACTTTATTTCGAGAATGTAAATTTAGAAAGAGTATTGAGATTAAAGCTTTCAGTCATAATTTAGAATTTTCCTACAATGCATGGTGAAAATAAAAAAACAGTTATTTTTTATTGCAGTTTAAAAAGTATTTTTATGTGTATACCGTAAGGAATAGACACTCAAATGCATTACAAATTTAAATTGAATAATTAAAACAATAAAACAGATGTGCTCACTGTGATATTCTAATATTTAGAAATAGGTAGTATTATTAAAACCACCCGAAGTATTTTCACTCTAGGGTTAGAACTACAACATACAAATTGGCTAATACCCTAAGCGATCTATCGTTAAAAATCATGATTTCAAGATATTGTTATTTTATTTTCCCGAACTCTTACTTTTAAAAAGAAGGAATGCTAATTAACTTCCAGATCTATTTATTAATTCAATAAACAGTTTTTCCTTTATAGCCCTAAAAAAATTCTAATCCTGTGTTTTATTCTCAAAAATAAGTCAGTGATTGTCACGTACACCTAAGTTTATAAAACTGTTCGGACCAAGCTTTTAAGCAGCAGTAGTAAGGTTATTCTCTTGTTGTTAATTAAGCTTCTTAAATATTTCTTTCCCTGTATGCAAATAAAATAATCAAGTTAAAATTGCGGCGAAGTTGTTTGTGTTTGGGAAGTTACCAGAGACCCCACATAACATTGGAGCGGTTGGCGAGAATTTTGCAAATTTGCAGCAGTTACGATTTGGGCCGAGAAAATTCCCGAATCGACAATTGAACAAATCGGCGAGTTTCAACTCTTAGACTTCTGAAGAATCACCGTTTTTTTCGACATCGGTGAAGATTACAGGCACTGCGCTGAAATAGACAAACCAAAGATAGCGAACCACTTCACAACACAAGGGTAAGTCGTACTTTTTTCCTTCATTGTCCTTTTTCGTATCTTTTTTCCTGATAAAGTTCTTACTTTTGGTAAAATTTCACTTCAATCTTTTGTTTTTTGGTTTGCTCTTATACTTATTTTGAAGAGAGATGCTTACCACAGACGCGTCTAACTATGCCGTTGCATTGGCGCTATTCTTTGACAGGGTGAAATTGATAAGGATCTTCCGATTGCCTATGCCTCACGATTTCTCACGAACCCTAAACAAAGCCGAGTGCAATTATTACACGATCGAACGCCAATTATTAGCTATCGTTTGGGCTGTTCAACATTCGTAGTTATAGGGTAGAAAGTTTATTATTTTAAAGTATGACCGACCACTAACTTGGCTTTCTAATTGTAGAGAGCCACATGGTCGTCTTATTCGATGAAGACTAAAACTCGAAGAATTTTCTTACAAATTACGTCATAAGCCCGGCAGGGTTAATTCTAATGTTGATGCGCTTTCTTGCAACCCTGTTCAAATTAATTCCCTGACGAAATCACAAACGGCAGAAGAACACTGTAATGAATTTGTAAAATATCATTATAAAAATCAGAAAATCCCAAAAAATAGGGATATACGTTAAACCATGGGAGGGTATTTATAACTCTGGGGAAATAAAATTCCAATGGGGACAAAATTAAATCTTTTCTTAAAAACAAATTCAGGGGAACTCGGTGATGTGCAGGACGTCTTTCCCCGATATTCTTTGAAAAATTTGAAAGTAGTCACTTCATAGTAGAAGCCGGGAGGGACCGTTTTTCACCCCAGCCACGTTCAGGGAACTCTCTGCAGAGGTTTTCTGGGCGTGAAAATTAATTATTTGAGATCGTAGCCGTTTGGAAAATTATTTCAAATTTAACGAAGAGTGAAATTGTGCGGCATTCCATCCCTGGTGGGGAATCTCAAATGCTAAATACTGGAAGCCCCCTGCTACTCTGGTGGGTTTAGGCAGATTATTACACCTGACGGATCCATTTCAAAAGCGCCCCTGCCACACCGATTAATAATACGCCAAACATAGTCATCAAAACTTATGTTGAAGTTAACCAAAAATGTTATAGGCTAGTATAGCAAATAAGCGCTAGAAGAAGAACAGGAATTCTTTTATCTTACAAAAAGAACAGGAATCGACAATTCGCAAAGTTCGTGTACACTTTCAGTTATTTTTGCGCCTTGGAGAGGGGGTGTTGCGAAACTAGCTTTTCACAATGCCCTGTCAATGGAAACTGAAAAAACTTGACAAAAATCAATTGTCAAGGAAATCCTTAAAAACAATATAATCCAATTAAATCGAAAAAGGTTTTGCGAAAACTCCATGAGCAAACTCCGGATGGACGTGCTCGTACAGTGGCAGGGCTTTTAATGACAATGTTGACCGCCGCAGAATATTTAAATGGGAGTTAACTCCCTTAGCAGTAATGACGTCTCGCCCAAAATCATCGAAAGTCGTTGCGATTGGTTACTTGGCTTGGATATACTAGAGAAATTATTCACAAGCGGCACAACAGCTTGGACGTTAGAAATAAATAATAAGAGATTATTACCCAGGAAACCAACGGCAGTCCGGAAACAGTCGGTCGCCTGTCGGCACTGGTGGGAAGTCGGCGGCTCTTTTTGGCTCTTCTGACTGCATACGGTACGCGCGTGTGATTTCCGTGCGATGAAGTGCCAGCCTTCAACCTAAAGCGTCACGGACTCGGCACACCAGAAACGATACTTAAGTTTCGAATCGAACGCCGTTACGATTCTGGCAGCCCAGTTGCGAACATCAGCTTTAGCACCGAATTCGATTTTTAAGCGGCTGGCCTTTCTTCTTGTTGGAGAATGCACTGAACATGCGTGATAGTAATTTTCGAGTTTACAGGACGGTGCGACTCGATAGTCGATAACAACGAATCGCCATTTTTTTGTGGAATTTGCGTATAGACGTGTTTGGTATTTTTTGTGTATTGTTCAGTTGTTCGCCTATATTTTTTTTGAATGAGTATTGTAGCATTTTCATTGATGATCTCAATTTTTATTGGTCCTTGGTTTGTATATGTTTGTATATGTAATATGTTTTTAAATAAATTTTTCCACTACTTTATAATAAAATAATTATTATAGTTTAATATATATTTTTAAAAGAACAAAACTTTTATAAAGAACAAAATGAACTGTATATTCAAATGCATATAATTTAAGAGGGTTAACATTGATTATTCTAGAAACATTTTTATAAAAAAAGTTTTGATTTTAAAAAATAAATGCATTTTAGCCGGCATATGTACCACAAGTTTATGGACAAAAATTTTGAATTCACATTTAAAATGTCTTGTCTAGAATTGATATAACAGCAAGTGCCAATTATTTTTGTTAATTTCCAGTGAGTATTTTGCTGTAAAAGTATTTCTAAAATGCCCAATGCGAACAATCATAAAATTTGTATAAAATCACGCATTACTGCTCCTAGCCCGCCTAGCCGTGGGCGGGCCATCCACTGTACTTGGCTAATCTACCAGTGGACGGATAGCGGATCACCAACGGTATTGCGCCCTGTACTGTAATGCCGCTCATGGCCCATAAGCGGTATTACATCCATGGGCCGCCGCGGCAAAGAGGACATGCCCGGTCTACAATCCGCTGGGTTTACCGTGTTTCGGGCCGGAAACGGCTTCCGGCAATGCGATTTCTGTCCGCTTCTGGAGCAGCCATCTTGTGTTTACTGGGTAATTCGATTATTTATTATAATAATCGAATTACAATTCAACCGTCGCAAAACTATTGGAGTTCATTCGCTTATGCAAATAAGCCATGGGAAAACCTTAAAATAGGGATATCACGCGCTGACCAGCAGCAGAATGTGAGGTGCAGCGTGTAGCAATTGTTATTTAAACTAGAGTTGACTCCTCTAACAAGCCCCGCCCATTTTGCGCAAATCCACGGTCTGGAGTAAGATTGGAAGTTTAGTGACATATTCTCGGTCGTTATGGCCGAGAATGGCAGAAAAGGCCCAGAAATAGCGCGAAGCTCTGCAATTGCCGGAAATGAGAAATAAGATATGCCGCCCATTTTGACTATAAATATGTACGCAATCGTGGCAAGTCAGGCAGTATTTGGGCGCCAGGTGCCGCAAAGAAACTCCAAAACGCAGTATTTCGGCGGCAAAAGGAGCGCGAAAGGAACTCCAGAACTTCAAGCAAGCAGTATTGGGACGATCCAGCCCATGCCATGCTGACTTCAAGACCATCAAGAACATCGAGATCTTCAAGAACCACAACGGTCGACCGCGGTCACCCAACTTCAAGAGTCTGCGATCATCCAGAATAATTCCGACAATCCCGGATTAGCTGGTTTTTGGTGGAAAAGCTGCCGTAAGCAGTCCGAGGACCGGTTATAGACGTGGAAGGCAGTTGGGACAACTGCCATTAGGACAATTCACTAGGATCTTTCATCGTTAAGAAATCATCAGGACGCAGCAGAGTCAAAGAGATATGCATCTTGTTGCGCACCCGAGATTACGCGATATTCTTTGTGCATTGGGACAAAATTTCCAGTACCTGGTGGCATCCACATATATATATATATATATATATATATATATATATATATATATATATATATATATATATATATATATATATATGCCAGCCAGCACCCGCTAGGTGGCGTTATGGTATGTTTTTTCCTGCTTGTGTTTTGCAAAACGGATTTAAGATGCAGTAACATCGTTTGCCTCGGTGCGACTGGGTTATGGCTGTCTGAATGAGTCCCAACAAGGAGGAAACAGCTGTCATGGTCTACCCGGCCCGGGGTTGTCCATTTTCTTGGACTCCCCGTACTTTGATGCAAAAGAAGAACACACATCCACAGTCCTCAAAGCCGATATTCTTCTTTCTCTCCTATATATTGTATGGACAATAAACTTCTACTTTTACTCTTACTTGGCCGTTTGTTAAGGGTTTACGCGTCTTTCTGGTGAGGACGTTCGTGACCCCCTCCTTGATCTGCGCGAACAGTGCGGGCGAATCTGCGAAAAATGCGTTTCTCATAAGCTAGAGATGTCGTGTTCGCCCTTAGACTTTACCTTTTCAGTGTGTTCTGCCTTTTGCATTAGAGCCAGCACCCGCTAGGTGGCGTTATGGTATGTTTTTCCCTGCTTGTGTTTTGCAAAACGGATTTAAGATGCAGTAACATCGTTTGCCTCGGTGCGACTGGGTTATGGCTGTCTGAATGAGTCCCAACAAGGACGAAACAGCTGTCATGGTCTACCCGGCCCGGGGTTGTCCATTTTCTTGGACTCCCCGTACTTTGATGCAAAAGAAGAACACACTTCCATAGTCCGCAAAGCCGATATTCTTCTTTCTCTCCTATATATATATATATATATATATATATATATATATATATATATATATATATATATATATATATATATATATATATATATATATATATATATATATACATATATATATATATATATATATATATATATATATATATATATATATATATATATATATATATATAAACAAATGCTAGAAACTAGCGCGGATCGATACATAAAAAAAGAGAGGAGAATTATTGTGGGCATGTCCGCTAGCAATGAACAGTAAAATGAAAAGTTAGAATGGTAACCCGTACGACACGTGTTTCTGCTCATTGGCTTCATCAGGCCCACGTATGTGACTGTGCCTCTCAACATAAGTCGAGATTCCCTTTTCTTAAGGTTACACCCGTAACTGCGTATGTGACGTTGTGCATCTCGACTTATGTTGAGAGGCACAGTCACATACGTGGGCCTGATGAAGCCAATGAGCAGAAACACGTGTCGTACGGGTTACCATTCTAACTTTTCATTTTACTGTTCATTGCTAGCGGACATGCCCACAATAATTCTCCTCTCTTTATATATATATATATATATATATATATATATATATATATATATATATATATATATATATATATATGTATATATATATATATATATATATATATATATATATCTATATATATATCTATATATATATATATATATATATATATATATATATATATATATATATATATATATATATATATATATATATATATATACAGGGAGTTATGGAAATCATTTAATATATTGGAATGGGTAACTCCTGATATGAATTCAGATTGAATACAAATATTCATAAATGGCGCCTCGCTATAAAAAAGGTTGATATCGGCCCTCAAATTTTTTTTTAAGTAACAGCGCAGCACTGACAATAATACGGATATGGTACCAACAAGATGGTGCACCATGCCACAGTACGAGGGATGTAAGACAATACTTAAATACCCTTTTTAATGGAAAAGTTATCGATAGACATTCTGACCTTTTTTGGCCCGCTAGGTCTCCGGACTTGAGCCCCCTAGATTATTTCTTGTGGGGCTACTTAAAACAGAATGTATACCTACAAAGGCCATTTCAAAATGTTGAACATTTGGAGAGGGTAATTAGAGAGACAATCACAAATATAACTCCTGCCATGATTAGAAATGTTTTAAGAGAATTTTCTGCAAGAACGGCTAAATGTACTGAAAGAGAGGGAGGATATGTCGAGGCAGATGTACAGTGAGGGAAAGTTAATGAATATTTTTATTTAAATTCATTTTTTATTGTTTATTATTATAATTGTATTTTTCCAAAATAAATCATCATGTTTCTCTCAATTATTCAAATGCGTCATAAATTTACTACAAAACAGAGTTAAAAATCAAAGGTTACGTTTTGAACAAAAATAATTGATAAATGTTTATTTGTTTGAATTGCATAATAAATACATTAATTATAAATCATTTAAAAAATTATATTTTGGAAATGTCAAGTTTATTTTTAATAATAGTATACTAAGAGTATATACAGATATAATTTTTAATGCCAAGTAACATTTTCTTATTCCAGTTTGCTCTAAAACTAAAATTAAGGGTACTTCTCTCTTAGGCCAATTTAGATTGTTTTAATTTTTGACCATCCTGTACATACTATCTCAAGTTTGAATAGTTTAGTATTATTTTCTCAGGAAGCAGAACTTTTTATAAAGAGTAACTTTTTCTCCTAAAATTAATATTAAAAAAGTTTCCCATATGTACAGAACTTAAGCGGACACACTGTATATAGGGTGTTATGGAAATGATTTAATATATTGGAATGGGTGACTCCTGGGATAGTCTACAGACATATCCAATACTTTTTTTTCTTAAATTGAACATTTTAAAAATTTTCAAAAATGCCCTAAAACCAATCTATATTCGCCGCACCTGGCTAAGCGAGCACATGGTCCGACAGCGCTTGACAGAAAATTACGCGCGAAAAACTTAAAACAATTGAATTTGTTGTAACGTTGCCAGACATATTATAAATCTTTAAGAATAATAATTTATTTTCTGTTATTAACCGTAATTTAAGACAAAGGTAAAATAAATTTAAACCTTTTTCTAAGAAAAAATAAAAACAAAATAGTAAAAAGACCACTGCAAAATCAATCCTTTTTATCGGTAGCCCTAGTTTTAACTAATATTTATAACACCCTATTATTACGTTACTAATAAGATAAGCATTATTTCTACCAGCTTAGACTTTCTGCTAAGAAGAAGTTAAAAATCAAAACGAAAAACACTGAGCACAACTACATAGTATTTAGTATTTATTTAGTATTTAGTTTCAAAGAATGATAAGTACTTATCGAGTAGAGAATAGGTATGTTGAAAATGTCTTCCATTATTTGCTTCCAAACAAGCGTGCGTTCGCAGCGCATTGTCCAGAACCAGTTGAAGGATGTTTGTTAGGATAATTTTAATAAACGCTGGAATCAAAGTACAAACGTATTTTTTATTGTTAATGAGCAAAAGCAAAAATTATCAGCTTAAACAAAAGACTTTGTTGAAGACACTACACTAATTACTTAAAACTTTCTTCTCAAATTAAACAAGAAAACATTATTGATATCATTAAGCTTTGGAAACGGGGGTTATTCCAGGGATGGCTGTAACCTACTTGGAAATAAAATTGGGATCCGATTTTAAAATAAAATACAAATATTTATTTACTCACTCTGTGTAATTTGAAAATGCGAAATACGAAAATACTTCGATAAAATTAATATAACATACAGGGTATCTAAAAAGTATGGGTAAATATCTTTGCTATTAGTAAAGATAGAGACACCAAATTGTAGTTGTGTCATATTGGTTAATAAATCTACTTTTTTCAGGTAACTTGACTTTTTCAACCCCCTTGGGGGTGACTCTAGGGAGTTAAGGTCAAAAATTTTGAATGCAAACCTATGCCGTGTGGTCCCTTCTTTTAAAATTCTAACGTAGCTAACGGCTACGATTTTCACGCTTCAATTTTCGCCGGACGCGTAAGCGACGAAAGCTCAGGCTGTGATTGGTTGAATATCTGGCATAGCGACGCGTTAGGTGACCGCGCAACATCACGACGTCATCAGTAGCTCGTGCAGTGGTTCCGTTAGCTCCCCTCGCGCACTTTCATCGGCCGGCTTTTAAAATTCTGTCATTCTCCTAGTGAAAAAAAGTTTTCAATTTATTAAAGGTGCTATGGTATGTGTTTATAGTGTTGGCTATTTATAAGAAAACAAAACATTTCGTAGTGTTTGTTGGACTTTCATGTTTTAACCAAACGGCTGGGTTGTATTGTGTAGTAATAGTAATAAACATTTTTATTGTTTGAACAGCGTGCGAGTCCGACATAGAATGTTCGTTTCATTTTTGACTTTAGTTCCAGTCAAGAGCCTCGTAATGCGTCGTTTGGAAGCGCGTTCGTTTTATAGTTATTTTGTCGAGTGTTTGAATTTTTTTGTCGTAAATAAGTGCGCTAGGCAAGTGTAAATACAATGATGCTATTTGAAACAACTTTTCCTTGTATCAAAAAATCTTGATTTGACTTACTGGAAGATGATATGAAGGTAAAGTTTATTATTAATTTAGTTTTGAGGAATTTCGCTTAAAAATTCGGTGGATTTATGGCAAAAGGTGATATGTGAGAAAAGTAAAATTTTACAGGAGAGCAAAACGAAGCATTCTGCCATAAAAATATGCAATAGAAACAAACTTAGCTCATCTTGACAATCTAAAATAGAATATATATTTTTAAGGTAAATCGAGTCATATGGTTTTTAGAGAACATGGATCTTATTGGCATATAATATATAACACAAAAAACGTGATTTGGCTCAAATATCGACATAGCACCTTTTGCCATAAAAACCACCGAATTAAGGACGATATGGGTAAATAAACCTGTTCATAAATACCAAATCTTCTGTTAAATATGATTTAAAATAGGCAAATAAAAATAAGTACATGCTTAAGTGTTGGGAGATATTTTTGTATAGGTCCTCTTTTTATTCCAAAAATTTCTGGTCGGCCTAGTTGAACAAAATTTTACTCTGGTTTTGAACAGCTGTTCTCTGTATTTTTTGTGTTGTAGTATTTTAACTTTTTGAAATCGAATGTTTTAAAAGATTTAGTGTGATTTCTTACTTTAAAGATAACAAATCTATTATTTTTCAAATCTGTTACTTACATAGGAATATTCTAGAGAGAACTGGCAACGTCACAGTGACTACTGATGTCAAAACAAAAGTTTTTTTCTGTAACTGACGTTTCCCGCTGTTTTTATATGGTCATGTGTTTATTGCCAGTGCTGCGCTGTTACTTAAAAAAAAATTTGAGGGCCGATATCAACCTTTTTTATAGCGAGGCGCCATTTATGAATATTTGTATTCAATCTGAATTCATATCAGGAGTTACCCATTCCAATATATTAAATGATTTCCATAACTCCCTGTATATATATATATATATATATATATATATATATATATATATATATATATATATATATATATATATATATATATATATAGATATATATATATATATATATATATATATATATATATATATATATATATATATATGTATATATATATATATATATATATATATATATATATATATATCTATATATATATATATATATATATATATATATATATATATATATATATATATATATATATATATATACAGGGAGTTATGGAAATCATTTAATATATTGGAATGGGTAACTCCTGATATGAATTCAGATTGAATACAAATATTCATAAATGGCGCCTCGCTATAAAAAAGGTTGATATCGGCCCTCAAATTTTTTTTTAAGTAACAGCGCAGCACTGGCAATAAACACATGACCATATAAAAACAGCGGGAAACGTCAGTTACAGAAAAAAACTTTTGTTTTGACATCAGTAGTCACTGTGACGTTGCCAGTTCTCTCTAGAATATTCCTATGTAAGTAACAGATTTGAAAAATAATAGATTTGTTATCTTTAAAGTAAGAAATCACACTAAATCTTTTAAAACATTCGATTTCAAAAAGTTAAAATACTACAACACAAAAAATACAGAGAACAGCTGTTCAAAACAAGAGTAAAATTTTGTTCAACTAGGCCGACCAGAAATTTTTGGAATAAAAAGAGGACCTATACAAAAATATCTCCCAACACTTAAGCATGTACTTATTTTTATTTGCCTATTTTAAATCATATTTAACAGAAGATTTGGTATTTATGAACAAGTTTATTTACCCATATCGTCCTTAATTCGGTGGTTTTATGGCAAAAGGTGCTATGTCGATATTTGAGCCAAATCACGTTTTTTGTGTTATATATTATATGCCAATAAGATCCATGTTCTCTAAAAACCATATGACTCGATTTACCTTAAAAATATATATTCTATTTTAGATTGTCAAGATGAGCTAAGTTTGTTTCTATTGCATATTCTTATGGCAGAATGCTTCGTTTTGCTCTCCTGTAAAATTTTACTTTTCTCACATATCACCTTTTGCCATAAATCCACCGAATTTTTAAGCGAAATTCCTCAAAACTAAATTAATAATAAACTTTACCTTCATATCATCTTCCAGTAAGAAACTAAATACTAAATAAATACTAAATACTATGTAGTTGTGCTCAGTGTTTTTCGTTTTGATTTTTAACTTCTTCTTAGCAGAAAGTCTAAGCTGGTAGAAATAATGCTTATCTTATTAGTAACGTAATAATAGGGTGTTATAAATATTAGTTAAAACTAGGGCTACCGATAAAAAGGATTGATTTTGCAGTGGTCTTTTTACTATTTTGTTTTTATTTTTTCTTAGAAAAAGGTTTAAATTTATTTTACCTTTGTCTTAAATTACGGTTAATAACAGAAAATAAATTATTATTCTTAAAGATTTATAATATGTCTGGCAACGTTACAACAAATTCAATTGTTTTAAGTTTTTCGCGCGTAATTTTCTGTCAAGCGCTGTCGGACCATGTGCTCGCTTAGCCAGGTGCGGCGAATATAGATTGGTTTTAGGGCATTTTTGAAAATTTTTAAAATGTTCAATTTAAGAAAAAAAGTATTGGATATGTCTGTAGACTATCCCAGGAGTCACCCATTCCAATATATTAAATCATTTCCATAACACCCTATATACAGTGTGTCCGCTTAAGTTCTGTACATATGGGAAACTTTTTTAATATTAATTTTAGGAGAAAAAGTTACTCTTTATAAAAAGTTCTGCTTCCTGAGAAAATAATACTAAACTATTCAAACTTGAGATAGTATGTACAGGATGGTCAAAAATTAAAACAATCTAAATTGGCCTAAGAGAGAAGTACCCTTAATTTTAGTTTTAGAGCAAACTGGAATAAGAAAATGTTACTTGGCATTAAAAATTATATCTGTATATACTCTTAGTATACTATTATTAAAAATAAACTTGACATTTCCAAAATATAATTTTTTTAAATGATTTATAATTAATGTATTTATTATGCAATTCAAACAAATAAACATTTATCAATTATTTTTGTTCAAAACGTAACCTTTGATTTTTAACTCTGTTTTGTAGTAAATTTATGACGCATTTGAATAATTGAGAGAAACATGATGATTTATTTTGGAAAAATACAATTATAATAATAAACAATAAAAAATGAATTTAAATAAAAATATTCATTAACTTTCCCTCACTGTACATCTGCCTCGACATATCCTCCCTCTCTTTCAATACATTTAGCCGTTCTTGCAGAAAATTCTCTTAAAACATTTCTAATCATGGCAGGAGTTATATTTGTGATTGTCTCTCTAATTACCCTCTCCAAATGTTCAACATTTTGAAATGGCCTTTGTAGGTATACATTCTGTTTTAAGTAGCCCCACAAGAAATAATCTAGGGGGCTCAAGTCCGGAGACCTAGCGGGCCAAAAAAGGTCAGAATGTCTATCGATAACTTTTCCATTAAAAAGGGTATTTAAGTATTGTCTTACATCCCTCGTACTGTGGCATGGTGCGCCATCTTGTTGGTACCATATCCGTAGCCTATCCGCGTATATGAAGTTCATGTGTAAAATTAAACAAATAATTATTTAAAAAAAAACAAGTATCGTTCACCATTTAAATTTTGTCGAAAAAAAAAGGATCCTATTATTCTATTTTTGTAAATTCCGCACCATACATGTGTTTTAAATGAGTACTGATCACGTGTCCGTATAGTGAAATTTGGATTAACGTCACTCCACCAACGACAATTTTGTGAACTTACAGTCCCGTTGGAGGTGAACGTTGCTTCGTCTGTAAAAATAATATCTTTTGTCATGAAAGGGTTATCTTCTAACTCGCCTTGTATTAAAAAACAAAATTCTAACCGTCGCTCAAAATCACCTGGCTTCAAGGTATGTATAAATTTTGGTTTTTAAGGCCGAAATTTGTTTTCATTTAATATTTTTGAAATCGTAGTTTTACCTACATCATTTGGCAATGTTGTTGACCTTTCTCGCAATGATTTCTTAGGATCTTCTACTACAGACAACATTACGTGGTTCACAGTTTCATTATTTGCAACCCTTGGTCTACGTTTCTTGTTGTAGTTATTTTCCACACTTCCAAAGGTCTTGAATTTAGTCACTATATTCCCTACTGTTGTGAAATAAATAATTTTATCAGGATGTCTGTTGTTAAAAATTTCGGCAGCTTCCCGATACGTTTTGTAATTTTCACCAACAATTAAAATGGTAATTATTGATATTACTGTAAACAGCGAATTTTTTCATGAAATTTTGCACAGACCCTAATTTTGGGTCGTAGAACACGAATCCGAAGTCAGCTTTTGGCGGTCTCGTATGGTTTTTCCAAAAAAAAATTGTTTTTGGAAAACTTTTAGGTTAACTTTTAGGTTACCTTTTTGTTATAGATTCCTTTAAGTTTCGACACTTTCACTTCAACATATCTGTAAACTTATAATTTTTATTAGTTTTCGTCACACAAAACACCACATTTAGGCAAAAATAGCTAAGAAAATTGCTGTTTTCTATAGAAAATTCCATTTTATCGCTCTAGACGTCATTATTTTGCCAGCTGTCAATTTTCCGGCGTTGCCACGTTTACAAAACATTTTTCTCGCAAATTTTAACAATTTCCGGCCATAAATAAATCCAAAAAAAGAGATGGCAATATGAGAGTAAAATAAGACAGATAGCATTTTATTTTCCCTAAAAGGGCAAAAAGATGACCCCAACCAACACCCTGGGGCACCGATCCCTCTTCGCCTGCGAGGAAAGAGACTGGTCAGGGCCCCTAACCAGGTGCTAACCCTGCTCCGACCTTAGGGTGCCCTCCGATCCACCGTTATACCACCGTTATATCGAAAATATTAGATCTGTCACCTAATTCACCGCTTTAAAAAAGTTTTTGATACGAACGGTGGATCGGAGGGCACCCTAAGGTCGGAACAGGGTTAGCACCTGGTTAGGGGCCCTGACCAGTCTCTTTCCTCGCAGGCGAAGAGGGATCGGTGCCCCAGGGTGTTGGTTGGGGTCATCTTTTTGCCCTTTTGGTTAAATTTGGTTCATTTTCGCATTTTCCCGCCAACTTTTTATTATTCCTAATTTACAACTTTGTCTTGAAAAATAAGTAAACCTGGCAACGCCGGACATTTGACAGCTGGGAACGTAATGGCGTCTACTACCAAATACAATGGAATTTTATATAGGAAAAAGCAATTTTCTTAACTATTTTTGGCTAAATGTGGTGTTTTGTGTGACGAAATAAAATAAAAATTATAAGTTTACAGATATGTTTAAGTGAAAGTGTCGAAACTTAAAGGAATCTATAAAAAAAGGTAACCTAAAAGTTAAAAAAAATTTTTGCGGAAAAACCATTCGAGACCGCCTAAAACTGACTTCGGATTCGTGTTCTACGACCCAAAATTAGGGTCTGTGCAAAATTTCATGAAAAAATTCGCTGTTTACAGTAATATCAATAATTACCATTAAAATTATTTCAATTTTATCTTGCATACTCAATTTCAACGGCATATTTATCTAATTAAATATTGAAATTGATGTTTCAGACAAATTACATAGCTGACAGTTACAATTCAAATTCAGGTGGGAAATGGTGGCAATATATTGGACATGTCATTAAGAATTAAGATTTAAATTTTTAAGTTTTTTTTTTAAATAATAGTATACTAAGAGTATAAACAGATATAATTTTTAATGCCAAGCAACATTTTCTTATTGCATTTTGCTCTAAAACTAAAATTAAGGGTACTTCTCTCTTAGGCCAATTTAGATTTTTTTAATTTTTGACCATCCTGTACATACTATCTCAAGTTTGAATAGTTTAATATTATTTTCTCAGGAAGCAGAACTTTTTATAAAGAGTAACTTTTTTTCCTAAAATTAATAATAAAAAATTTTCCCATATGTACAGAACTTAAGCGGACACACTGTATACATATATATATATATATATATATATATATATATATATATATATATATATATATATATATATATATATATATATATATATATATATATATATATACAGTGACCGGCAAAAAGTTCGCAACATATGGGAAAAATTTTTATTAGGTGAGTATTGGAAAAACTTTTCCGGGGGATCGGTTCTGCATGTCCGATAACCTAAAAATCGATTTTGACATACGTCACGTGACCACTGGTATAGCGTCAAATTAAAAAAAAAATTGTTAATTTACAAAAAGTGAGGTTAGTTGACGAGATATCAAAAAAAGTTATTTGAAAAAATTGCTTAGAATTAAATTCTAGGTCCTTGTGCAAAATTTTAAGATTTTATTTAAAAAAATTGGAAAACTCAATTTTTTTTAAATATTTTTTTATCGATTTACAAATTTCCAGTTTTTTTCGTTTAGATAGCTTGGCTAATGTAAAGCCCATGTATCTGGATGAAAATAAACGAATGTAGTAGTTTTTTCTACAATTGACAGGACAAAATTTAAAAAAACAGGGTTTCGCCGGACGCTAGCTGTTGCAATGATTTGTATCTAGCAGCAGTGTCAAAATTTTAGAGACATTTCAATGAGATTACATTGAGAAAACCTTAATCGTCTTAAATATATCTGAAGTTCGACTTTTTGTAAAGTTAAGGGGAGTAAAATAGATAATAAACAAAAAATTACCTGTTTATTTAATCGAAATTTCATAAACGAAAACCAATGTAAGAAAAACTTAAAAGTAGTCAAATTCTGTACTAACAACATAAAAAATCATTGTTTTTCCTTGGGTGCACAAAATTTAAAACTCAGTATGACCACCATTTCTCTCCATACATACTATTGTTCTCGAGCGCAACTCTCGATTAACATTTCGGAGCATTTTACGATTTATTTGCAATACACAATTTCTAATGACATTCTCTAAATTTTGTATATTCCTAAAGGGTCGATGTTTGTACACAGAGTTCTTTAGGTATCCCCACATAAAGAAATCTAACGGAGTCAGATCTGGTGATCTCGCAGGCCACGGATTTTCAGAAAACCGTCCTATCCACTGGTTTCCAAATTCTTGATCCAGCCATCTCTTCACCTCATTTGTGGAATGAATGCTAGCTCCGTCTTGTTGAAAGTATAAATTTCTTCTTTCGGCTAATGACAAATTGTCTAAAAAGTCAGATATCTCAGTTTGTAGAAATTCTAAATATCGTTCTGAATTTAAATTGTCTCTAAAGAAAAAAGGTCCCACTATTCTGAGGTTGAAAATTCCGCACCACACATTAACCTTAAAACTATATTGGTCTTTACTCTGAATTACAAAGTCTGGGTTTTCGGTGGCCCACCATCTACAGTTTTGTGAACTGACGGTTCCGTTAGAGGTAAATGTAGCTTCATCCGAGAAAAGAACGTTCTTTGGGAAATTAAAATCTTCCTCAATCATACCCTGGAACCAGGCACAAAAATCGAAGCGGGCCTCATAATCCCTATCTTTTAATACTTGTACAAATTTAGGTTTGTACGGATGAAATTTGTTTCTTTTTAATATCCTCCGCACAGATCTTTCGTGAATGTTAGTGATCTCCGATATTTGACTAACTGCTAATTGGGGTGTTTCTGTGATCGACAAACACACATCCAGAGAACCTTCGTCACCTGTTACCGGTTTTTCATGGGAAACTTTATACTGATTTTCTACCGATCCCGTTTCTTTAAATTTATTGACTAGACGAGATACTGTGGAATAATGGAGGGATTTATCGGGGTGCCTCTCATTAAAAATTGCTGCTGTTTCTCTATGGCTTTTGTAATTATCTCCAGAAATTAAAATAATTTATATCTTTTCCTGAAGAAGTAGTGTGGGTGCCATTTTAAGGAATAAAATATTAATAAACTTATGTAAAATATCAAACTTAGTAAGATGCGAGACATAAACCAATGACATAGGTTGAAATCAAACAAATTATAATTTGTTTGACATTTTTCTGTTGTTTTTAACCTACTAGATTATTTGGTTGTTTTAATTTCAGAGCCTGCTTTGGTTGTTTTAAGTACAACTAAATAGACCTGGTTGTTAAATTTATGTGCGAAAAATCTTAATAAAATCTTGATACAGTCATTTCATTAGATTCAAACCATTGCAACAGCGAGCGTCCGGCGAACACCTATTTTTTCGATTTTGTCCTGTCAATTGTAGAATTGCAGATCTGACTCCGTTAGATTTTTTTATGTGGGGATACCTAAAGAACCCTGTGTACAAACATCGATCCTTTAGGAATATACAAAATTTAGAGAATGTCATTATAAATTGTGTATTGCAAATAAATCGTAAAATGCTCCGAAATGTTAATCGAGAGTTGCGCTCGAGAACAACAGTATGTATGGAGAGAAATGGTGGTCATACTGAGTTTTAAATTTTGTGCACCCAAGGAAAAACAATGATTTTTTGTGTTGTTAGTACAGAATTTGACTACTTTTAAGTTTTTCTTAAATTGGTTTTCGTTTATAAAATTTCGATTAAATAAACAGGTAATTTTTTGTTTATTATCTATTTTAATCCCCTTAACTTTACAAAAAGTCGAACTTCAGATATATTTAAGACGATTAAGGTTTTCTCAATGTAATCTCATTGAAATGTCTCTAAAATTTTGACACTGCTGCTAGATACAAATCATTGCAACAGCTAGCGTCCGGCGAAACCCTGTTTTTTTTTAATTTTGTCCTGTCAATTGTAGAAAAAACTACTACATTCGTTTATTTTCATCCAGATACATGGGCTTTACATTAGCCAAGCTATCTAAACGAAAAAAACCGGAAATTTGTAAATCGATAAAAAAATATTTAAAAAAAATGGAGTTTTCCAATTTTTTAAAATAAAATCTTAAAATTTTGCACAAGGACCTAGAATTTAATTCTAAGCAATTTTTTCAAATAACTTTTTTTGATATCTCGTCAACTAACCTCACTTTTTGTAAATTAACAATTTTTTTTTTAATTTGACGCTATACCAGTGGTCACGTGACGTATGTCAAAATCGATTTTTAGGTTATCGGACATGCAGAACCGATCCCCTGGGAAAGTTTTTCCGATACTCTCCTAATAAAAATTTCTCCCATATGTTGCGAATTTTTTGGCGGTCACTGTATATATACAGGGTGTTATTAAATTCACTGCATATATTGGAATGGGTGACTCCTGGGGTAGTCTACAGACATACCCAATACTTTTTTTTTCTTAAATCGAACATTTTAAAAATTTTCAAAAATACCCTAAAACCCGTCCATGTTCGACGCACCTGTCTCAGCGAGCACATTGTCCGTCATAGCGTTTGACAGAAAATTGCGCGGGAAAAACTTAAAACAATTGAATTTTTTGTAAGGTTGCCAGACAATATTATAAATCTTTAAGAATCATTTATTTTCTGTTATTAACCGTAATTTAAGACAAAGGTAAAACAAATTTAAAGCTTTTCCTAAGAAAAAATAAAAAAAAATAGTAAAACGACCACTGCAAAATCAATCCTTTTTGTCAGCAGCCTTAGTTTTAACCAGTAGTTGCCTAACATAATTTAAATATCAATAAGTAGAACTAAAAGTAAGTTGCAAAAATGATACTTATCTAGTAGGGAATGTGTTGAAAAGGTCTTTAATTTGCTCCCAAATCAGCACGATTCGTAGCACAATATCCCGAATCCGTAAAAAGATGTTCTCCATTCAACACGATTTCTCAGTTAATTCACTTTTCTAATTGGCACATTATACACTATTTCCTTCATCGTACCCACAAGAAGTGGCTGACATGGTTCCTTAGCTGCTGTAGGTGCCACTAACACAAAATAAATGTTCTTTCACTGGGAGGTTCGAAGTTTAGAAAATCTTCCAATGTACAAAAGTTGTCCGGCGTTTTTGTTAGCTGCTCCGTAGTACAAAACAAGCTAAGCATCTCGGCATCTTGGATTAACAGATTAAAAATCGGCTACAACCTCTCGTTTTATAAGATATTTTTTTAAATCATGCACATAGATTAGGGTTAAGTTGATCATGCAATTCACTAATCGTTTTGCGCCGATTGGGCATCATAACTCATGAGACGACCAAAGACCTTGGAGACGTAACCGCGTTCTTATTGGTTACAGATTATTTCGGCGGAGTTTTTGAAATTCCGCGAGTAATTTGTAATTTAGATAGCGCTTTTTTCTAATAAGCTGTAAAAACTCTTCCGGGGCAGTTAAAATATAAAATACATACAAAATGTAACACTTAAAAATTTTTAGTGTCAAATTTGTTGAAATATCTTTATTTGAAATTAGCTAATATGCTCTAGTCATAGGCAACCACTTATACCTTATATTATGATTCAAGTGGTTAAAAGTGTCACGTGATTGGCTTTATTTCTATTCGTCAGTGCTGGTCACGTGCACGTGATTCGTATGTCAAATGAGCCTAGGTCAAGGTGGAATTTTTAGGTTATATTTTTATTTAATTTTTGGTTCAATTTATTTGTAATTAGTATCCAATTTAATCTAAACGAACATTGTAGAAGCAAGCACGATATTAAAAAGCAAGTGTATTTATATGCTGGAAATAAATTAAACTTTCTGTGCTTGGACTGTCATTGGTTTTTTTGGAAATGATTTTATTTATCACTTACAAAATGAACATTCGTTAAATATACATAGAACAACAAGAAAAATAGTTCCATAGTATACAAGGTATTGTTATTATAAAATTGCGTGGAAAATGTTTAAAATAAAGTATTTTAGAATTTAAATCTTGGAAAGCCGATGTCGAAAGTAGGGACAAATGCCAAATAATTTTATGGGCGAAAGAACATTTTAGGCTCAGGTGATGAAGTACAATACTTCCGTTGTTGTAGAAGTGGTAAGTATGAAAAATATTAGTACATAATTTTGTATACAAACAATATACCTACAATAAAATTTAGAAAAATTGTTGTCTCTTAATAGATAATTAAATTACACAAACAGTTGGTTTTGACAAGTGATAAAATTATGTTTTATTTAAGGTAAGAGGATTACATCACACTATGGACATTCAAATGACATCTAACACCTAAGGATACGTAAACTTGATAAACAGTTAGAAGTAAAATTATTAGAAAGGTGTTTAGACTACAAAGTAAGTTTTAGAAAGCTGTGTATTAGTATAGAGTTGTGGGTACAGGAATGTAAAACAGCTCAAAATAATCCTCTTGATGTACAAACCACAAGGTCAATCATATGATTATTTTATGGACCTGACTTTTGTCTTATTGTCATGAAAGCATCACTACTGTCTCAATTTGAAAAAAAATATTGATAGCACAGATGGGCTTAATAATAATTATGACTGAGAGGACCACTATTATGGTAGTGGATGATTTTAATGAAGGCTTTCCAGTTGCCATAATGTTCCATAATAAATAAATAAAATAAATAGGGATGCTGATACTTCGATACCTCAAAAGTATCTATATTTTTGCCATAGTATAGAGTATAAGCGTAAGCGTAAAAGAAAAGAATTTTCTTTGGCCCTACCTAAGATCGATAACCCGAGAGAATTTTTCCAGAATTGTTTTAATTAAATTATTTTTTTAGGTGGAAATGATGCAGAAAATTACAGAAACAGAAAAGGATTTTTTTTCATTTAATGTGCAGACTGTAGCTGATCCCCAACTACGAATAAGAGATATTGTCGCTCGGTGGCCAGGAGCCACACATGACAATACAATATTTGCCAATTCTCGGCTGAAAGCACAGTTTGAGGATGGCAATTTTCATGACAGTGTTTCTTTTGGGTGATTCCGGTTATACATTATCCGAATACATGATGATTCCGTTAGAAAATCCACAAGCTCGACCCGAAGCTCTATATAATGAATCCCAAATCAGATCTAGAAATGTAGTAGAATGGCAGTATGGAGTATGGAAGAGAAAATTTCCGATACTACAATTGACAATAAGATTAAAAAAGGAAACAATATTTTCACAATTTATAAATAAAATGGTTTTGGAATGTACTTTTTTGTTTATTAAATGGCATTTGCAAGTAGAAAATAAGAATTTTATTCCACAGGGTGTTTCTGAAATTGTCCTGTATTGGAATAACCTTTACAACAACTACTTACTACTACTTTAAGTGAGATTGTATAGTAATCTAAGTGAAAATAAAAGAAGTAATTTTCTTTCTAAAAACATTTATTAAAACATAAACTTTGTTAAAGAATAGATATATTTTAGACTTGCATTGTCTTAAGTTATTGCAGAATCAAGAACGTAAGATGGCGGAGCATACTTACCAGTTGAAACATTATGATTCAGCAATAACTTAAGACAATATTCTATTCCTTAACATACATTATGGTCTACAACCTTTAAACAAACAACAAACGATTTATTTATTTATCAACGTACAGTGTACATTTACAAGATTTAAAATTACACTGTCATTACTCATTAATCTGCACCATTTTAAAATTACACTTGTAGCCAAAGCTTTGAATTTCTTTACCGAGACACCAAATATATGCAGTCTGTCATAATACCTGTTGACATGCGCTGCTACCCTATATATGGGGCTATGCAACAAATAGTATGTCCGACAATGTGGGAAGAAGGGTTTGCTTACGGGTCTGATAGCTAGGTACGGGAATAATTGAAAAGATTTCAACACATTCAGGACTCTTTCTCATGTTGTTAAGTACTTTAAAGGCCAAACAGACATCATAAAACGCCCTTCTGGACGCAGGCGTGGCTAGGTTCAGGTAGGACATAGTCTGGTCATCTGTAAGATTAATCCCAGTTTTGAAGAGTAGAAATCTGGAAAATTTGACGAATTTGTGCTGGACACTTTCCAGTCTATTTATATGAACTTGATAGTGTGGTGACCAGACTATGCTTGAACACTCTAAAACGGATCTCACAAATGAAATAAAGAAGGTTCGTACAGCGTACGCACTTCTAAAGTCCCTGCATGATCTCTTAATAAAACCAAGCATTCTATTCGCTTTACAAGTTATAGCATCAAAATGCTCAGTAAAGGTTAACTGAGTGTCCAAGTAAACGCCAAAGTTCTTAACCACCAACACCTCCTTCAGAGGAATGCTATTTATACAATATTGATAAGGAAATGGGCACTTTAATCTGCTGAACCTCATAAAGCAGCATTTGTCGACATTGAGCGACATGTCATTAAGCTGACACCAGGAAAAAACAGTGTTTATATCCCTCTGCAGGGAAATCGTGTCACAAGAGGATGTCACACATGTGTACAGTTTCAAATCATCAGCAAACAGTAAATGATTCGAAGATAACAAACTACCAAAGTCGTTGACAAACAAGCTAAATAAAAGAGGTCCAAGGTGGGAGCCCTGAGGAACTCCGGACGTCGTCTGGAAGGGCTTAGACAGGTAGCCATCTATTTTAATCTGTTGTTCTCTTTCGGACAAGTAGGACTCAACCAGAGTGCCAGCCATCCCGTACCTTGATAACTTTGAAAGCAGGATGGCATGGTTTACCTTGTCAAAAGCTTTGCTGAAATCGGTGTATATTGCATGAGTCTCAGAATTCTGTGCAAAGGATGTGTTAATGAAATTGACATAGAGGAAAAGACAACAGATCAACAGATCTACCAGACATAAATGCATGCTGTTGACTAATTCTTATTTGTTGAAAGTGATTAGTTAATACAGTTTCAATGCAGTGTTCGAATAGTTTAGGTATTGCTGATAGAATACTAATTGGTCGGTAATTCTTAATGTCATTCTTGTTGCCGGACTTATAGATAGGGCAAACATGAAAGTTTCCAAACGCTTGGAAAGTTACCAGAAGTAAGAGATTGGGAGAAGATATATTATAGAGGGAGATAAAGAGAATGTGCACATGATTTTAACACTCTGTTGGGAACACCGTCAGGACCTTCACCTTTATTGACATCAAGCTTGAGCAAAGTTCTCTGAATATCAGTAGCACTTACGATAATATTAGTGAGAGTGTCAAATGCATCAGGAAAAGCTTGCTGGGGATTAAAAGAGTGTTTGGGGTTGAAGACCGATGAAAAATATTAGGCAAAGAGATTTGCAATGTCAGAACCACTATCAGCTTTGTGTGTATCAAGGTGCATTTTCTTTGGACGTGCACCCTGATTGGATTTAGAGCGAATAAAGCTCCAGAAAAAATTAGGATTTTCTGTAATGGCGTTTTCGGCGCTGCTGATATACCGCTGATAACATTCTTCTGTTAGGTTTCTACATTGCATTCGTAGCTGATATTGTAATGTTCTTGATTGTTCAACTGTTTGTATCTCTTGTGTGCGATTTTCTTCTGAAATATAAGATTTTTCAGTTCTTGTGAGAACCAGATTGGAAATTTATTGCCAAGTTGCGACCGTTTCAGAGGTACAAACATATCACAACAATTATACATAACAGAATAAAAGTTGTTTACAGTTACTTCTATATTCTCATTTAAAATTGACAGCCAGTCATACGAAACCTACATCCTAAAATAATCACCTAATTAGGTGATAAAACAGTTGGCAGAACACTGATTTTTAAAAATGAAATAATTTGTTCTAATACTTTTAAAACTTGTCAAGATGACTTAGGCTAAGACCTTTTTTTCTAGTTCTAATTCTAAAATGTCATGTTCTATTTTATGTTTTCTCAGTTTTATTGTATGTTCTTCTGTTGATTGTTCCATGTGTAATTTATGTTCTTCTTCTTTTATTGTCATCTCCTTTGAAAGGCATTGCCCTAAAAATAATTAGTGTTTCAAAAAAAAAGTATAAACAAAACTATATGTAAAGTATAAATACACTAAGCTGACTCTAGACTAAATTAGATGTTTAAAGAAAAGATGTACTAAAAATCCCTACAAAAGCCCTAAATCGATGCCCCTGGCGAAAAGAGAAAAAGGATCATCTGACATTGTAATTAGCTCTGTTCGCAGAATAATCACAAACTAGTCAGAGCCAATCAAATTACTGGAAACCAGTCCGCAAACTGCCATGTGACCAAATAGCTGAAACTTGATTGGCGCTGATCGGTTTATGATTTCTCTATGGACAGAGCTTATACATATGTGCTTTCACTACTTTACCATCAGCTCTTTACGGGATGTCCTAATTTATTGACAAAAATAAAAATCAATTGACCAGGGGTATAGATTAAGCCAATCATATTTTCATTTAATATAAAAACACTTATAAGCAGCAGACTTCACAAAAATTTCGTAAAATGTTTTGTTTAGTTGATTACCTGTTTTGGTGGGGTCTGTTCTAATTTGTTTTCGATACTTTGTAACCTTCTTGTTTCATTGCAAGTGGTTGTCACCTCTACTGGCAAAATCACAGGCTGTTTTTTGTTTTCTATATTCAACATACTTTTTTTTTGTCGGCAATGGGATAGTTTGCATCTATCAATAATAATAAATTTATCCTTGGCTGCTCTTAAACCTAAAAATATAATTTTTTTTCATTCAAATTCAAGTTCAAATATTTATTCATCCTTCGGCTATATACATAATATAGATAAGACACGTCACTAAAAAATATATAAAGTTAACAATCACAATCCAAGACGGAAACAAATACACGATTAAGGACAAAAAAATTAAACATTAGCATTAACAACACTGTCATAGTATACAGTAAATTCTTCAATGGAATAAAAACAATTGCTCACTAAAATGTCCTTCAATTTTTTCCGAAATAATACAATAGACGTTTTTTGTCTCAGCGAATGATTAAATCCATTATAGAGACTACAACCGGAGTAAACTGGTGATTTCTTATAGAAACTGTGATTTGGACGATCCAATCGAAAAAAATGTCTACCTCTAGTGTTATGGCTATGAAGATTTCCATTAGCCAAGAAGCTATGTTTATTTTTATGAATATAGACCAAGATCTTAAATATATAAATGCAAGGCAAAGTTAATCAAAAGATTAGGTAGGATTTCCTTACATACATTTATAACATACAAAAACAGATTTTTTAACTTCAGAAAAATAAATATTTTTATGTAAAACATATTATTAATCTGTAAATACTAACCCCTGTTGTATGTAAGCTCCAATAAATTTTTCACTGCAGATGCCCTCCATATAAAATTTGGTCGAACCACAATATTTGGCATTAAAATTAATGATTTGTAGATCATAGTTACAAATAATTTGGCAATTTTTTGAATTAAATCCTTTTTGATTAACATAAAGATGTTCATCCTCTGCAGGTGCTATGAGTGCAGTCAATGCACCCGATGATTCCAGGAAATCCAGCTTTTCCATAAAACCCCTTTGAGCTTCGTTAATTTCTTGTGGGGTTCTGGGAAACCTAATCCACAAATGACCTAAAATAGTCACTATTGCATTGGCCACTTCATAGGTGCATCTACTCCTCACTACTTACCGACTTGTAGATAACAAGAATTCTTCAGCAATGCCCCATTGATAATTGCCTGTGGCAAAGAACCTTCTTGAAGCAATAATTAGAATTTTTGTCTGTGTGGGTATTCTGGTTGACCTTATTTTCTGCCTCTAAATGGTCCACCAAATTATTAAACAGATATGCCACTAAGTCCTTGTTGAGACGAAATAATTCTATAAACCTTGTGTCGTGTAGCGAAAAGGGATCACTTTCGTCTCTCATCACACGCTTTTGAACCCGATTTTCATACATACGTACATTGTTTTCTAAATTATTAATTAAAAACCTTTGTGCAGCGAACATTTTACTATAATCCAAATTCAGTATTAATAAAAATAAAAAAAATTTGACAATTCACACAAAAATAATAAATAAACAATTAAGGTTATGGCTAAGACCTGACTTCTCTTCTTTTTTGCTAAAAAAATGTATAACTATACGCAACCCATAATACACGCAGGCATGTGTGGTTGCTTATACAGTAAAGCATATTAGCTAGTACATAATAAAGTATTTAAAAAAAAGATATTTCAACAATATTCCCCATATCTTCTTTAATGCTCGCTTTTTTTACAAATCTATTTTTTTGTTCTCGATTAATCGACATAAAATTTTACAAGGCGACACGCTTTGATCATACGTTCGGACGTCGTGCTCTCTCTCTTTTCTCGTTCTCGCTCTACTCTCTCCATCTATTTGTTGCGCCAAGAGGAGCTAACGGCTACCACTTTCACGCTTCAATTTTCGCCGGACGCGTCCGCGACGAAAGCTCACGCTGTGATTGGTTAAATATGTGGCATAGCGACGCGTTAGGTGACTGCGCAACATCACGAGTGCGTGCAGTGGTTCCGCCAGCTCCGACCGCGCACTTTTATCGGCCGGCTTGTAAAATTCTGTCATCCAAGTGAAAAAAAAAGTTTTCAATTTATTAAAGGTGCTGTCGTATGATTCGTATGTGTTTATAGTGTTGATTATTTATAAGAAAACAAAACATTTCGTAGTGTTTGTCAGACTTTCATGTTTTAACCAAACGGATGGGTTGTATTGTGTAGTAATAATAACCTTTATTATTGTTTGAAGAACAGCGTGCGAGTCCGTCAGAGAAGTTTCATTTTGGACTTTACTTCCAGTCAAGAGGCTCGTAATGCGTCGTTTGGAAGCGCGTTCGTTTTTATAGTTATTTTGTAGAGTTATTGAATGTTGTTTGTCGTAATTTTTTTTTTAAGGTAAAGTTTATTATTAATTTAGTTGTGAGGAATTTCGCTTAAAAATTAAGGACGATATAAATAAACCTGTTAATAAAAGTCAAATTTTCTATTAAATATGATTTAAAATAGGCAAATAAAAAAAAGGACATGCTTAAGTGTTAGGAGTTTTTTGTTTAAAGCTAATTTGGAACCAAAATTTTTGTACAGGTACTCTTTTTCTTCCAAAAATTTCTGGTTGGCCTAGTGGAACAAAATTTTACTCTTGTTTTGAACAGCTGTTCTCTGGCTTTTTTGTGTTGTAGTAAGTATTTTAACTTTTTGAATTTTTGAATGTTTTAAAAGATTTAGTATGATTTCTTACTTTAAAGATAACAAATCTATTATTTTTCAAACCTGTTACACAGGAATATTCTAGGAAGAATTGGCAACGTCACAGTGACTTCTGACGTCAAAACAAAAGAGTTTTTTCTGTAACTGACATTTGTCGATGTTTTTTATATGGCCATGTATTTATTGCCAGTGGTGCGTAGTTACAAAAAAATTTTTTTTTGCGGGGCGATATCTACCATTTTTTATCATGAAGCGCCATTTATGAATATTTTTATTCAGTCTGAATTCATACCAGCATTTACGGGTTTCAATATATGCAGTGAATTTCATAACACCCTGTATATATATATATATATATATATATATATATATATATATATATATATATATATATATATATATATATATATATATATATATACAGTGACCGGCAAAAAGTTGGACACATATGGGAAAAATTTTTATTATTGGAATATTAAAAAAACTTTTTATGCCGATTGTCTCTGCATGATGGGTAACCTAAAAATTCATTTTGACATTTGTTACGTGATTACTCGTTTGCCGGCAAAATTGAAAAAAATATATATTGTCATGGAAAACTGGTATTAGGTGACAAGATATTGAAAAAAGTTATTAGAAAAAAGTGTTTAGATTTTAATTTTATACTCCTTGGCAAAGTCTGGAGCCAAAATAAAAAAAAAAATATTTTACATTTTTTAAAAAAAAATGTACAATATTAGTTTCATATTCCCATGAATTTAATAAAAATGTGTTAAATGATCGAAAACCAAGGTAATAACCTATTATCTCAACATTTTTGTTATTACTTAAAAGTTTTATTTGATAAAATTTAAATTTTAGCTTTTTTCCATGTACTTGGGTGTGGCCAGGCCCTGTATCTGGCAACCATTTTGGTAGACACGTTAAAATTTCTTCAAAATTAGAGCAAACGGTCTTTCGTAAGCATATTGTTCCAGAAGTAACTATAAATGGTAAATATGGTTGCCAGATACAGGGCCTGGCCACACCCAAGTACATGGAAAAAAGCTAAATTTTAAATTTTATCAAATAAATCTTTTAAGTAATAACAAAAATGTTGAGATAATAGGTTATTACCTTGGTTTTCGATCATTTAACACATTTTTATTAAATTCATGGGAATATGAAACTAATATTGTACATTTTTTTTCAAAAAATGTAAAATATTTTTTTAAAAAATTTTGGCTCCAGACTTTGCCAAGGAGTATAAAATTAAAATCTAAACACTTTTTCTAATAACTTTTTTCAATATCTTGTCACCTAATACCAGTTTTCCATGACAATATATATTTTTTTCAATTTTGCCGGCAAACGAGTAATCACGTAACAAATGTCAAAATGAATTTTTAGGTTACCCATCATGCAGAGACAATCGGCATAAAAAGTTTTTTCAATATTCCAATAATAAAAATTTTTCCCATATGTGTCCAACTTTTTGCCGGTCACTGTATATATATTGATAGACGGTATGTTGATACCTCCGAAATAGAGACTCGATATACGTTGTCACCTCATATATAACGTCGATACCTCCGGTTTCGGAGGTATCAACGTATCGCCATATTTTCCACTGCCACCATCATCTAGAGGGCGTTTGCGACCGAAAAACCAAAATTTGTTCTGAGGTGCCAACGCTCACCGAGTCTCTGTTTCGTAACGCCGTTAGTTCAAGCGTAAATCACGGGCGCTAGTGTCGCGCGGTGAAGAGACACGCCTAGTGCGTTGATACCTCTGGTATATATGTACATTATTGTAGACAAACGTAGCACGCTGTTACCTCCGAAAAGCGGCAACGTTGTACTGTTACGCGAAGGTCATTCTTAATATATCTTGCCTAAATTTCTTAGGCAACACATATTAGGCATTCTACAATATTTTCAGAAGAAATTATTGTTACCGCAATTTGTATTCGTATGTGAGAAGTAAAAAATTTAATACCGGGTTTCACCAAAGATGTTTAGGACTTAATACTGGTAATCTTCTGGTTAATCATTGTGTTTTAACAAGTTTGTAACTCCTTGTTAAAAAGAAGAGCTAGTCAGTTCAACAAAACGTTACATTTTTTTAGGAAATAAAAATGAATAAAAGTACAAAGTAATTATTGTACACTTATATTTTGAAAAATCCCAGAACACATTTTATTTATGTAAAAGTAAAAAATTTCTACTTAAAAATATTTCAGCATCAACGTCAAAAAAAGGTGTATTGTTTGAGCCAATCTTCAGATTACATCTTCTTGGTTTTTTTGGTGAATTATCTGTAACCTGTAACAAAAGAAAATGGAGCAGATAATAAAATGAAAAATGTTTATACTTAGCAATCTTAATAAAACAACTATGCTTTGCAACCCAGGCAAATAACTTGTTCATAGATATTTTATTCTAAATAGTGAAAACACGTGGTGTGTGGTATATATTTGCATAAATATGATAAAAATAAAATGATAGTTTCCTTGCAAAAAATGTAATGTTAAAATCAAATCTCTGAATCTGTAATTACGTGCAAAAGTACTTACCATAGAAATATATGTTACCAAGTATATTTTCTTCTATGTTTGTGTAATTTTTCCATTCGTTTTACCTACTCACTTTAATTTTTCCATTTTGCCATACCAACCAACTTCGATTTACAAGGAATACAAAATAATACCAGAGAAAAACCATCTTATTTTTCTCTGATAATACACTCTATGTCATGTGTCATCTGTCTCTGTGATATCAAAATCTGTCTTTTTCCCGATGGGACACGACTTTTTTCCGGACCGGGCCGAACTTTAAATCGAAGTGCGATACCTAAGAAACCGGAGGTATCGACGTTATATATGAGGTGACAACGTACGTTGAGTCTCTATTTCGGAGGTATCAACATACAGTTTAGCAATATAACAGTACTAAACAGTATTAAATTTAACACGTTTAGTTTCATCAGTTAGTACATTTTCTTTCTACAACCCGCTGTTATTTTATAATCTTCGCGATCTGTTTAACTTCTAAATGATTTTTATAATACCAAAATTTCCCTTTTTAAACTTATAAAAAAACAACAGAAATAAATTAATAATACAAAAGCTGTCGTGTTCCTACTTTGTCAATTTAAACCCTTGACAGTCAACTTAAACCGGTCAACCACAGTGGCGTAAACAACGCCCCCGCAAGCCCCGCTTTGCGGGGGGCACCAAAGCCCAGGGCGCCCTCAAGTCCCCCCTCAATACGAAGGATCAAGATGGGTGCAAACTAGCAGGGCGCTTTCAGAAATCTGCGGGGGGGGGCGCACATACTTATCGCCACTGGTCAGCCATAAAGTTGTTCCTGTTTGTTATATTTAAATGTTAATACACACATTGAATGTTAAAATAGGTTAAAAACAATGATCACCGGACGCAGATCAATCTTTATTTCATAGAGAGAATACCGTAATCGTAATTTTTTCACATATTTGAGGTTGGAAAATCTGAGTTCAAACATGCCATATGACGGGTTTGTGATTTCTGTGGAAACAAAACTAATACTTTCTGAAATTTATCTGCAGCAAATTTATCAATAATTTGGGAAAACTTAATATTATGTACGCTTAAGTTCATGCTCAATATAGGCCAGATACCAAGTGTTTTGTGATGGAAAAAACTCCGGGAAGAAATTTTATATCATGAAATAGCTTCTTAGGATTATACCAAAAAGTCCTTAAGTTTTCCCCCTCAAGCGTTCTTCCTTCCCAGAGGTTTAAAGGGACCGCCCTTTCCCCCCTTTCTATTAACTTTACGTAAAAAATTGTGAATTAGTTTCTCTACAGAAAAGGACAAATTTAATGCACATATTATGTGTTTTATCAGATTAGAATTTTTCGAAATAACAATTAAAATTAATTCAAACTTAAACAAAGTTGAGTTGAGTAATCTGTTATTACCATAAATTCAGTATATATCATTGTGATACTCATATAATATTATAAATCTTATAAAAAAAACAAAATTTTGAAGTATGCCATATATTGCGGACAATGATTTATAGTCCAGTACCAATTTGAACTTCGCGCACCGAGAGCTGTTCTTAATAACTTAACTTCCAAATTTGCAGTAATACTGTTACGGTTTGTTTTGTCATACGAAATTAAAGTATTATTATTATAGCAGTTGCAACAATTAGTTGAGTTTTAAGACTTCGACCTACCTTTTTGAATATATTCCCTTATTCCTTGAACGTTTTATTTTGATTTGTTTTCCATTTAGTCAAAATCTTTCCTAACCTCGAATTTAATTTTTACAAATTTTCCGTCACTAGTCTGTCTTGGATCCAGCCTTGTTTTCCCTCTTTCTGTATAGTTAATCCCTAAGGAAATATGTCCGAATTTGGCCCTAAAAACTATATTTGGCTATTAATATAAATTAGAATTTGTTTACATGACGAAATAACACGTTATTTTTGACATTTGAACAGCTGTAATTTCTTTGGTCGAACCTGTGGTAGATCCTGGTTTTCTTTCCTGAGCCGCCCTCTGTGACTTTTTGAGAAGACTATCCAAGCCATGTAACGTTGGAATCTGTTATTTCAAGCTCTAGTACTCTTGATTTTACGCCGCGTGGTCGGTATCGGTCCCTACCTGTGATTGCAGGTGGTCATGGGATTTAGTTTCGTACAGCTTTATAACTTTGACGATAGAGGTCAGACGAGGTACTGGATTTTTGAACCCCAACTGTGTTAGTTGCCCATTTTGTTTTACTTCACTAGTAATTTGGACGAGCCTAGAAGCTGTTTTTTTTTTGGTCGTATTTCCTAATTTTTGGTTAAAATGGGTAAGGGATGATGGCCCCTTTTCCACAATTAATTTTAGGTTGTGCCTGCGCCACCTAGGGAGCACAAGTGGTACTTTCTGGTTCAGCCTTAAAGGGTTCTAATGTTGATCCACGCCTACATGTATTCCTGGTTGACGAAAATCATAAGTTGTTTCCAATAATTGTACAAAGTATAATGAATTGTACAAACTATTAATGAATGTCGGTTTATGGATACGGAAAAATGTATTTGTTGGTTGGTATATTTCCGTTGTTCATTGGTTAAGTTAATTTTTACTGGCAGAATATTGTGCCAATGGGGTGGAAGGGAATACCATCGAATCAAAGCTTTCAGAACTGTACATAATTGGGTACCAAAGTGTACCTCGAAACAACCCTGTGACGTCACTTGTGCAAGAAAATCGATATTGGAATTTTTGGCAAGGATTGGGTGTGGCACCGGAGCAGAGGTTCCTTTTCAGAAACTGATCGCGTCGTCGACAGTATCGCCATTCTAAAAGTCTTTTGGAAAGACACCCAAAAATTTGGATCTGTGAATGCGGTACAATTAACTTCTTCTACCTTGTTTTGTTATTTGCCCTTTCGGCGTTACGTTGTTGGTCCAGTGAGGCCGTTTTAGTTGATTTTGTAGAAGAAATTCGACATCTCTTCGTCGGTTTTTATGACGACAGCGGACATGTTAATTTAGACCCGACACGAAAACTGCAGGTAAGGTCCTTTTGCCACTATTAAACCCTTAAAGAACACAGAATTCCGCGATTAAACTGCTATTTTAATTAATTTTCGTTGATTTCCTTTTGATTCTATTTTTTTTTGACGTCCACGTTTTTAATTAGTTTTTCTGTAATTAAAGATTTTCTAAATACGAGTAAATCGCTACATTTCGTGGTAAGAAAAATCTGTAAATTATGTACAGATGGGTTTTTTTTATTAAGAATTGAATGGGTTGATATTTGCCCTTCACGTAGGTCAAATTCTTGCGAGTTTTTTTTAATACGGGTTTTTTTTGTCAGCTATTCAAGCTTGATTTACTTTGCTCTTTGATAATGTTGGTTAAGACACGGTACAGGGTGACCCAAGGTTAAATTTTATTTTGTTATTTTGCAAGCAAAACCATCGTGAGCTGGTTATTGGTGTATATCCGTGAATTTGAAGTTAATGATTTTTTTTTTATCAACTAATTATGTTAATAATCAATATAAGTTAAAAATCAATAATAGCCAGGTTGTTCAAATTAATATTTTGTGTTTTGGAATATCAGCTGATAGCGTTAGAGACCGGCAATTTAAATGTTTTATATTTTGGCTGTCAGTGGATCTGTACTTTAGTAATTTGAGCAAATGTTAAAAATTTCTGACAGTCAGTAGTAGTAATTTTCACATTTCTCAGATTTTTTTTTGGTGTTAACTAGCTTTTAATTAATATTGGGTATGACATTGACAAGGCTGATTCTTAATTATGATATTTGGTTGCAAAATTTCAGGATGGGTGAAGGATAGTACCGTTAACTACTCACGGTGGCATTTGTTGATTCTTGGGTTACGCTTACAGATACTGAATGGTTATTTTATATTCATAAATATTAAGCTACGTTATCATATTTTGATGTATGTGTTTAGTAGTAGTAATGTGGAAATTATCTTTCTCTTTTGACTGATTGTATTTAACCTTCCAAATTTTATAACATTGTATTTTGCGGCTATAACTTTTCATTGGTGTAATTTGAGTGATTACCTAACTATTTTGGTTATTTTGTTACCAGTGTATAATATAATTGTATAATATTTTTGTATCTGCATTACTTATGTAAATATAATTAGTTTGTAATAAATATTTGGCTGTGTACAGTAGCGCACAAAGGCTATGCCTATGTAAATTTTATCTCAACTTTGTTTTGTTAATTAATTGGCTTCGATATTGCCTGTTTATTTTTTTTTTAACCTGATGTCTCTATTTAATTCAAAATATTTCCTTCGGTTCTACTTTCTTGATACCAATGAATAATTGTCTAAGGCCTTCAGCCACTAAAAGTTTTTTTTTGTGATTTAAATTTAATATTTCTTCGAAATTATATTTGCATAGTATCTGAATTTGACCTTGCCTTGACGCATACATTTTCTTTTATCAGGGTCTGTTTACTGGGAGACGACCCCACCACGTCTTTTCTTTTGCTGGGAACAATCCTGTTTACTGGGAGACTCCAAGCGTCTTTCTGCTGGGATACAGCAATCTTTCTGCTTACTGGAAGACATACACCTACAGTCTTTCCTTTTGGCTGGAAGGCAGCAATGTTTTTACTGGGGGAACACCGCTACCCCGCAACTTCTTTTGGGCTGGGAGACATCTCCAGTCCTTCATCGTGCTGAGTCAGTTAAGCTGTCTAGGATACGTCAGCATTGACCTAAGACACCATCATCAGGGGACGAACCCCTTCAGGCAACCTTTTATTTTTTTTTATTATTATAATCAGTATCACCTGTTACACGATAACCACTTGTTTCAATTTCGGCTCTAACCATGGTTAGCAATCTTTGCTTTTAAAACGGCTTAGAACTTTTCTTTATTTTATTTCCCCCTTCAGGGTTTACTACAAATTGTTATAATAATAGTATAATAATAATAATCCCTAATAATTTTATTGTATCAAATTTCACAAATTGACAGAATACACCGATGTGACATTCAAAATTTTTCTCTAACGAATCGGTAATATATTAGTAAATTTGTTTTTAAAGGTAGTGTTTTATTTGCCTCACCAGACAGCGCAGTTTCTTGGATTTTTTTTTTTGGATAATATGGTAACTATATGTGAGTGAGTGAGCTGAAAGCGAGATCCCAATACTATCTAGGAGGGTTTCTGTTTTTCACTCGGCATTAAAAACAGTGGCGCCCTTATTAAACCCCCCTCTCTCCGGCATTGGAGCTAGGGCATTTTTTTTGGCACGCATGCGCAAGCCTCTCGCATTCAACTCAACTCTTTACGTTAGTTAATTTTGTAAATTCTCAATATTTATTTTTTTAAATTTTTACCGAACTTTGAATTTTTATTTATGAAGGGTAAGTAGAAGTAAAATTCTTCTTCTGTGCGAAAAACAGCGTGGCAAATTTTGGCGCCCAACGTGGGGCCTTCAAACAAAAATAAACTGCGTTTGGTGAGACCAGATAGAGCACTTTGGTACTAACATTATCAAAAATTTTTTTTAAAATTTTTCATTTATCGATTTTTGCGCTTCTGATATGTTGTCTTACCTCTGATGAGATTTTTTCTGATAATGCAATATTTTTTTTTTGCGGCCTACCTATTGTTTTGTAGTAGCCATCAGAACTTCGCTGTTCTGACGGGTTTTCGTTATTCTTTCTGTTAGGACATCGCTGTCCTAACCGGTTTATTTTGTTTTATCTTTTTTTTTTTGGGTGAAGTTTAATTAGTGAAAATTATCTGAAAATTTAGTTTTGCAAATTGTTTGCAGTTTACAGTGTCAAGTGCAATCAGTGTTAATATTTTATTGATTTTTCTTTTAATTTATATTTGCTTGTGTATTATTTGACTCGTAATAAGTTACGATGGATTACAGTATGAGAGTGCATTACCTTAGAAAGGATATGCTCATTTATGAGTTGCAAGTTCGTGGCATTCCAGCTGATGAAACGAAAACTGTCGAAAGCCTTCGTGCATCTTTACGCCCATTGTTGCAGATGGAGAAAGTTAGTAAGGCTATAAGTCACCCTCCCTATAATATGGATTTTGCTGAAGAAAGAGCTTATGTGGCGACTAACTTGAGGAATACTAAATTGGCGATTAAGTCCGTTACTGGAGAAAAAGCCAAGACCAAATTTGAACGTCTACAGACACACTTGGTCCATCTTCTCAACCGAATTGATCGTGTACCAGTTAACCAACTGTCGTCAGAGGATGCTGACGCACGAGCAATATTAATTGCAGAAACCTTATCTGCTCTTGACGAGCTAGAGCAAGTATCCAGACGAGATCCCAACTTGAGCGTATTATTGGATGCAGCACGTTCGGGAGGTTCTGATTCTGATGATTCGTCAGAAGAGGAAGTGCCTCGACCAACTCAGCATGGTTCAACCCCGAATAGACAGCCAGTGTCAAACTTCAAGGCACTACGTATAGAAAAATGGGGCCTTAAATTTACAGGAGATCCCAAGAGTATGTCAGTCCATGGATTCTTGGAGAGAGTAAACGAGCTGAGATTGGCTCGTAATGTATCAGAAAGAGAACTGTTTGAGTCTGCCATAGATTTATTTGAAGGCAAGGCATTGAATTGGTTTAGAGCGAACCGTTCCCGGTTTAACAACTGGAGAGAACTAGCTGAACTGCTTTGCAGACACTTTGAACCACCAGATTATCGTGCTAGACTCTTTAAAGAAATGCTCGAGAGGACTCAAGATCCATCAGAAAGCATAGTGGACTATCTTTCAAGCATGCAGGCTCTGTTTCGGCGTTATGGTTCCCTCAGTGAGGATGCAAAGTTGGATATAATAAATAGAAATTTGGCTCCTTTTTACACCACTCAGTTACCAATAGTGAACTCATTAGAAGAATTTGTAAGTTCAGCACCTCCGAATAATCTCCGTTCAAAATCTTGTAGGTCTCTATTAGGTCACCTCTGTCCCGTCTTTCCCTTAGTGAAGTCAGTCCGAAAGTTTCAAGTCTTTCATTGTATGGTGTGTTTGTGAGTTCTGGGGGATCTTGGTGAATCTTCGCTGGGTTCTCTCAAGCATCTCTATATCCTTGGCATAATATGGATTCCATACCACATGTGCATACTCCATTTTCGGTCTTACATAAGTTGTGAATATCTTTTTCATTGCTTCGTGTCTGATTTTAGAAGCCAAGAAATACCGTGCAGAACATTATGTACCGCCATCTCGTAAACGACAAGGATTTGTAGAACCTGATTTCGCCTTCGTCTCAGATATGCAAGAAGCCTTACCTCCAACTAAGGTCAATGAAGTGAGACATGTCAACACACATACTACCAATAGACGTCCTAGAGATTTAGTCTGTTGGAATTGTCAACAAACTGGACATTTTAGTCGAGATTGTCAAAGCCCAAGAAAAACACACTGTTATCGTTGTGGAACACCTAATGTCACCGTAAGATCTTGCCCTAAATGTGCTAATTTGGGAAACGCTTCCCGGGGGAATCAATAGGTCGTACGATTTCTCCCAATACCAAGCGTGTAACGACCAATGATTTCGATTTTTCATCCAAAATTCTTCTAGATTTCATCATTAGTCACGCACGAGGAGATCAACGTCCATATTTGGAAGTTTCTGTCATAGGCACACCTATACGAGGTTTGCTGGATTCTGGTGCCACTCGAACACTTGTTGGCCTTCCTGGATATGAGTTGCTACGGAGTTTGGGACTACAACTTTTAGGCAAAGAAACAAGATGTACAGTCGCTAATGGAGAGAGCTGTTCTGCTATTGGTTACATGCAAGTACCGTTTAGTTTAATGGGAAAAACCCGCATGATAGATGTGTTAGTCCTGCCTGCACTGGCTCATACCTTACTGTTGGGAGTCGATTTCTGGAAGAGCATGGGGATCGTACCAGATTTGAATCAGGATGTTTGGCATTTCGCAGATGAAACGAATTCCACTCAAGTACTTAGCATACGGGATGAGAGTACCCTTACTATTGCTCAGCGAATGACTCTTGATAAATTAGTCAAAGAAAAACTTGCTTTAATGGGTACAGGCCTGGGATGTTGTAAGGTGGCTGAACATGTTATTGAAGTGGAGCCAGGTACGAAACCTGTCAAACAAAGATATTACCCGGTGTCTCCATTTAAGCAGAAAATTATTGATGAAGAACTTAAGCAAATGCTGGAGGACGGAGTCATCGAACTGTCGAAGAGTGCTTGGTCCAGTCCGATATGTTTAGTGCGCAATAAGGATGATTCCTACAGATTTTGTGTAGATTACAGAATTTTGAACAGTTTGAGCAAGAAAGACGCATATCCCTTGCCCTACATTTCTGCCATTTTGGACCGCCTGAGAGATGCAACTTACCTCAGTTCCATCGATATCAAATCCGCATTTTGGACAGTTCCCTTAAGTGAATCTTCGCGTGAATATACTGCATTTACCGTCCCTGGAAGAGGACTATTTCAGTTCCGTCGCATGCCTTTTGGTTTAACCAATTCACCAGCAACCTGGCAGCGCATAGTAGATACCGTCCTTGGAGCAGACCTTCAACCAGCGGTCATGGTATATCTGGATGATATAATTCTCATATCTCAGGACTTTGATGAACACCTACGTCTGTTGGGCTTAGTTTTCGACCGACTACATGAAGCGGGACTCATAGTTTCACTAGAAAAATGTCAGTTTTGCCTGCCAGAATTGAAGTACTTAGGATATGTTGTGGACCGTCAGGGACTCCGACCAGATCCATTAAAAGTTGAGGCAATTGTAAATATTATACCACCGAAGAATGTCACAGAAATTCGCCGATTTATTGGTACAGCATCTTGGTACCGTCGCTTTGTTCCGAATTTTTCATCCACCATAGCTCCGCTAACTAACTTGACTAAGAAAAATGTCAGATGGTCATGGACAACCGACTGTGATAGAGCCTTTAAAGCGATCAAGGAAGTTTTGGTTACAGCACCGATACTTACCTGTCCTGATTTTAACCGTCCTTTTGTCCTGCAAACCGATGCAAGCGCATATGGCCTTGGTGCAGTTTTAACACAGACTTTTGATGATGGTGAGAAAGTAATATGCTTCCTATCACGTTCACTGACTAAACAAGAAATGAAATATACAGTCACCGAAAAAGAGTGTTTGGCAGTGATTTGGAGTGTGGAGAAGTTGAGACATTATTTGGAAGGGGTACACTTCACGGTAGTAACTGACCACCATTCGTTACTATGGCTGCACAGACTAAAAGACCCTCAAGGTCGTTTAGCGCGATGGGCGCTTCGTCTGCAACCCTATGATTTTACCTTAATCCATCGCCCTGGTAAAGAGCACCGATGATAGTGATGTTCCGATGTCTTCCACCACTGATGGATGGTATAAAAATATGTTTGTAAGGCTTGAACAACAACCAGACAAATTTCCTGCTTGGCGTGTAGAAAACAACATATTGTATTAATATGCAAGAACCAATCATCCGGACCTTGGTACTCCATTAAGTTCTTGGAAAATTGTCGTTCCTAAGGATAAAAGGCGCAAGATACTCGCTCGTTGCCATGATATACCTGCTTCAGGTCACGTAGGCGTATTCAAGACCTACTGGAAAGTATGCCAACGCTATTACTGGCCTAAGATGAGGAGTGACGTCACTAGTTACGTGAAAGCTTGTCGAGTTTGTGCCCAGCACAAAGAACAAAAACCTCCTGCAGGATTAATGGGTGACCGTCCTACAATAAATCAACCTTGGCAGTGTATCAGCCTGGATTATATTGGACCGTTTCCTCGTTCGAGGTCAGGTAACACTTACGTTCTTGTGGTTACCGATTATTTCACCAAATTCTCCGTTTTATTTCCTTCTCGTTCAGCGACAGCTAAATCCCTCACCAAACAGGTTGAAGAAGGTATTTTCCTAATGTTTGGATCACCACAGTTCCTAATGTGTGATAATGGAGTACAAATGAAGTCCAAGGAATTTCAGAACCTATGCCAACGCTATAAAACCAAGCTATTCTACACAGCATCTTATCACCCACAAGCCGATCCGACCGAACGAGTCAACAGAGTCATAAAGACCATGATGCGATCTTACATCAAGAACAATAACCACCGTACCATCAAGACACGAGACCACTGGCTTTACTCCGCATTTTCTTAATTTTCGGAGAGAACATAAATTGTACGGACAAGACTTTGCAGAAGAGACTGCTAACACCAATGCAGACCTTCAAGATTATGTCAGGAAAAGACAAGCCGCCTTTGTGAAATTGTATCGCGAAGTTCAGGATAAAATTAAAACATCTCATGTTAGAAATCAACGTAGATACAACTTACGTAGACGACCCGTTGAGTACGCACCTGGACAAGAGGTTTGCCGTAAAAACAAAAGTCTTTCCGATGCCGCGAACTATTATAGTGCCAAACTGGCTCCGGCTTATGTGGGCCCGTTCATTATTAAGAAGAAAACAGGGTCCTGCACCTACGAACTTCAAGATCGAGCAGGACAAAGTAAAGGTGTTTGGCACGTAAAAGATCTCAAACTGTATAATCCATCGACCACAAATGAGAGTTCAGATAATGATTAGTTTTACCTTTGAATATTTTTCTTTAATGTTATCTTATTCCGTTTTCCTTTAATACCTTTTTTTTTATGCCCTGCAGTGGCGGGCGCAGTGGCGTTTGGATCCATCTGGGCGCGAGACTTGATGGATTTGAACACTATCGCTTAGAATTGTGCTGCACTGGTGAACTAGTGGAGGTAGGAGTCCTCCGAAAGCCGTGGCAAGCTAGACCTTCAGTCAACTTGCTGCTATTGCGCGTAGTAAGTCTGCCTTCAGCATTTTTACTACTTTTACTTGCTATCATCGCTTTGCGTCTTTGCTTAGGGTATGATCTATATTTACCTTATCTTTAAATGACTTTAACTTTTGTGGCTTTAGTAACATTAATTTAGAGTTTTTTTTTTGGCGGTGTCTTGCAGACGCCCATCTTGGCGCGAGACGAGATGGGAGTAGACGTGACACATGGTCATTAGTTTGTTTTTTCTTAAGGCGATGATTTATTTTATTTGTTGGCTCAACTACCTGAAATTTAGCATATTTTTATTTGAGTCATAAATTCATTAATCTTTTAGTAACTATAAATTTACCTTATCTGAACTTACCTTAAATTACCTTATTTTAATTTACCTTAAACTTACCTATTTTGAATTTCGTAATACACTGATTGCAATGTACTTGACAATTTGTTTTGGATAATTTCATTTACCGTAACTTGATTTGACTTATGACCTTAATCTGTATCTTGCTGTGTGATTTCGTTATCCTAGCTCGATCTGATTTAGTGTCCTTATTGTGATTTTCATATCTTACCTTGCGTTACCTTGATTATCTTACTTTACCTTGATTATCTTACCTTACCTTAATTATCTTATCTTACCTTACCTTTATTACTTTATTTTATTTTGGGTTTAATTATTCAGTTAATTTTACCTTCATATCTTCCAAGCCTTATTTAAGTCATTGGCTTGGTTACTTTATCTTACCATGGGTTTAATTATTCGGTTAATTTTACCTCGATATCTTCAAGTCTTATTTAAGTATTTGACTTGGTGTTTCTTACCTTCCCTTGATTTATCTTATCTTTTCTTGTGTTTAATTATTAATTTAATTTTACCTTGATATTTCTTTATAGTCTTATTTGACTTGCTATTTTTGTTATCCTGGATTTGACTTTGGCCTAGGTCTTGGTACCTAGACCCCTATTTTGGCGTTCTATATTTGGGCTATAGTTTAACTGGCCAAAATAGAACCTTCCCGATTATGACTTATTTGTCCCTATCTCCTTGTTTAGGCTGCGCGGTGTTGGGTGCTACCGAATGTCGCTTCGACGTTCTTTGTTGGAACTATTGATCCTTCGGAGAGCAGACCGACTGGAAGGGCTGTTCAGGGGGGGCGGAAGTCTGACCCCTGGGGTAACATTTTGCCCATCGAACTTGTTCGGCGGGCCAGGGGAGGGCCAAGCTACTTTGTTCGGCCTGAGCTCAAGTCGGCCTATTAGGTTGCGACAGACCGGTGGCAGTGCCACCTTTCAGAGTACCCTATTTAATTTATTTTGTTTCATACAGGGAGTGATGTACTACCCATTCGGTGCATCTTTTAGTTTAGTGTCTACTATAATTCACTTCCTTATGCTCGGTGGAACATATGGGCTATCCCTTTTTCTTCTTAAATTACCTTGGTTGTATATTAGTTATCTTTTCTTTTTAGTTTTTCCACCCTTTGGTTGACTCGACGCGTGACAGTTGGTTATCTGTTTTGCGACGCTCTGGAGTGAGGCTAGTACACGAGGTACCTCACGCTTTCTTCGAGTGTTACGCAATGCTAGCCCCCTTACCATCTTTGGGTTAATGTTACCAGGCTGTGCTTCCTGCACCCTGAAGTTTTATTCCACCCCGGAAACTCCTGGAGGGGATCGCTGGGTGTCTAGCGGCGAGGGGACCAAAGTTAATTTTTATTTTGAATTATTTTGGTTATTGTACTATTTTGGGTTGTCGATTACCTGAGTTAGTGGGTTTAGTAATCCACTAGGCTGCGGGTATTATTTTTAGTAGGTGTCTTTATAGGCAGTTTGAGAAATTACCTCATTATGCCTTTGGGTTGTTTTCGTCTGTATTGGAACCACACTGGTTCCTGAATTTTCATTTTATTTCTTTTCTTGGTTAATTTTGGTTGGCTAGGGTTGTCGGCCATGGTGATGCTTGGCCTAGCGGAAATTTCGGTTTTTCGGATTTCAAATCCGGACCGATCTACGTGGCCCTACACTATAAAAAGCACATTTGGTTTTCTTGGTGCTGAAGTGTTTGGCTGCCGTCAAGCGTGCCACGATCTACGAACCCGGTTTGGCTTTTCTCTGTCTTACTTTTCTTTGAAACTTAATCTTTTTAACTTAATATGTTTTTGTCAAACCCAGACCATACCTTTAGTAACTTATTTCTTTATTTTCTTTTATTGGAGGCTGATAGGATGAGTACGGGTGTCTTATGACCTTGGTGGAAATTCCGGAGCTGGGGACACATCTTTCCAGTGTTGGTCTATGTGGCCACTATACCATTGAGGCACAGTTGACTTTTCGGTGCGGAGATGGTGGCTGCCGTCAGAAACACTCGGACCAGTCATGTCATGTCAGAGTTTCTTTTTGGTTTAGTTTTCCTTATGGTTGTGTGAGTATATATTTTGTTAGTAGCGATCCACTAGTATCTTTCACTTTCGTCCGTTGCTTCCTAGGGGAATACCCCCGGAGCTTCGGTAGTTAATTTTTGCCTTACCTTGTAATTACCGTAGATTTTTGGAGTACTTATCGTCGGTTAATTTTCTTGAGAAAATTTCCCTCCTTTCGTAGGAGAGGGGGAGTTGTTACGGTTTGTTTTGTCATACGAAATTAAAGTATTATTATTATAGCAGTTGCAACAGTTAGTTGAGTTTTAAGACTTCGACCTACCTTTTTGAATATATTCCCTTATTCCTTGAACGTTTTATTTTGATTTGTTTTCCATTTAGTCAAAATCTTTCCTAACCTCGAATTTAATTTTTACAAATTTTCCGTCACTAGTCTGTCTTGGATCCAGCCTTGTTTTCCCTCTTTCTGTATAGTTAATCCCTAAGGAAATATGTCCGAATTTGGCCCTAAAAACTATATTTGGCTATTAATATAAATTAGAATTTGTTTACATGACGAAATAACACGTTATTTTTGACATTTGAACAGCTGTAATTTCTTTGGTCGAACCTGTGGTAGATCCTGGTTTTCTGTCCTGAGCCGCCCTCTGTGACTTTTTGAGAAGACTATCTAAGCCATGTAACGTTGGAATCTGTTATTTCAAGTTCTAGTACTCTTGATTTTACGCCGCGTGGTCGGTATCGGTCCCTACCTGTGATTGCAGGTGGTCATGGGATTTAGTTTCGTACAGCTTTATAACTTTGACGATAGAGGTCAGACGAGGTACTGGATTTTTGAACTCCAACTGTGTTAGTTGCCCATTTTGTTTTACTTCACTAGTAATTTGGACGAGCCTAGAAGCTGTTTTTTTTTGGTCGTATTTCCTAATTTTTGGTTAAAATGGGTAAGGGATGATGGCCCCTTTTCCACAATTAATTTTAGGTTGTGCCTGCGCCACCTAGGGAGCACAAGTGGTACTTTCTGGTTCAGCCTTAAAGGGTTCTAATGTTGATCCACGCCTACATGTATTCCTGGTTGACGAAAATCATAAGTTGTTTCCAATAATTGTACAAAGTATAATGAATTGTACAAACTATTAATGAATGTCGGTTTATGGATACGGAAAAATGTATTTGTTGGTTGGTATATTTCCGTTGTTCATTGGTTAAGTTAATTTTTACTGGCAGAATATTGTGCCAATGGGGTGGAAGGGAATACCATCGAATCAAAGCTTTCAGAACTGTACATAATTGGGTACCAAAGTGTACCTCGAAACAACCCTGTGACGTCACTTGTGCAAGAAAATCGATATTGGAATTTTTGGCAAGGATTGGGTGTGGCACCGGAGCAGAGGTTCCTTTTCACAAACTGATCGCGTCGTCGACAGTATCGCCATTCTAAAAGTCTTTTGGAAAGACACCCAAAAATTTGGATCTGTGAATGCGGTACAATTAACTTCTTCTACCTTGTTTTGTTATTTGCCCTTTCGGCGTTACGTTGTTGGTCCAGTGAGGCCGTTTTAGTTGATTTTGTAGAAGAAATTCGACATCTCTTCGTCGGTTTTTACGACGACAGCGGACATGTTAATTTAGACCCGACACGAAAACTGCAGGTAAGGTCCTTTTGCCACTATTAAACCCTTAAAGAACACAGAATTCCGCGATTAAACTGCTATTTTAATTAATTTTCGTTGATTTCCTTTTGATTCTATTTTTTTTTTGACGTCCACGTTTTTAATTAGTTTTTCTGTAATTAAAGATTTTCTAAATACGAGTAGATCGCTACATTTCGTGGTAAGAAAAATCTGTAAATTATGTACAGATGGGTTTTTTTTATTAAGAATTGAATGCCCTTCACGTAGGTCAAATTCTTGCGAGTTTTTTTTTAATACGGGTTTTTTTTGTCAGCTATTCAAGCTTGATTTACTTTGCTCTTTGATAATGTTGGTTAAGACACGGTACAGGGTGACCCAAGGTTAAATTTTATTTTGTTATTTTGCAAGCAAAACCATCGTGAGCTGGTTATTGGTGTATATCCGTGAATTTGAAGTTAATGATTTTTTTTTTATCAACTAATTATGTTAATAATCAATATAAGTTAAAAATCAATAATAGCCAGGTTGTTCAAATTAATATTTTGTGTTTTGGAATATCAGCTGATAGCGTTAGAGACCGGCAATTTAAATGTTTTATATTTTGGCTGTCAGTGGATCTGTACTTTAGTAATTTGAGCAAATGTTAAAAATTTCTGACAGTCAGTAGTAGTAATTTTCACATTTCTCAGATTATTTTTGGTGTTAACTAGCTTTTAATTAATATTGGGTATGACATTGACAAGGCTGATTCTTAATTATGATATTTGGTTGCAAAATTTCAGGGTGGGTGAAGGATAGTACCGTTAACTACTCACGGTGGCATTTGTTGATTCTTGGGTTACGCTTACAGATACTGTATGGTTATTTTATATTCATAAATATTAAGCTACGTTATCATATTTTGATGTATGTGTTTAGTAGTAGTAATGTGCAAATTATCTTTCTCTTTTGACTGATTGTATTTAACCTTCCAAATTTTATAACATTGTATTTTGCGGCTATAACTTTTCATTGGTGTAATTTGGGTGATTACCTAACTATTTTGGTTATTTTGTTACCAGTGTATAATATAATTGTATAATATTTTTGTATCTGCATTACTTATGTAAATATAATTAGTTTGTAATAAATATTTGGCTGTGTACAGTAGCGCACAAAGGCTATGCCTATGTAAATTTTATCTCAACTTTGTTTTGTTAATTAATTGGCTTCGATATTGCCTGTTTATTTCTTTTTAACCTGATGTCTCTATTTAATTCAAAATATTTCCTTCGGTTCTACTTTCTTGATACCAATGAATAATTGTCTAAGGCCTTCAGCCACTAAAAGTTTTTTTTTTGTGATTTAAATTTAATATTTCTTCGAAATTATATTTGCATAGTACCTGAATTTTACCTTGCCTTGACGCATACATTTTCTTTTATCAGGGTCTTTTTACTGGGAGACGACCCCACCACGTCTTTTCTTTTGCTGGGAACAATCCTGTTTACTGGGAGACTCCAAGCGTCTTTCTGCTGGGATACAGCAATCTTTCTGCTTACTGGAAGACATACACCTACAGTCTTTCCTTTTGGCTGGAAGGCAGCAATGTTTTTACTGGGGGAACACCGCTACCCCGCAACTTCTTTTGGGCTGGGAGACATCTCCAGTCCTTCATCGTGCTGAGTCAGTTAAGCTGTCTAGGATACGTCAACATTGACCTAAGACACCATCATCAGGGGACGAACCCCTTCAGGCAACCTTTTATTTCTTTTTATTATTATAATCAGTATCACCTGTTACACGATAACCACTTGTTTCAATTTCGGCTCTAACCATGGTTAGCAATCTTTGCTTTTAAAACGGCTTAGAACTTTTCTTTATTTTATTTCCCCCTTCAGGGTTTACTACAAATTGTTATAATAATAGTATAATAATAATAATCCCTAATAATTTTATTGTATCAAATTTCACAAATTGACAGAATACACCGATGTGACATTCAAAATTTTTCTCTAACGAATCTGTAATATATTAGTAAATTTGTTTTTAAAGGTAGTGTTTTATTTGCCTCACCAGACAGCGCAGTTTCTTGGATTTTTTTTTTTCGATAATATGGTAACTATATGTGAGTGAGTGAGCTGAAAGCGAGATCCCAATACTATCTAGGAGGGTTTCTGTTTTTCACTCGGCATTAAAAACAGTGGCGCCCTTATTAAACCTCCCCTCTCTCCGGCATTGGAGCTAGGGCATTTTTTTTGGCACGCATGCGCAAGCCTCTCGCATTCAACTCAACTCTTTACGTTAGTTAATTTTGTAAATTCCCAATATTTATTTTTTTAAATTTTTACCGAACTTTGAATTTTTATTTATGAAGGGTAAGTAGAAGTAAAATTCTTCTTCTGTGCGAAAAAGAGCGTGGCAATACAAGTAATTGTTTTCTAAAACTTTTAGAAGTAATTATCAACAGTTGCAGCAAATTTTTAATATTGATTTATCACAATAATAGTTACACAGACAATTATAACTTGCACTTGACCGAATTTATTTTCGTTACAGGTACAACAAATAAAATCATATTTGTAAGCAAATTAACAATATCTATTAAAGTAACAACATCAGAGTAACCACCCCCATTTGACCCCTTTCGGAATTGATAAAATATCAAAATTGCATACATTTTTAAAATTACAAATTAGTATCTTACTGAGAATAAAATGTAATAATTATTTTACCCCTCTTCCCCAACTAACAGATCCTTAGAAATTAAATGTCGACAAGCTCCTTCCTGAGGTGTGATTACGTTATAAAAGTAAAGCATCCCTTAAATTTAAAATTTCTGGGTCCAGAAGTTTGGGTGGATTCATTCGCGTACGGGCAAACGATTCTAAACGGAATAATCTAAGCGAACCGAAAATCCCACTATCTTTTATATTTCACCAAGTCAGTTTAATCTAATAAAGCATATATACTTTCTTATATGCGCAGCTTTTGCTACCTCTGTAAACCAGGCAACACTGCTAGAGGTAACAAAGTTGAAGCAGTGTCACAAAGCTATATATATCACGGAGGTAATAACAATCTAAGTTTATCCGGTCATATATGAAAATTTTAAAAATTAAAAATCTTTTCCCCTCTCTTGATAGACCTGTTAAGGGAGTCCCCCCTGCTTATATAGGTAATTTTCTTGTTATAAAGTCAACTGGTTATGGTGGAGGCCAGGTCGCCCAGCCTGTGCACCGGAGGTAACAAATTAACAGACATCAATATATATATATATATATATATATATATATATATATATATATATATATATATATATATATATATATATATATATATATATATATACAGTGACCGGCAAAAAGTTCGCAACATATGGGAAAAATTTTTATTAGGAGAGTATCGGAAAAACTTTCCCAGGGGATCGGTTCTGCATGTCCGATAACCTAAAAATCGATTTTGACATACGTCACGTGACCACTGGTATAGCGTCAAATTAAAAAAAAAATTGTTAATTTACAAAAAGTGAGGTTAGTTGACGAGATATCAAAAAAAGTTATTTGAAAAAATTGCTTAGAATTAAATTCTAGATCCTTGCGCAAAATTTTAAGATTTTATTTAAAAAAATTGGAAAACTCAATTTTTTTTAAATATTTTTTTATCGATTTACAAATTTCCGGTTTTTTTCGTTTAGATAGCTTGGCTAATGTAAAGCCCATGTATCTGGATGAAAATAAACGAATGTAGTAGTTTTTTCTACAATTGACAGGACAAAATTAAAAAAAACAGGGTTTCGCCGGACGCTAGCTGTTGCAATGATTTGTATCTAGCAGCAGTGTCAAAATTTTAGAGACATTTCAATGAGATTACATTGAGAAAACCTTAATCGTCTTAAATATATCTGAAGTTCGACTTTTTGTAAAGTTAAGGGGATTAAAATAGATAATAAACAAAAAATTACCTGTTTATTTAATCGAAATTTTATAAACGAAAACCAATGTAAGAAAAACTTAAAAGTAGTCAAATTCTGTACTAACAACACAAAAAATCATTGTTTTTCCTTGGGTGCACAAAATTTAAAACTCAGTATGACCACCATTTCTCTCCATACATACTGTTGTTCTCGAGCGCAACTCTCGATTAACATTTCGGAGCATTTTACGATTTATTTGCAATACACAATTTATAATGACATTCTCTAAATTTTGTATATTCCTAAAGGGTCGATGTTTGTACACAGGGTTCTTTAGGTATCCCCACATAAAAAAATCTAACGGAGTCAGATCTACAATTCTACAATTGACAGGACAAAATCGAAAAAATAGGTGTTCGCCGGACGCTCGCTGTTGCAATGGTTTGAATCTAATGAAATGACTGTATCAAGATTTTATTAAGATTTTTCGCACATAAATTTAACAACCAGGTCTATTTAGTTATACTTAAAACTACCAAAGCAGGCTCTGAAATTAAAACAACCAAATAATCTAGTAGGTTAAAAACAACAGAAAAATGTCAAACAAATTATAATTTGTTTGATTTCAACCTATGTCATTGGTTTATGTCTCGCATCTTACTAAGTTTGATATTTTACATAAGTTTATTAATATTTTATTCCTTAAAATGGCACCCACACTACTTCTTCAGGAAAAGATAGAAATTATTTTAATTTCTGGAGATAATTACAAAAGCCATAGAGAAACAGCAGCAATTTTTAATGAGAGGCACCCCGATAAATCCCTCCATTATTCCACAGTATCTCGTCTAGTCAATAAATTTAAAGAAACGGGATCGGTAGAAAATCAGTATAAAGTTTCCCATGAAAAACCGGTAACAGGTGACGAAGGTTCTCTGGATGTGTGTTTGTCGATCACAGAAACACCCCAATTAGCAGTTAGTCAAATATCGGAGATCACTAACATTCACGAAAGATCTGTGCGGAGGATATTAAAAAGAAACAAATTTCATCCGTACAAACCTAAATTTGTACAAGTATTAAAAGATAGGGATTATGACGCCCGCTTCGATTTTTGTGCCTGGTTCCAGGGTATGATTGAGGAAGATTTTAATTTCCCAAAGAACGTTCTTTTCTCGGATGAAGCTACATTTACCTCTAACGGAACCGTCAGTTCACAAAACTGTAGATGGTGGGCCACCGAAAACCCAGACTTTGTAATTCAGAGTAAAGACCAATATAGTTTTAAGGTTAATGTGTGGTGCGGAATTTTCAACCTCAGAATAGTGGGACCTTTTTTCTTTAGAGACAATTTAAATTCAGAACGATATTTAGAATTTCTACAAACTGAGATATCTGACTTTTTAGACAATTTGTCATTAGCCGAAAGAAGAAATTTATACTTTCAACAAGACGGAGCTAGCATTCATTCCACAAATGAGGTGAAGAGATGGCTGGATCAAGAATTTGGAAACCAGTGGATAGGACGGTTTTCTGAAAATCCGTGGCCTGCGAGATCACCAGATCTGACTCCGTTAGATTTCTTTATATGGGGATACCTAAAGAACTCTGTGTACAAACATCGACCCTTTAGGAATATACAAAATTTAGAGAATATCATTAGAAATTGTGTATTGCAAATAAATCGTAAAATGCTCCGAAATGTTAATCGAGAGTTGCGCTCGAGAACAATAGTATGTATGGAGAGAAATGGTGGTCATACTGAGTTTTAAATTTTGTGCACCCAAGGAAAAACAATGATTTTTTATGTTGTTAGTACAGAATTTGACTACTTTTAAGTTTTTCTTACATTGGTTTTCGTTTATGAAATTTCGATTAAATAAACAGGTAATTTTTTGTTTATTATCTATTTTACTCCCCTTAACTTTACAAAAAGTCGAACTTCAGATATATTTAAGACGATTAAGGTTTTCTCAATGTAATCTCATTGAAATGTCTCTAAAATTTTGACACTGCTGCTAGATACAAATCATTGCAACAGCTAGCGTCCGGCGAAACCCTGTTTTTTTTAATTTTGTCCTGTCAATTGTAGAAAAAACTACTACATTCGTTTATTTTCATCCAGATACATGGGCTTTACATTAGCCAAGCTATCTAAACGAAAAAAACTGGAAATTTGTAAATCGATAAAAAAATATTTAAAAAAAATTGAGTTTTCCAATTTTTTTAAATAAAATCTTAAAATTTTGCACAAGGACCTAGAATTTAATTCTAAGCAATTTTTTCAAATAACTTTTTTTGATATCTCGTCAACTAACCTCACTTTTTGTAAATTAACAATTTTTCTTTTAATTTGACGCTATACCAGTGGTCACGTGACGTATGTCAAAATCGATTTTTAGGTTATCGGACATGCAGAACCGATCCCCCGGAAAAGTTTTTCCAATACTCACCTAATAAAAATTTTTCCCATATGTTGCGAACTTTTTGCCGGTCACTGTATATGTATTTTTGGCAGGTTCTTGGACTGTTGATATATATATTGTTTTTAATTTTGTTTTCTTGGGGATTTAGTCCGTTGTGAGGCAAATAAAATGTGGTGTTTTTGGTTACATTTTATATTACTAACGTTTCGGTAATAGATATACCTTCATCAGAGTGCAGTAGCTGAAAACATTTTTTTATTTTAACAGTTTTTAGGTAATATTTTAGGAAATAGTTACTAAGTTTATATATAAGTATAAAGGTGTTACCTTTTATTAAAAATCCAAGGATTGGCACATTGTACTGCGAGGCACTTTATAAAAAATTGCACTTTCTGTTACTTTGAAGTTTTTAAACAGATAAGTCGGTATATACATATTTAGTCGAGCTTTATTAAATAGTAACTGAAAAACGAAACATCTACTTGTGGCGAAGGGTCGTTTGACAATTTGGGAGTGTTTGCCAGATGTATCTATTTGGCTTAAGGGGTCCAATTATTGTTTTGAGGTCTATGTGTTTTTATTTATTATTTTTTAATTAATTAGTTATTAGTATTATGTAGCTTGTGAGAAGGGTGAGTTTATTTTATAATATTATGGTAAATTTTGTGAAGGTTTTTTGTGTCGGATTTAGCGTTTATAGCGTTTTTGTTTCTTTGGATTTCGATCATTTCATGTATTTCTCGTTTTTTAGAATGATTTTCTGTATTTAGGATTTTTGTGTTTTTATAGTTGAAAGTATGTTGATTTTCGTCGCTGTGATGTGATAAGGCAGTCTTGTTTTTTTTGTCGAATTTGTGTCCATTTATTCTGTTTTTAAGTGTTGGCTGGTCTGTCCAATATAAACGGCGTGGCAGTTATTGCATGGAATTTCATACACAACGTGAGTTTTTTTATCTTTGGGGATTGTTGATTTTAGCTTGCTGAAATTTTTTCTTAAAAGATTGTGGCCTTTGTGGCTGACAGTTATGTCGTGGTTTTTAAAAACGTTTTGAATTTTTTCTGATAGGTTAGGAACATATGGTAATGATAAGTAATTTTTATTATTTTTTGTTGTATGTTTGTTGTTTGGGTGTGTGTTGTAAACTTTGTGTATTCTTTCTTTAAAAATTTTGTTTATAAGATGCTGCGGATAGTTATTTATTTTTAAAGTTTCTTTTGCTTTGTTGATTGCCCTTTCTCTAAATTCGGGATCAGATAGTTTTATGCTGCGGTCTGCGAGCCCAATAATAACGGTTTTTTTTGGGATAGGGGGTGCTGTGAGTCAAAATGTAGGTATCTTGCAGACCAAGTTTTTTTAGTGTACCATTCTGTTCTTATTTTGTTGTTTTTATTGTATAGAGTTAGGTCAAGAAAGTTGATTTTGTTTTCGTTTTGTTTTTCTATTGTAAATTGTAGTTTGTGGTGGTAACTGTTAAATTTTTCTAGAATCAAGTTGCATTTATTTTTGGGTACAGCTGTTATACAGTCGTCGACATATCTGTAGAAAAAAGGTAAAGGGAAATCTAAGGGCGGGATTGTGTTTTCTTCGAGGTCTTCCAGGACGAGTTGGGCAATTACACTGGAAATTGAGGCACCCATAGCACATCCATCTATTTGTTTATAGAATTTTTTTCATATTGGAAATATGTGGAGTTTAAGGTGATTTCAACCGCATTTAGAAATTCATTTAGTGGTATGTCGGTGAAGGATTTTATTTTATCCCATTTTTTTGTTATTATTTCTTTTGTAAGATTGATAGGTATGTTTGTGTATAGTGATATAACGTCTAGAGATATCAGTAAGTGATCTTCGGGGATAATTATATTTTTAATTTTATTTTTGAAATCCATCGAATCTTTAATATAATAATTGTTTTTGTTTACAACGTTCTCTAAAATATTTTTTAAAAATTTGGAAAGGTTTTCAAATGGAGATTGGATGCACGACACTATGGGTCTAAGTGGAATATCCTCTTTGTGCAATTTCGGAAGTCCGTATATTCGTGGGGGTAGGGCGTTGTGAATTTTTAGTTTTTTTGCGGTGTTTGGTGATATAAAGATTTTGTTTTCCCAATGTGTTATTATATCGTTGTTTTGTTTTTGGTATATGTTTGTTGGGTCGTTTCTTAATTCTTTATAGGTTTTGGAGTCTTGTAATAAGTTGGTCATTTTTTGTTCGTATTCGGTGGTGTACAGGGTCTTCCAACGAGGACTGAACAGGGGCTCATTTTCGAGCTTCCTTGTATTTAAAGAAAAATCTAAAATAGCCAATCGATGTACTTTTTCCTGCAGAATTCAAAAATGAAACCGAAAATTTATTTGAACCAGAAACAAAAGAGTTACGCTATGGATAAGGTGTTTTTTAAATGGAACATAGCTTTTTTTATACGATTTTCGGAACGAGTGATTTTTTTTATGTCCGTTCTGATTAAAATATTTAATATTGTGACAGCTATTTTTATTAAATTTTAATGTTTTATCCAGTATAATTTAACTTCAACCTGTTTGAAACATACACTAGGTAATAAAGGTAAAATCACCTTGAAATCCTTCAAAGTCAAAAAATTTGACAAATTTACTATAATATTGCCGAAATGAAATATTCATTAGATGAGAGATTGCAGATTGTTATCTTGTTCTACAAATGCCAAGAAAATGCAAGAGAAGCAAGGAGAAGATTTATTGCAAGTTTTCACAGAAATATATCCGTCAATACTATTCTAAGGATAAAGAACCTATTTGAGGAAAATAAAACATTACATGACAGAAAAAGAATTCCAGAAAGGAAAAGAAATCGAGACCGTGCCATTGTGAATTATTTTCGACTGAATCCAACCAAATCAATTTCGGACGCAGTTCGTGACGTTCAATACGGCGGCGGTGTAAGACGCAGAAGAGTTACCCAAGGAACTGTTCACAGGACTTTCATTTCATTTATTGACGGCCAATGCCATTTTCATCATTACAAAATTTTTTTAGCAGAAAACTAATAAATAATTACTAACTAATTACTAACTTATATACAATAAAAGTAAAAATATATACATACATAGTATAAAAGTTAACTGATGTGTGGTCAATTAAATACATACATATAGCATATTAGAGGTCATCAATGTCCACCCCCGATAGCTGCCTTAGAAATTTTTTAAGAGGGCAAAAGAAGTTAAGTGGCTGCAGTTGGTTAGCAAGGGACACAGACCTAGTAACAAAGGACTGACGACCATAGTTAGTGCGGTGATAAGGCTGATGAAACGTTATTATATTTCTAGTATTAACAGGTGATGCGCGCAAGCCAATGTTTGATGTAAGATAGGGGCAATCAACTAAAGAATTTATAATTTTGAAAAGGAGAAGAAGATCATGAAGATTTCTTTTTTTATATAGTGTGTCAAGATTGAGTCTTCCGCACAATGCTTCGTAGCTATATTCAGTGTCCCTGAATAATTTATAGTGGACATAATGCATGCATTTCTTTTGTACGCGTTCAATTCTGTTAATGTGGCAGGTATACTGAGGATCCCACACAGAGGAAGCATATTCTAAATGACTTCTAACAAAACTACAAAAAAGGATTTTAAGAAATCATAAATTTAAGCCTTATCATATCCTTCCACTTCAACATCTAACACCGGCACAAAAAGAACTTCGCTTCCAATTTGTTTCCCAAATTGTGATTCGGCAAGAAAACGAAGACCCTAATTTATTCAGAAATATCTTATGGACTGACGAAGCCACATTCACAACATCGGGGGTTTTCCATAGACATAATAATCATCACTGGGCCGTTGGAAATCCAAGAAAATTTCAGACAATTAAATTTCAGGGAAGGACTTCAATCCATGTTTGGTGTGGCATAAAAAATAATAGAATTTTGGGACCAATATTTTTTAGCGGCACTTTAAATGGACAGAGATACTACGAGTTCTTAGAAAACGAAATTGAGAACTTTTTGGAAGATTTACCATTGGAAGAATATCAAAATTTAATTTGGCAACATGATGGTGCCCCTCCGCATGCCGTGCGTGAAGTTATTCAATATTTAAACGGACGCCACGAAGAATGGATTGGTAGAAATGGAACCTATGCTTGGCCACCCAATAGTCCCGATATGTCAGTATTAGACTCATTTCTTTGGGGCCATTTAAGGAACGTGGTATACAAGCAGCGAAACCACGATATTGATGAGATCATGCAGAAAATTGTGAACGAAATAAATCGCCTTAACCAGGAAAATCACATTATAACAGCAAGTTTGGAAAGACTACAAAGAGGTTATCGCTCTTGTTGCGAGAACAACGGAGGTCACATTGAACATTTAAATTATTAGTGTTTTTTTTTAGTTAGTATAGAGTTGGAATTCTTTTTCTGTCATGTAATGTTTTATTTTCCTCGAATAGGTTCTTTATCCTTAGAATAGTATTGACGGATATATTTCTGTGAAAATTTGCAATAAATCTTCTCCTTGCTTCTCTTGCATTTTCTTGGCATTTGTAGAACAAGATAACAATCTGCAATCTCTCATCTAATGAATATTTCATTTCGGCAATATTATAGTAAATTTGTCAAATTTTTTGACTTTGAAGGATTTCAAGGTGATTTTACCTTTATTACCTAGTGTATGTTTCAAACAGGTTGAAGTTAAATTATACTGGATAAAACATTAAAATTTAATAAAAATAGCTGTCACAATATTAAATATTTTAATCAGAACGGACATAAAAAAAATCACTCGTTCCGAAAATCGTATAAAAAAAGCTATGTTCCATTTAAAAAACACCTTATCCATAGCGTAACTCTTTTGTTTCTGGTTCAAATAAATTTTTGGTTTCATTTTTGAATTCTGCAGGAAAAAGTACATCGATTGGCTATTTTAGATTTTTCTTTAAATACAAGGAAGCTCAAAAATGAGCCCCTGTTCAGTCCTCGTTGGAAGACCCTGTACATTATAACAGTTTTATTGGTTTTGTCGGGTACCAATACTTTTAGGTTTTTATTTTTCTTTAAGAATGTTTCTGTTTTTCGTGTTTTTCTGAGTAATTCTTTTTTGTATTGTTTTTTGTCGCGTGGTTAAAGTTATTTTTATAATTAGTTATAATGTTGCAGCAGGTCGACCTGAAAAAAAAGATGACCTAAGGTCGACCTGCTGCAACATTATAACTAATTATAAAAATAACTTTAATCACGCGACAAAAAACAATACAAAAAAAGAATTACTCAGAAAAACACGAAAAACAGAAACATTCTTAAAGAAAAATAAAAACCTAAAAGTATTGGTACCCGACAAAACCAATAAAACTGTTATAATGTACACCACCGAATACGAACAAAAAATGACCAACTTATTACCAGACTCCAAAACCTATAAAGAATTAAGAAACGACCCAACAAACATATACCAAAAACAAAACAACGATATAATAACACATTGGGAAAACAAAACCTTTATATCACCAAATACCGCAAAAAAACTAAAAATTCACAACGCCCTACCCCCACGAATATACGGACTTCCGAAATTGCACAAAGAGGATATTCCACTTAGACCAATAGTGTCGTGCATCCAATCTCCATTTGAAAACCTTTCCAAATTTTTAAAAAATATTTTAGAGAACGTTGTAAACAAAAACAATTATTATATTAAAGATTCGATGGATTTCAAAAATAAAATTAAAGATATAATTATCCCCGAAGATCACTTACTGATATCTCTAGACGTTATATCACTATACACAAACATACCTATCAATCTTACAAAAGAAATAATAACAAAAAAATGGGATAAAATAAAATCCTTCACCGACATACCACTAAATGAATTTCTAAATGCGGTTGAAATCACCTTAAACTCCACATATTTCCAATATGAAAAAAAATTCTATAAACAAATAGATGGATGTGCTATGGGTGCCTCAATTTCCAGTGTAATTGCCCAACTCGTCCTGGAAAACCTCGAAGAAAACACAATCCCGCCCTTAGATTTCCCTTTACCTTTTTTCTACAGATATGTCGACGACTGTATAACAGCTGTACCCAAAAATAAATGCAACTTGATTCTAGAAAAATTTAACAGTTACCACCACAAACTACAATTTACAATAGAAAAACAAAACGAAAACAAAATCAACTTTCTTGACCTAACTCTATACAATAAAAACAACAAAATAAGAACAGAATGGTACACTAAAAAAACTTGGTCTGCAAGATACCTACATTTTGACTCACAGCACCCCCTATCCCAAAAAAAAAAACCGTTATTATTGGGCTCGCAGACCGCAGCATAAAACTATCTGATCCCGAATTTAGAGAAAGGGCAATCAACAAAGCAAAAGAAACTTTAAAAATAAATAACTATCCGCAGCATCTTATAAACAAAATTTTTAAAGAAAGAATACACAAATTTTACAACACACCCAAACAACAAACATACAACAAAAAATAATAAAAATTACTTATCATTACCATATGTTCCTAACCTATCAGAAAAAATTCAAAACGTTTTTAAAAACCACGACATAACTGTCAGCCACAAAGGCCACAATCTTTTAAGAAAAAATTTCAGCAAGCTAAAATCAACAATCCCCAAAGATAAAAAAAACTCACGTTGTGTATGAAATTCCATGCAATAACTGCCACGCCGTTTATATTGGACAGACCAGCCAACACTTAAAAAACAGAATAAATGGACACAGATTCGACAAAAAAAACAAGACTGCCTTATCACATCACAGCGACGAAAATCAACATACTTTCAACTATAAAAACACAAAAATCCTAAATACAGAAAATCATTCTAAAAAACGAGAAATATTTCAAATGATCGAAATCCAAAGAAACAAAAACGCTATAAACGCTAAATCCGACACAAAAAACCTTCACAAAATTTACCATAATATTATAAAATAAACTCACCCTTCTCACAAGCTACATAATACTAATAACTAATTAATTAAAAAATAATAAATAAAAACACATAGACCTCAAAACAATAATTGGACCCCTTAAGCCAAATAGATACATCTGGCAAACACTCCCAAATTGTCAGACGACCCTTCGCCACAAGTAGATGTTTCGTTTTTCAGTTACTATTTAATAAAGCTCGACTAAATATGTATATACCGACTTATCTGTTTAAAAACTTCAAAGTTACAGAAAGTGCAATTTTTTATAAAGTGCCTCGCAGTACAATGTGCCAATCCTTGGATTTTTAATAAAAGGTAACACCTTTATACTTATATATAAACTTAGTAACTATTTCCTAAAATATTACCTAAAAACTGTTAAAATAAAAAAATGTTTTCAGCTACTGCACTCTGATGAAGGTATATCTATTACCGAAACGTTAGTAATATAAAATGTAACCAAAAACACCACATTTTATTTGCCTCACAACGGACTAAATCCCCAAGAAAACAAAATTAAAAACAATATATATATCAACAGACCAAGAACCTGCCAAAAATACATATATATATATATATATATATATATATATATATATATATATATATATATATATATATATATATATATATATATATATATATATATATATATATATATATATATATATATATATATTGATGTCTGTTAATTTGTTACCTCCGGTGCACAGGCTGGGCGACCTGGCCTCCACCATAACCAGTTGACTTTATAACAAGAAAATTACCTATATAAGCAGGGGGACTCCCTTAACAGGTCTATCAACAGAGGGGAAAAGATTTTTAATTTTTAAAATTTTCATATATGACCGGATAAACTTAGATTGTTATTACCTCCGTGATATATATAGCTTTGTGACACTGCTTCAACTTTGTTACCTCTAGCAGTGTTGCCTGGTTTACAGAGGTAGCAAAAGCTGCGCATATAAGAAAGTATATATGCTTTATTAGATTAAACTGACTTGGTGAAATATAAAAGATAGTGGGATTTTCGGTTCGCTTAGATTATTCCGTTTAGAATCGTTTGGCCGTACGCGAATGAATCCACCCAAACTTCTGGACCCAGAAATTTTAAATTTAAGGGATGCTTTACTTTTATAACGTAATCACACCTCAGGAAGGAGCTTGTCGACATTTAATTTCTAAGGATCTGTTAGTTGGGGAAGAGGGGTAAAATAATTATTACATTTTATTCTCAGTAAGATACTAATTTGTAATTTTAAAAATGTATGCAATTTTGATATTTTATCAATTCCGAAAGGGGTCAAATGGGGGTGGTTACTCTGATGTTGTTACTTTAATAGATATTGTTAATTTGCTTACAAATATGATTTTATTTGTTGTACCTGTAACGAAAATAAATTCGGTCAAGTGCAAGTTATAATTGTCTGTGTAACTATTATTGTGATAAAACAATATTAAAAATTTGCTGCAACTGTTGATAATTACTTCTAAAAGTTTTAGAAAACAATTACTTGTATTGCCACGCTCTTTTTCGCACAGAAGAAGAATTTTACTTCTACTTACCCTTCATAAATAAAAATTCAAAGTTCGGTAAAAATTTAAAAAAATAAATATTGAGAATTTACAAAATTAACTAACGTAAAGAGTTGAGTTGAATGCGAGAGGCTTGCGCATGCGTGCCAAAAAAATGCCCTAGCTCCAATGCCGGAGAGAGGGGGGGTTTAATAAGGGCGCCACTGTTTTTAATGCCGAGTGAAAAACAGAAACCCTCCTAGATAGTATTGGGATCTCGCTTTCAGCTCACTCACTCACATATAGTTACCATATTATCCAAAAAAAAAAAAATCCAAGAAACTGCGCTGTCTGGAGAGGCAAATAAAACACTACCTTTAAAAACAAATTTACTAATATATTACAGATTCGTTAGAGAAAAATTTTGAATGACACATCGGTGTATTCTGTCAATTTGTGAAATTTGATACAATAAAATTATTAGGGATTATTATTATTATACTATTATTATAACAATTTGTAGTAAACCCTGAAGGGGGAAATAAAATAAAGAAAAGTTCTAAGCCGTTTTAAAAGCAAAGATTGCTAACCATGGTTGGAGCCGAAATTGAAACAAGTGGTTATCGTGTAACAGGTGATACTGATTATAATAATAAAAAAAAATAAAAGGTTGCCTGAAGGGGTTCGTCCCCTGATGATGGTGTCTTAGGTCAATGCTGACGTATCCTAGACAGCTTAACTGACTCAGCACGATGAAGGACTGGAGATGTCTCCCAGCCCAAAAGAAGTTGCGGGGTAGCGGTGTTCCCCCAGTAAAAACATTGCTGCCTTCCAGCCAAAAGGAAAGACTGTAGGTGTATGTCTTCCAGTAAGCAGAAAGATTGCTGTATCCCAGCAGAAAGACGCTTGGAGTCTCCCAGTAAACAGGATTGTTCCCAGCAAAAGAAAAGACGTGGTGGGGTCGTCTCCCAGTAAAAAGACCCTGATAAAAGAAAATGTATGCGTCAAGGCAAGGTAAAATTCAGGTACTATGCAAATATAATTTCGAAGAAATATTAAATTTAAATCACAAAAAAAAAACTTTTAGTGGCTGAAGGCCTTAGACAATTATTCATTGGTATCAAGAAAGTAGAACCGAAGGAAATATTTTGAATTAAATAGAGACATCAGGTTAAAAAAAAATAAACAGGCAATATCGAAGCCAATTAATTAACAAAACAAAGTTGAGATAAAATTTACATAGGCATAGCCTTTGTGCGCTACTGTACACAGCCAAATATTTATTACAAACTAATTATATTTACATAAGTAATGCAGATACAAAAATATTATACAATTATATTATACACTGGTAACAAAATAACCAAAATAGTTAGGTAATCACTCAAATTACACCAATGAAAAGTTATAGCCGCAAAATACAATGTTATAAAATTTGGAAGGTTAAATACAATCAGTCAAAAGAGAAAGATAATTTCCACATTACTACTACTAAACACATACATCAAAATATGATAACGTAGCTTAATATTTATGAATATAAAATAACCATACAGTATCTGTAAGCGTAACCCAAGAATCAACAAATGCCACCGTGAGTAGTTAACGGTACTATCCTTCACCCACCCTGAAATTTTGCAACCAAATATCATATTTAAGAATCAGCCTTGTCAATGTCATACCCAATATTAATTAAAAGCTAGTTAACACCAAAAAAAATCTGAGAAATGTGAAAATTACTACTACTGACTGTCAGAAATTTTTAACATTTGCTCAAATTACTAAAGTACAGATCCACTGACAGCCAAAATATAAAACATTTAAATTGCCGGTCTCTAACGCTATCAGCTGATATTCCAAAACACAAAATATTAATTTGAACAACCTGGCTATTATTGATTTTTAACTTATATTGATTATTAACATAATTAGTTGATAAAAAAAATCATTAACTTCAAATTCACGGATATACACCAATAACCAGCTCACGATGGTTTTGCTTGCAAAATAACAAAATAAAATTTAACCTTGGGTCACCCTGTACCGTGTCTTAACCAACATTATCAAAGAGCAAAGTAAATCAAGCTTGAATAGCTGACAAAAAAACCCGTATTAAAAAAAACTCGCAAGAATTTGACCTACGTGAAGGGCAAATATCAACCCAGTCAATTCTTAATAAAAAAAACCCATCTGTACATAATTTACAGATTTTTCTTACCACGAAATGTAGCGATCTACTCGTATTTAGAAAATCTTTAATTACAGAAAAACTAATTAAAAACGTGGACGTCAAAAAAAAAATAGAATCAAAAGGAAATCAACGAAAATTAATTAAAATAGCAGTTTAATCGCGGAATTCTGTGTTCTTTAAGGGTTTAATAGTGGCAAAAGGACCTTACCTGCAGTTTTCGTGTCGGGTCTAAATTAACATGTCCGCTGTCGTCGTAAAAACCGACGAAGAGATGTCGAATTTCTTCTACAAAATCAACTAAAACGGCCTCACTGGACCAACAACGTAACGCCGAAAGGGCAAATAACAAAACAAGGTAGAAGAAGTTAATTGTACCGCATTCACAGATCCAAATTTTTGGGTGTCTTTCCAAAAGACTTTTAGAATGGCGATACTGTCGACGACGCGATCAGTTTCTGAAAAGGAACCTCTGCTCCGGTGCCACACCCAATCCTTGCCAAAAATTCCAATATCGATTTTCTTGCACAAGTGACGTCACAGGGTTGTTTCGAGGTACACTTTGGTACCCAATTATGTACAGTTCTGAAAGCTTTGATTCGATGGTATTCCCTTCCACCCCATTGGCACAATATTCGTGGAACACCTAATGTCACCGTAAGATCTTGCCCTAAATGTGCTAATTCGGGAAACGCTTCCCGGGGGAATCAATAGGTCGTACGATTTCTCCCAATACCAAGCGTGTAACGACCAATGATTTCGATTTTTCATCCAAAATTCTTCTAGATTTCATCATTAGTCACGCACGAGGAGATCAACGTCCATATTTGGAAGTTTCTGTCATAGGCACACCTATACGAGGTTTGCTGGATTCTGGTGCCACTCGAACACTTGTTGGCCTTCCTGGATATGAGTTGCTACGGAGTTTGGGACTACAACTTTTAGGCAAAGAAACAAGATGTACAGTCGCTAATGGAGAGAGCTGTTCTGCTATTGGTTACATGCAAGTACCGTTTAGTTTAATGGGAAAAACCCGCATGATAGATGTGTTAGTCCTGCCTGCACTAGCTCATACCTTACTTTTGGAAGTCGATTTCTGGAAGAGCATGGGGATCGTACCAGATTTGAATCAGGATATTTGGCATTTCGCAGATGAAACGAATTCCACTCAAGTACTTAGCATACGGGATGAGAGTACCCTTACTATTGCTCAGCGAATGACTCTTGATAAATTAGTCAAAGAAAAACTTGCTTTAATGGGTACAGGCCTGGGATGTTGTAAGGTGGCTGAACATGTTATTGAAGTGGAGCCAGGTACGAAACCTGTCAAACAAAGATATTACCCGGTGTCTCCATTTAAGCAGAAAATTATTGATGAAGAACTTAAGCAAATGCTGGAGGACGGAGTCATCGAACCGTCGAAGAGTGCTTGGTCCAGTCCGATATGTTTAGTGCGCAAGAAGGATGATTCCTACAGATTTTGTGTAGATTACAGAATTTTAAACTGTTTGAGCAAGAAAGACGCATATCCCTTGCCCTACATTTCTGCCATTTTGGACCGCCTGAGAGATGCAACTTACCTCAGTTCCATCGATATCAAATCCGCATTTTGGACAGTTCCCTTAAGTGAATCTTCGCGTGAATATACTGCATTTACCGTCCCTGGAAGAGGACTATTTCAGTTCCGTCGCATGCCTTTTGGTTTAACCAATTCACCAGCAACCTGGCAGCGCATAGTAGATACCGTCCTTGGAGCAGACCTTCAACCAGCGGTCATGGTATATCTGGATGATATAATTCTCATATCTCAGGACTTTGATGAATACCTACGTCTGTTGGGCTTAGTTTTCGACCGACTACATGAAGCGGGACTCATAGTTTCACTAGAAAAATGTCAGTTTTGCCTGCCAGAATTGAAGTACTTAGGATATGTTGTGGACCGTCAGGGACTCCGACCAGATCCATTAAAAGTTGAGGCAATTGTAAATATTATACCACCGAAGAATGTCACAGAAATTCGCCGATTTATTGGTACAGCATCTTGGTACCGTCGCTTTGTTCCGAATTTTTCATCCACCATAGCTCCGCTAACTAACTTGACTAAGAAAAATGCCAGATGGTCATGGACAACCGACTGTGATAGAGCCTTTAAAGCGATCAAGGAAGCTTTGGTTACAGCACCGATACTTACCTGTCCTGATTTTAACCGTCCTTTTGTCCTGCAAACCGATGCAAGCGCATATGGCCTTGGTGCAGTTTTAACACAGACTTTTGATGATGGTGAGAAAGTAATATGCTTCCTATCACGTTCACTGACTAAACAAGAAATGAAATATACAGTCACCGAAAAAGAGTGTTTGGCAGTGATTTGGAGTGTGGAGAAGTTGAGACATTATTTGGAAGGGGTACACTTCACGGTAGTAACTGACCACCATTCGTTACTATGGCTGCACAGACTAAAAGACCCTCAAGGTCGTTTAGCGCGATGGGCGCTTCGTCTGCAACCCTATGATTTTACCTTAATCCATCGCCCTGGTAAAGAGCACATTGTTGCCGATTTTCTGTCCAGATCCGTTCCTGTTTCCGCAGAAGCTATTAACACCGATGATAGTGATGTTCCGATGTCTTCCACCACTGATGGATGGTATAAAAATATGTTTGTAAGGCTTGAACAACAACCAGACAAATTTCCTGCTTGGCGTGTAGAAAACAACATATTGTATAAATATGCAAGAACCAATCATCCGGACCTTGGTACTCCATCCAGTTCTTGGAAAATTGTCGTTCCTAAGGATAAAAGGCGCAAGATACTCGCTCGTTGCCATGATATACCTGCTTCAGGTCACGTAGGCGTATTCAAGACCTACTGGAAAGTATGCCAACGCTATTACTGGCCTAAGATGAGGAGTAACGTCACTAGTTACGTGAAAGCTTGTCGAGTTTGTGCCCAGCACAAAGTAGAACAAAAACCTCCTGCAGGATTAATGGGTGATCGTCCTACAATAAATCAACCTTGGCAGTGTATCAGCCTGGATTATATTGGACCGTTTCCTCGTTCGAGGTCAGGTAACACTTACGTTCTTGTGGTTACCGATTATTTCACCAAATTCTCCGTTTTATTTCCTTCTCGTTCAGCGACAGCTAAATCCCTCACCAAACAGGTTGAAGAAGGTATTTTCCTAATGTTTGGATCACTACAGTTCCTAATGTGTGATAATGGAGTACAAATGAAGTCCAAGGAATTTCAGAACCTATGCCAACGCTATAAAACCAAGCTATTCTACACAGCATCTTATCACCCACAAGCCGATCCGACCGAACGAGTCAACAGAGTCATAAAGACCATGATGCGATCTTACATCAAGAACAATAACCACCGTACCTGGGACGAGAACCTAGCTTCTATAGGCTGTGCTTTGCGAACATCAAGACACGAGACCACTGGCTTTACTCCGCATTATCTTAATTTTGGGAGAGAACATAAATTGTACGGACAAGACTTTGCAGAAGAGACTGCTAACACCAATGCAGACCTTCAAGATTATGTCAGGAAAAGACAAGCCGCCTTTGTGAAATTGTATCGCGAAGTTCAGGATAAAATTAAAACATCTCATGTTAGAAATCAACGTAGATACAACTTACATAGACGACCCGTTGAGTACGCACCTGGACAAGCCGTTCATTATTAAGAAGAAAACAGGGTCCTGCACCTACGAACTTCAAGATCGAGCAGGACAAAGTAAAGGTGTTTGGCACGTAAAAGATCTCAAACTGTATAATCCATCGACCACAAATGAGAGTTCAGATAATGATTAGTTTTACCTTTGAATATTTTTCTTTAATGTTACCTTATTCCGTTTTCCTTTAATACCTTTTTTTATGCCCTGCAGTGGCGGGCGCAGTGGCGTTTGGATCCATCTGGGCGCGAGACTTGATGGATTTGAACACTATCGCTTAGAATTGTGCTGCACTGGTGAACTAGTGGAGGTAGGAGTCCTCCGAAAGCCGTGGCAAGCTAGGCCTTCAGTCAACTTGCTGCTATTGCGCGTAGTAAGTCTGCCTTCAGCATTTTTACTACTTTTACTTGCTATCATCGCTTTGCGTCTTTGCTTAGGGTATGATCTATCTTTACCTTATCTTTAAATGACTTTAACTTTTGTGGCTTTAGTAACATTAATTTAGAGTTTTTTTTTTGGCGGTGTCTTGCAGACGCCCATCTTGGCGCGAGACGAGATGGGAGTAGACGTGACACATGGTCATTAGTTTGTTTTTTCTTAAGGCGATGATTTATTTTATTTGTTGGCTCAACTACCTGAAATTTAGCATATTTTTATTTGAGTCATAAATTCATTAATCTTTTAGTAACTATAAATTTACCTTATCTACCTTAAACTACCTTATTTTAATTTACCTTAAACTTACCTATTTTGAATTTCGTAATACACTGATTGCAATGTACTTGACAATTTGTTTTGGATAATTTCATTTACCGTAACTTGATTTGACTTATGACCTTAATCTGTATCTTGCTGTGTGATTTCGTTATCCTAGCTCGATCTGATTTAGTGTCCTTATTGTGATTTTCTTATCTTACCTTGCGTTACCTTGATTATCTTACTTTACCTTGATTATCTTACCTTACCTTGATTATCTTATCTTACCTTACCTTTATTACTTTATTTTATTTTGGGTTTAATTATTCAGTTAATTTTACCTTCATATCTTCCAAGTCTTATTTAAGTCATTGGCTTGGTTACTTTATCTTACCTTGGGTTTAATTATTCGGTTAATTTTACCTCGATATCTTCAAGTCTTATTTAAGTATTTGACTTGGTGTTTCTTACCTTCCCTTGATTTATCTTATCTTTTCTTGTGTTTAATTATTAATTTAATTTTACCTTGATATTTCTTTATAGTCTTATTTGACTTGCTATTTTTGTTATCCTGGATTTGACTTTGGCCTAGGTCTTGGTACCTAGACCTCTATTTTGGCGTTCTATATTTGGGCTATAGTTTAACTGGCCAAAATAGAACCTTCCCGATTATGACTTATTTGTCCCTATCTCCTTGTTTAGGCTGCGCGGTGTTGGGTGCTACCGAATGTCGCTTCGACGTTCTTTGTTGGAACTATTGATCCTTCGGAGAGCAGACCGACTGGAAGGGCTGTTCAGGGGGGGCGGAAGTCTGACCCCTGGGGTAACATTTTGCTAATCGAACTTGTTCAGCGGGCCAGGGGAGGGCCAAGCTACTTTGTTCGGCCTGAGCTCAAGTCGGCCTATTAGGTTGCGACAGACCGGTGGCAGTGCCACCTTTCAGAGTACCCTATTTAATTTATTTTGTTTCATACAGGGACTGATGTACTACCCATTCGGTGCATCTTTTAGTTTAGTGTCTACTATAATTCACTTCCTTATGCTCGGTGGAACATATGGGCTATCCCTTTTTCTTCTTAAATTATCTTGGTTTTATATTAGTTATCTTTTCTTTTTAGTTTTTCCACCCTTTGGTTGACTCGACGCGTGACAGTTGGTTATCTGTTTTGGGACGCTCTGGAGTGAGGCTAGTACACGAGGTACCTCACGCTTTCTTCGAGTGTTACGCAATGCAAGCCCCCTTACCATCTTTGGGTTAATGTTACCAGGCTGTGCTTCCTGCACCCTGAAGTTTTATTCCACCCCGGAAACTCCTGGAGGGGATCGCTGGGTGTCTAGCGGCGAGGGGACCAAAGTTAATTTTTATTTTGAATTATTTTGGTTATTGTACTATTTTGGGTTGTCGATTACCTGAGTTAGTGGGTTTAGTAATCCACTAGGCTGCGGGTATTATTTTTAGTAGGTGTCTTTATAGGCAGTTTGAGAAATTACCTCATTATGCCTTTGGGTTGTTTTCGTCTGTATTGGAACCACACTGGTTCCTGAATTTTCATTTTATTTCTTTTCTTGGTTAATTTTGGTTGGCTAGGGTTGTCGGCCATGGTGATGCTTGGCCTAGCGGAAATTTCGGTTTTTCGGATTTCAAATCCGGACCGATCTACGTGGCCCTACACTATAAAAAAGCACATTTGGTTTTCTTGGTGCTGAAGTGTTTGGCTGCCGTCAAGCGTGCCACGATCTACGAACCCGGTTTGGCTTTTCTCTGTCTTACTTTTCTTTGAAACTTAATCTTTTTAACTTAATATGTTTTTGCCAAACCCAGACCATACCTTTAGTAACTTATTTCTTTATTTTCTTTTATTGGAGGCTGATAGGATGAGTACGGGTGTCTTATGACCTTGGTGGAAATTCCGGAGCTGGGGACACATCTTCCCAGTGTTGGTCTATGTGGCCACTATACCATTGAGGCACAGTTGACTTTTCGGTGCGGAGATGGTGGCTGCCGTCAGAAACACTCGGACCAGTCATGTCATGTCAGAGTTTCTTTTTGGTTTAGTTTTTCTTATGGTTGTGTGAGTATATATTTTGTTAGTAGCGATCCACTAGTATCTTTCACTTTCGTCCGTTGCTTCCTAGGGGAATACCCCCGGAGCTTCGGTAGTTAATTTTTGCCTTACCTTGTAAATACCGTAGATTTTTGGAGTACTTATCGTCGGTTAATTTTCTTGAGAAAATTTCCCTCCTTTCGTAGGAGAGGGGGAGTTGTTACGGTTTGTTTTGTCATACGAAATTAAAGTATTATTATTATAGCAGTTGCAACAATTAGTTGAGTTTTAAGACTTCGACCTACCTTTTTGAATATATTCCCTTATTCCTTGAACGTTTTATTTTGATTTGTTTTCCATTTAGTCAAAATCTTTCCTAACCTCGAATTTAATTTTTACAAATTTTCCGTCACTAGTCTGTCTTGGATCCAGCCTTGTTTTCCCTCTTTCTGTATAGTTAATCCCTAAGGAAATATGTCCGAATTTGGCCCTAAAAACTATATTTGGCTATTAATATAAATTAGAATTTGTTTACATGACGAAATAACACGTTATTTTTGACATTTGAACAGCTGTAATTTCTTTGGTCGAACCTGTGGTAGATCCTGGTTTTCTCTCCTGAGCCGCCCTCTGTGACTTTTTGAGAAGACTATCTAAGCCATGTAACGTTGGAATCTGTTATTTCAAGTTCTAGTACTCTTGATTTTACGCCGCGTGGTCGGTATCGGTCCCTACCTGTGATTGCAGGTGGTCATGGGATTTAGTTTCGTACAGCTTTATAACTTTGACGATAGAGGTCAGACGAGGTACTGGATTTTTGAACCCCAACTGTGTTAGTTGCCCATTTTGTTTTACTTCACTAGTAATTTGGACGAGCCTAGAAGCTGTTTTTTTTTGGTCGTATTTCCTAATTTTTGGTTAAAATGGGTAAGGGATGATGGCCCCTTTTCCACAATTAATTTTAGGTTGTGCCTGCGCCACCTAGGGAGCACAAGTGGTATTTTCTGGTTCAGCCTTAAAGGGTTCTAATGTTGATCCACGCCTACATGTATTCCTGGTTGACGAAAATGATAAGTTGTTTCCAATAATTGTACAAAGTATAATGAATTGTACAAACTATTAATGAATGTCGGTTTATGGATACGGAAAAATGTATTTGTTGGTTGGTATATTTCCGTTGTTCATTGGTTAAGTTAATTTTTACTGGCAGAATATTGTGCCAATGCGGTGGAAGGGAATACCATGGAATCAAAGCTTTCAGAACTGTACATAATTGGGTACCAAAGTGTACCTCGAAACAACCCTGTGACGTCACTTGTGCAAGAAAATCGATATTGGAATTTTTGGCAAGGATTGGGTGTGGCACCGGAGCAGAGGTTCCTTTTCAGAAACTGATCGCGTCGTCGACAGTATCGCCATTCTAAAAGTCTTTTGGAAAGACACCCAAAAATTTGGATCTGTGAATGCGGTACAATTAACTTCTTCTACCTTGTTTTGTTATTTGCCCTTTCGGCGTTACGTTGTTGGTCCAGTGAGGCCGTTTTAGTTGATTTTGTAGAAGAAATTCGACATCTCTTCGTCGGTTTTTACGACGACAGCGGACATGTTAATTTAGACCCGACACGAAAACTGCAGGTAAGGTCCTTTTGCCACTATTAAACCCTTAAAGAACACAGAATTCCGCGATTAAACTGCTATTTTAATTAATTTTCGTTGATTTCCTTTTGATTCTATTTTTTTTTGACGTCCACGTTTTTAATTAGTTTTTCTGTAATTAAAGATTTTCTAAATACGAGTAGATCGCTACATTTCGTGGTAAGAAAAATCTGTAAATTATGTACAGATGGGGTTTTTTTTATTAAGAATTGAATGGGTTGATATTTGCCCTTCACGTAGGTCAAATTCTTGCGAGTTTTTTTTAATACGGGTTTTTTTTGTCAGCTATTCAAGCTTGATTTACTTTGCTCTTTGATAATGTTGGTTAAGACACGGTACAGGGTGACCCAAGGTTAAATTTTATTTTGTTATTTTGCAAGCAAAACCATCGTGAGCTGGTTATTGGTGTATATTCGTGAATTTGAAGTTAATGATTTTTTTTTTATCAACTAATTATGTTAATAATCAATATAAGTTAAAAATCAATAATAGCCAGGTTGTTCAAATTAATATTTTGTGTTTTGGAATATCAGCTGATAGCGTTAGAGACCGCCAATTTAAATGTTTTATATTTTGGCTGTCAGTGGATCTGTACTTTAGTAATTTGAGCAAATGTTAAAAATTTCTGACAGTCACTAGTAGTAATTTTCACATTTCTCAGATTTTTTTTTGGTGTTAACTAGCTTTTAATTAATATTGGGTATGACATTGACAAGGCTGATTCTTAATTATGATATTTGGTTGCAAAATTTCAGGGTGGGTGAAGGATAGTACCGTTAACTACTCACGGTGGCATTTGTTGATTCTTGGGTTACGCTTACAGATACTGTATGGTTATTTTATATTCATAAATATTAAGCTACGTTATCATATTTTGATGTATGTGTTTAGTAGTAGTAATGTGGAAATTATCTTTCTCTTTTGACTGATTGTATTTAACCTTCCAAATTTTATAACATTGTATTTTGCGGCTATAACTTTTCATTGGTGTAATTTGAGTGATTACCTAACTATTTTGGTTATTTTGTTACCAGTGTATAATATAATTGTATAATATTTTTGTATCTGCATTACTTATGTAAATATAATTAGTTTGTAATAAATATTTGGCTGTGTACAGTAGCGCACAAAGGCTATGCCTATGTAAATTTTATCTCAACTTTGTTTTGTTAACTAATTGGCTTCGATATTGCCTGTTTATTTTTTTTTTAACCTGATGTCTCTATTTAATTCAAAATATTTCCTTCGGTTCTACTTTCTTGATACCAATGAATAATTGTCTAAGGCCTTCAGCCACTAAAAGTTTTTTTTTTGTGATTTAAATTTAATATTTCTTCGAAATTATATTTGCATAGTACCTGAATTTGACCTTGCCTTGACGCATACATTTTCTTTTATCAGGGTCTTTTTACTGGGAGACGACCCCACCACGTCTTTTCTTTTGCTGGGAACAATCCTGTTTACTGGGAGACTCCAAGCGTCTTTCTGCTGGGATACAGCAATCTTTCTGCTTACTGGAAGACATACACCTACAGTCTTTCCTTTTGGCTGGAAGGCAGCAATGTTTTTACTGGGGGAACACCGCTACCCCGCAACTTCTTTTGGGCCGGGAGACATCTCCAGTCCTTCATCGTGCTGAGTCAGTTAAGCTGTCTAGGATACGTCAGCATTGACCTAAGACACCATCATCAGGGGACGAACCCCTTCAGGCAACCTTTTATTTTTTTTTATTATTATAATCAGTATCACCTGTTACACGATAACCACTTGTTTCAATTTCGGCTCTAACCATGGTTAGCAATCTTTGCTTTTAAAACGGCTTAGAACTTTTCTTTATTTTATTTCCCCCTTCAGGGTTTACTACAAATTGTTATAATAATAGTATAATAATAATAATCCCTAATAATTTTATTGTATCAAATTTCACAAATTGACAGAATACACCGATGTGACATTCAAAATTTTTCTCTAACGAATCTGTAATATATTAGTAAATTTGTTTTTAAAGGTAGTGTTTTATTTGCCTCACCAGACAGCGCAGTTTCTTGGATTTTTTTTTTTGGCATAATATGGTAACTATATGTGAGTGAGTGAGCTGAAAGCGAGATCCCAATACTATCTAGGAGGGTTTCTGTTTTTCACTCGGCATTAAAAACAGTGGCGCCCTTATTAAACCCCCCTCTCTCCGGCATTGGAGCTAGGGCATTTTTTTTGGCACGCATGCGCAAGCCTCTCGCATTCAACTCAACTCTTTACGTTAGTTAATTTTGTAAATTCTCAATATTTATTTTTTTAAATTTTTACCGAACTTTGAATTTTTATTTATGAAGGGTAAGTAGAAGTAAAATTCTTCTTCTGTGCGAAAAAGAGCGTGGCAATACAAGTAATTGTTTTCTAAAACTTTTAGAAGTAATTATCAACAGTTGCAGCAAATTTTTAATATTGTTTTATCACAATAATAGTTACACAGACAATTATAACTTGCACTTGACCGAATTTATTTTCGTTACAGGTACAACAAATAAAATCATATTTGTAAGCAAATTAACAATATCTATTAAAGTAACAACATCAGAGTAACCACCCCCATTTGACCCCTTTCGGAATTGATAAAATATCAAAATTGCATACATTTTTAAAATTACAAATTAGTATCTTACTGAGAATAAAATGTAATAATTATTTTACCCCTCTTCCCCAACTAACAGATCCTTAGAAATTAAATGTCGACAAGCTCCTTCCTGAGGTGTGATTACGTTATAAAAGTAAAGCATCCCTTAAATTTAAAATTTCTGGGTCCAGAAGTTTGGGTGGATTCATTCGCGTACGGCCAAACGATTCTAAACGGAATAATCTAAGCGAACCGAAAATCCCACTATCTTTTATATTTCACCAAGTCAGTTTAATCTAATAAAGCATATATACTTTCTTATATGCGCAGCTTTTGCTACCTCTGTAAACCAGGCAACACTGCTAGAGGTAACAAAGTTGAAGCAGTGTCACAAAGCTATATATATCACGGAGGTAATAACAATCTAAGTTTATCCGGTCATATATGAAAATTTTAAAAATTAAAAATCATTTCCCCCCTCTTAATAGACCTGTTAAGGGAGTCCCCCCTGCTTATATAGGTAATTTTCTTGTTATAAAGTCAACTGGTTATGGTGGAGGCCAGGTCGCCCAGCCTGTGCACCGGAGGTAACAAATTAACAGACATCAATATATATATATATATATATATATATATATATATATATATATATATATATATATATATATATATATATATATATATATATATATATATATATGTATTTTTGGCAGGTTCTTGGTCTGTTGATATATATATTGTTTTTAATTTTGTTTTCTTGGGGATTTAGTCCGTTGTGAGGCAAATAAAATGTGGTGTTTTTGGTTACATTTTATATTACTAACGTTTCGGTAATAGATATACCTTCATCAGAGTGCAGTAGCTGAAAACATTTTTTTATTTTAACAGTTTTTAGGTAATATTTTAGGAAATAGTTACTAAGTTTATATATAAGTATAAAGGTGTTACCTTTTATTAAAAATCCAAGGATTGGCACATTGTACTGCGAGGCACTTTATAAAAAATTGCACTTTCTGTTACTTTGAAGTTTTTAAACAGATAAGTCGGTATATACATATTTAGTCGAGCTTCATTAAATAGTAACTGAAAAACGAAACATCTACTTGTGGCGAAGGGTCGTCTGACAATTTGGGAGTGTTTGCCAGATGTATCTATTTGGCTTAAGGGGTCCAATTATTGTTTTGAGGTCTATGTGTTTTTATTTATTATTTTTTAATTAATTAGTTATTAGTATTATGTAGCTTGTGAGAAGGGTGAGTTTATTTTATAATATTATGGTAAATTTTGTGAAGGTTTTTTGTGTCGGATTTAGCGTTTATAGCGTTTTTGTTTCTTTGGATTTCGATCATTTCAAGTATTTCTCGTTTTTTAGAATGATTTTCTGTATTTAGGATTTTTGTGTTTTTATAGTTGAAAGTATGTTGATTTTCGTCGCTGTGATGTGATAAGGCAGTCTTGTTTTTTTTGTCGAATTTGTGTCCATTTATTCTGTTTTTTAAGTGTTGGCTGGTCTGTCCAATATAAACGGCGTGGCAGTTATTGCATGGAATTTCATACACAACGTGAGTTTTTTTTATCTTTGGGGATTGTTGATTTTAGCTTGCTGAAATTTTTTCTTAAAAGATTGTGGCCTTTGTGGCTGACAGTTATGTCGTGGTTTTTAAAAACGTTTTGAATTTGTTCTGATAGGTTAGGAACATATGGTAATGATAAGTAATTTTTATTATTTTTTGTTGTATGTTTGTTGTTTGGGTGTGTGTTGTAAAATTTGTGTATTCTTTCTTTAAAAATTTTGTTTATAAGATGCTGCGGATAGTTATTTATTTTTGAAGTTTCTTTTGCTTTGTTGATTGCCCTTTCTCTAAATTCGGGATCAGATAGTTTTATGCTGCGGTCTGCGAGCCCAATAATAACGGTTTTTTTTTGGGATAGGGGGTGCTGTGAGTCAAAATGTAGGTATCTTGCAGACCAAGTTTTTTTAGTGTACCATTCTGTTCTTATTTTGTTGTTTTTATTGTATAGAGTTAGGTCAAGAAAGTTGATTTTGTTTTCGTTTTGTTTTTCTATTGTAAATTGTAGTTTGTGGTGGTAACTGTTAAATTTTTCTAGAATCAAGTTGCATTTATTTTTGGGTACAGCTGTTATACAGTCGTCGACATATCTGTAGAAAAAAGGTAAAGGGAAATCTAAGGGCGGGATTGTGTTTTCTTCGAGGTCTTCCAGGACGAGTTGGGCAATTACACTGGAAATTGAGGCACCCATAGCACATCCATCTATTTGTTTATAGAATTTTTTTTCATATTGGAAATATGTGGAGTTTAAGGTGATTTCAACCGCATTTAGAAATTCATTTAGTGGTATGTCGGTGAAGGATTTTATTTTATCCCATTTCTTTGTTATTATTTCTTTTGTAAGATTGATAGGTATGTTTGTGTATAGTGATATAACGTCTAGAGATATCAGTAAGTGATATTCGGGGATAATTATATTTTTAATTTTATTTTTGAAATCCTTCGAATCTTTAATATAATAATTGTTTTTGTTTACAACGTTCTCTAAAATATTTTTTAAAAATTTGGAAAGGTTTTCAAATGGAGATTGGATGCACGACACTATGGGTCTAAGTGGAATATCCTCTTTGTGCAATTTCGGAAGTCCGTATATTCGTGGGGGTAGGGCGTTGTGAATTTTTAGTTTTTTTGCGGTGTTTGGTGATATAAAGGTTTTGTTTTCCCAATGTGTTATTATATCGTTGTTTTGTTTTTGGTATATGTTTGTTGGGTCGTTTCTTAATTCTTTATAGGTTTTGGAGTCTTGTAATAAGTTGGTCATTTTTTGTTCGTATTCGGTGGTGTACAGGGTCTTCCAACGAGGACTGAACAGGGGCTCATTTTCGAGCTTCCTTGTATTTAAAGAAAAATCTAAAATAGCCAATCGATGTACTTTTTCCTGCAGAATTTAAAAATGAAACCGAAAATTTATTTGAACCAGAAACAAAAGAGTTACGCTATGGATAAGGTGTTTTTTAAAAGGAACATAGCTTTTTTTATACGATTTTCGGAACGAGTGATTTTTTTATGTCCGTTCTGATTAAAATATTTAATATTGTGACAGCTATTTTTATTAAATTTTAATGTTTTATCCAGTATAATTTAACTTCAACCTGTTTGAAACATACACTAGGTAATAAAGGTAAAATCACTTTGAAATCCTTCAAAGTCAAAAAATTTGACAAATTTACTATAATATTGCCGAAATGAAATATTCATTAGATGAGAGATTGCAGATTGTTATCTTGTTCTACAAATGCCAAGAAAATGCAAGAGAAGCAAGGAGAAGATTTATTGCAAATTTTCACAGAAATATATCCGTCAATACTATTCTAAGGATAAAGAACCTATTTGAGGAAAATAAAACATTACATGACAGAAAAAGAATTCCAGAAAGGAAAAGAAATCGAGACCAGGACTTTCATTTCATTTATTGACGGCCAATGCCATTTTCATCATTACAAAATTTTTTAGCAGAAAACTAATAAATAATTACTAACTAATTACTAACTTACATACAATAAAAGTAAAAATATATGGGTGAATATTTGAAAATGGGGTACAGCCCTGTCTCAGCATTTTAATTTGTTTTGTATAAGACTAAATTGTAGTTTCAAATGAGTCACAGCAATAATAACTTGTCATAATAATATACCAGTAAGTTTGGTTTAAGATTCCTTTTTATATTTTTCACAATTTGTTGCTAAAGTGCAAAAATGTAATTCCCCTGTTACGTCTCCCCAGCAATGTTATGTGCTACATTTATGTCTACTATTTTAAAATAACAGAAATTTAAAATTTAGTGCCATAATAAAATACTCTAAAATAATGTATCTAAAAGTTTACATCGTTGTTAAATTAGAAAATATTATAATAATAAAAAAAAATGTTGTCTAAATGTGTGTCTCCATATCTTTCTGTAATTCCCCTGTTAATATTTTAACTCCGATTATGGATGGTAATTACGAACGCGCCCGTATCATTACTGTGCGGTTGGTAACTCTGCGATGTAAAGTTACCCGTAAGTGACGCGGTTTGTCGTTTGTTTTTTATAATTAGTTGTCAAGTGGTCAGCAACCGCGGAGCTTGTCTTAGTGCCAGTTTCTTTGTAATTCCACTGTTATAACTAATTGTGTGCAAAAAGTAAGTATTATTTCCTCTGTTTACCATATTTTTATGTGAAATCATTGTCCAAAATTATAGACAAAGTTATACTAGTAATAAAGTTAATTTGGTAAGATTATTTAGTCTTTAAATACGAATCTGTAATTCCCCTGGTGTAATTCCCGTGTAAAATTAGATACCAGGGGAATTACTGCTCGACCAAGGGAATTACCTCATAATGAACTGATACCCTTTTTTCTTCTTTCTTAGTGTATTCACTTTTGCCTTTTTAGTAAATCGTAGCGTTATTTTCGTTAATCCTAGAGTGTTTATTACAGGAATATCCGAAAATGGCAAAAGCAAAAAAATTAACACGAGAGGAAATTTTGGAGAAAAAACGGCAAGCCGAAAGGGCCTGCACCGTATCAAAAATGACCCTGTGCAGCGCGCAGAGCAGCAAGAAAAAGAGAGATTAAAGTATTTAAGAAAGAAAGAACAAGGTAAAGTAAAAGCAGCAAAAGACATGACTCCTAGAGGAAATAGATTAGCGCGAAAACGTTGGAAAGAAAATGTTGCTGCCTTTCGTAGAAGACAACGTAAGGTGAAAGATATCACCAATAGATACATTAGAGACAACACGCCAGACTCTTTAGCTGTTGAAGAACCCAGACAGCAACGACGACCGAAGAATATTGGCCGCGAAAAGAAGGTCGGTGAAAATAAGGAAATATTGAAACAAACTGATACAAAAAAAAGATCAAGAAATACAGAAGCTAAAAAAGAGGCTGCAAAAATACAAAAAAACGGTTACAACGAGTCAAAAAAAACGTAGAATCTGCATCTGAAGTGTTTACTCCTGACTCTAAAGTTAAAAGGATATTAAACGACCCAACTCCCAGCGCAAAAGAGAATGTAAAGAAAAACTTATTATTTGGAGAAGTCATGAAGCAACAGCTTACTGAAAACTTTTTAAACTTGAAATAATCACAAGACAAACAGACTTTTACACGGGCTGTAACAGGCAACTTAGTAAGAAAAGATAAAGTGTATAGTGAGATAGGAAATATTTCAAAGAAAATGATGATAAAAGCTGCGAAAAGTCGTTTTCTTTTGGACCATCACAGAAAACCTAGAAGAAATAAAATTAATAAAATAGTTAAAAATTTAGTTCAACAATTTTTAGAAGAAGACAGTAACTCTAGTTTGTGTGCTTGACATTCATTAAATCTTGACATTGCTGAAAACCCTGGACCGGCAGGAGTATCTAGCCATAATAAGCTGTATTCGCCAGGCGATTTTGTACTAGTCCAATTAAGAAATCGGAACAACTACTATAGATATGCAGCAATATGTTCAGGAGATATAGAAGAAGAATAAAAAAAAGTTACTTTTATGAAATTATGTGATGACGATGGAATACTATTCAAGGTTAATAACGATGATGTATCCTATGTAACACTCAACCAAATTTTATGTTCCTTGCCATTTCCAGAATTGGTTGCCCATGCAGTAGATTGTTATAAAATAAATGTATTTAATAACTTATAGGAATGAATAAAGATTAAAAACTGTAATATTATGACACTAGGTCATAAATAATTAACAAGTGTTTAAACTTTTAAGCCTGAGAATGGATGTTTTAATTTTTTTTTACTTTTATATGCTTAATTCTATAGTTAAGTTAATTATTTCGTCTTTGGTAACAGTATGTAATTAAGTTACATTTATGTTAGAGTATCATTTTGTTTTAAAATTTTTTAAAAAAATTTTCGACACTTAGTACGTTAGTAAGCATAACTGTTTCTTTGTTTAAATATAAACATCACTGTTTTGTCGTTTCCTTTTTATTTCTGACTATAATATGTAACTTTCCTGGCGTAAAAAGTAATCCCCCTGCAAAGATGTCATTTCCCTGGTAACCGCATTTCCCCTGGAGCTAAAAAACAGCAATAATATAAAAAATAATATCTGGCCCGCTTGGGATTTTATTGTATGTAATTTTTTTCACACAGAATGTGCAAAAGGTTTTGGGAAATCTTTGACCGACTCTGTGGCCATTGCACCATAGGTGATGGACCCCACTTTCAAATATTTACCCATATACATACATAGTATAAAAGTTAACTGATGTGTGGTCAATTAAATACATACATATAGCATATTAGAGGTCATCAATGTCCACCCCCGATAGCTGCTTTAGAAATTTTTTAAGAGGGCAAAAGAAGTTAAGTGGCTGCAGTTGGTTAGCAAGGGACACAGACCTAGTAACAAAGGACTGACGACCATAGTTAGTGCGGTGATAAGGCTGATGAAACGTTATTATATTTCTAGTATTAACAGGTGATGCGCGCAAGCCAATGTTTGATGTAAGATAGGGGCAATCAACTAAAGAATTTATAATTTTGAAAAGGAGAAGAAGATCATGAAGATTTCTTCTTTTATATAGTGTGTCAAGATTGAGTCTTCCGCACAATGCTTCGTAGCCATATTCAGTGTCCCTGAAGAATTTATAGTGGACATAATGCATGAATTTCTTTTGTACGCGTTCAATTCTGTTAATGTGGCAGGTATACTGAGGATCCCACACAGAGGAAGCATATTCTAAATGACTTCTAACAAAACTACAAAAAAGGATTTTAAGAAATCATAAATTTAAGCCTTATCATATCCTTCCACTTCAACATCTAACACCGGCACAAAAAGAACTTCGCTTCCAATTTGTTTCCCAAATTGTGATTCGGCAAGAAAACGAAGACCCTAATTTATTCAGAAATATCTTATGGACTGACGAAGCCACATTCACAACATCGGGGGTTTTCCATAGACATAATAATCATCACTGGGCCGTTGGAAATCCAAGAAAATTTCAGACAATTAAATTTCAGGGAAGGACTTCAATCCATGTTTGGTGTGGCATAAAAAATAATAGAATTTTGGGACCAATATTTTTTAACGGCACTTTAAATGGACAGAGATACTACGAGTTCTTAGAAAACGAAATTGAGAACTTTTTGGAAGATTTACCATTGGAAGAATATCAAAATTTAATTTGGCAACATGATGGTGCCCCTCCGCATGCCGTGCGTGAAGTTATTCAATATTTAAACGGACGCCACGAAGAATGGATTGGTAGAAATGGAACCTATGCTTGGCCACCCAATAGTCCCGATATGTCAGTATTAGACTCATTTCTTTGGGGCCATTTAAGGAACGTGGTATACAAGCAGCGAAACCACGATATTGATGAGATCATGCAGAAAATTGTGAACGAAATAAATCGCCTTAACCAGGAAAATCACATTATAACAGCAAGTTTGGAAAGACTACAAAGAGGTTATCGCTCTTGTTGCGAGAACAACGGAGGTCACATTGAACATTTAAATTATTAGTGTTTTTTTTTAGTTAGTATAGAGTTGGAATTCTTTTTCTGTCATGTAATGTTTTATTTTCCTCGAATAGGTTCTTTATCCTTAGAATAGTATTGACGGATATATTTCTGTGAAAATTTGCAATAAATCTTCTCCTTGCTTCTCTTGCATTTTCTTGGCATTTGTAGAACAAGATAACAATCTGCAATCTCTCATCTAATGAATATTTCATTTCGGCAATATTATAGTAAATTTGTCAAATTTTTTGACTTTGAAGGATTTCAAGGTGATTTTACCTTTATTACCTAGTGTATGTTTCAAACAGGTTGAAGTTAAATTATACTGGATAAAACATTAAAATTTAATAAAAATAGCTGTCACAATATTAAATATTTTAATCAGAACGGACATAAAAAAATCACTCGTTCCGAAAATCGTATAAAAAAAGCTATGTTCCATTTAAAAAACACCTTATCCATAGCGTAACTCTTTTGTTTCTGGTTCAAATAAATTTTTGGTTTCATTTTTCAATTCTGCAGGAAAAAGTACATCGATTGGCTATTTTAGATTTTTCTTTAAATACAAGGAAGCTCAAAAATGAGCCCCTGTTCAGTCCTCGTTGGAAGACCCTGTACATTATAACAGTTTTATTGGTTTTGTCGGGTACCAATACTTTTAGGTTTTTATTTTTCTTTAAGAATGTTTCTGTTTTTCGTGTTTTTCTGAGTAATTCTTTTTTTGTATTGTTTTTTGTCGCGTGATTAAAGTTATTTTTATAATTAGTTATAATGTTGCAGCAGGTCGACCTGAAAAAAAAGATGACCTAAGGTCGACCTGCTGCAACATTATAACTAATTATAAAAATAACTTTAATCACGCGACAAAAAACAATACAAAAAAAGAATTACTCAGAAAAACACGAAATACAGAAACATTCTTAAAGAAAAATAAAAACCTAAAAGTATTGGTACCCGACAAAACCAATAAAACTGTTATAATGTACACCACCGAATACGAACAAAAAATGATCAACTTATTACAAGACTCCAAAACCTATAAAGAATTAAGAAACGACCCAACAAACATATACCAAAAACAAAACAACGATATAATAACACATTGGGAAAACAAAACCTTTATATCACCAAACACCGCAAAAAAACTAAAAATTCACAACGCTCTACCCCCACGAATATACGGACTTCCGAAATTGCACAAAGAGGATATTCCACTTAGACCCATAGTGTCGTGCATCCAATCTCCATTTGAAAACCTTTCCAAATTTTTAAAAAATATTTTAGAGAACGTTGTAAACAAAAACAGTTATTATATTAAAGATTCGATGGATTTCAAAAATAAAATTAAAAATATAATTATCCCCGAAGATCACTTACTGATATCTCTAGACGTTATATCACTATACACAAACATACCTATCAATCTTACAAAAGAAATAATAACAAAAAAATGGGATAAAATAAAATCCTTCACCGACATACCACTAAATGAATTTCTAAATGCGGTTGAAATCACCCTAAACTCCACATATTTCCAATATGAAAAAAAATTCTATAAACAAATAGATGGATGTGCTATGGGTGCCTCAATTTCCAGTGTAATTGCCCAACTCGTCCTGGAAGACCTCGAAGAAAACACAATCCCGCCCTTAGATTTCCCTTTACCTTTTTTCTACAGATATGTCGACGACTGTATAACAGCTGTACCCAAAAATAAATGCAACTTGATTCTAGAAAAATTTAACAGTTACCACCACAAACTACAATTTACAATAGAAAAACAAAACGAAAACAAAATCAACTTTCTTGACCTAACTCTATACAATAAAAACAACAAAATAAGAACAGAATGGTACACTAAAAAAACTTGGTCTGCAAGATACCTACATTTTGACTCACAGCACCCCCTATCCCAAAAAAAAACCGTTATTATTGGGCTCGCAGACCGCAGCATAAAACTATCTGATCCCGAATTTAGAGAAAGGGCAATCAACAAAGCAAAAGAAACTTTAAAAATAAATAACTATCCGCAGCATCTTATAAACAAAATTTTTAAAGAAAGAATACACAAATTTTACAACACACACCCAAACAACAAACATACAACAAAAAATAATAAAAATTACTTATCATTACCATATGTTCCTAAACTATCAGAAAAAATTCAAAACGTTTTTAAAAACCACGACATAACTGTCAGCCACAAAGGCCACAATCTTTTAAGAAAAAATTTCAGCAAGCTAAAATCAACAATCCCCAAAAATAAAAAAAACTCACGTTGTGCAAACACTCCCAAATTGTCAGACGACCCTTCGCCACAAGTAGATGTTTCGTTTTTCAGTTACTATTTAATAAAGCTCGACTAAATATGTATATACCGACTTATCTGTTTAAAAACTTCAAAGTAACAGAAAGTGCAATTTTTTATAAAGTGCCTCGCAGTACAATGTGCCAATCCTTGGATTTTTAATAAAAGGTATACTTATATATAAACTTAGTAACTATTTCCTAAAATATTACCTAAAAACTGTTAAAATAAAAAAATGTTTTCAGCTACTGCACTCTGATGAAGGTATATCTATTACCGAAACGTTAGTAATATAAAATGTAACCAAAAACACCACATTTTATTTGCCTCACAACGGACTAAATCCCCAAGAAAACAAAATTAAAAACTATATATATATATATATATATATATATATATATATATATATATATAGGCCTTAAGCACCAAATGTGACGTAGGGATCGTAGGGGTTGGTAGATTTATACTCGGGATTACCAAAACACTTATATTGATATCAGGTACAAGCACAATACACTTACGTAACTAGACTGGATAGCGTAGGAGCAGCTTCTAGCGGAGTACTTAGTCAGCCTAAAGGGCTGGCGCTATTCCTACTATTCGTACTATTCGTGCGGCACCACAGTGACACCCTCTTTTGCACCTCGCTGGTACGCTCTTTATATGAATCCCTCAAGAACAGTTTATACAAACAGTACAAACTGGTCTGGGTTCATAAAATAAAGGCGAGGCCAGCGATATGCAATTGCAGCACGTAGAGTGGTTTCCGAAATGTTAAATAAGTAATATAGAAAATGTGTAGAAATTTGGAAAAAATGACGAATATGTGGGAAAATATGACATTTCCCCCGCGCCTGTAAAAGCTAGCCCCTAGCTTTAGAAATTTACATATTACATATCTACAAAATATCACACATTTACAAAAAACAAATATACAAGAGGAGGTAAACAAAATATATAATAAGCAAACACAAATACAATATTAATAAACAAACGATTGGGAGCTCACAGGCTCAGTACATTCCGTATTTATCAAGATGAAGTGAAGAATGGTAGAACTAGCTTAAATGAATGATAAAAAATGGTTACTGTCCTGGTAGCCTGACTCACGTTAATTTACACAATTTAAAAAGTTCTATTATTAGGGAGTTCCAACACGTTACTGATCGAATAGCCTTCACACCGACACATCCTAGGCGCCACACTTCTCGTTGAGACGCAGCAGTCACGGTTCCTGTGTCCTGGGGGTGGAACCGGCTAGTTTTGTTGCCGACTCCCAGTGCAGCAGGGGTCTCCCTCCTCCCAAGAGTTCGGCCACCCGGACTTTGGGTGTACCAAGCCGTGAGTGACGGGAACTTTGCTTGGCTGATCCTGACGCTAGTTGAGGTCAACCAGCGCTGCAAGTTCCTCAGGTATGTATGTTGTACCAGTGTCACCACGGCTCGTTGTGCAGCAGTTCAGTCTTGGTGGGGGATGACCAGGCTGGCGAGACATGGCGGACCATGCGTGGTTGATGCATGATGATGGCTTTGGGTTTTTGGTGTGTCTGTGGCTCTCGATCCAGGTCGTGTGGTCTCCCAATGGTACATGAAAAACAAAAAATGACTACCGGCAGTTAAAAGGGAAAAAAAATAATGAAAAATAATGAAAACCTACATAATATTACGATATTTAAGCAGAAGTAGACAGACTATGAACATTCACCCGGTTTTTACATAAGACTTCTATTGGTGTCTAAGTATTACCTTTTTGGAGACAGTGAGACATAGGTTTCTAATTCATCAGGGAAAAACAAAATTATACACACTTACATAACAATTTAAAACCCAAATATAGCGTAATCACGATTGGAAATATTTACCATATTTACCATCCTATTTATTCATCAATAAAGTCACATAAACTTCAAATACTACTTGCATAAAACTCTTAATATTTCACATAGGCAGACATTCAACCCTATATGGGGGGTCGTCTTCCATGTCCCCTACTCTCATAATATATGACTCTTACGGCGGGTTGCAGAAAGAACATTTAATTCGTGATTAGCTAACAACGTGTTAAATTTTAACACGTTGTTAAATTTTGGTCAAGTTACCCAAGATTTAATCAAAGCCGGCCCAGGCCCACTTGAAACAGCAATCGCTTAACATTGGCTTGTAGATTTGGAAGCGGTCGCTGTTTCGGGAAAAGTCGAACGATAAACGTCAGATGTTAATGTCAACAAAGCGTTTTGTATTTCTTGTAAAGCGAAGTAGAATTTTGTATCAAAGAAAATATTTTCGTATGTTGAAATGGGAAAATACGCAAGGCGAATAGGAAACTCACACAAAAATAGAAGAAAATAAACTTCTCAACATACATATTTTAAGGTAAGTAGTATGGACACCCTTTTATTAACCATAAACTAGTGTATGCGGGCAAAATTTTATAATTTTTCTATTAATTTTTAAAATCTGTGTTAAAATGCTTTGCAAAAAAAATTTGCTGCTTTTCAGCTTCCTTAAATATTATCCTCTTGTCATCATTATCCATTTATGGGCTTGTTTTAGGTACATGGAAATATGATTGTATTATTTCTAATGAATATGAATTCAACCCTAAAAACTAGACTTTAATGAAAGATAAGGCACACAAATATCATAAACATATTTCCTTAGACTTGGTAAACCTACATGTAAAGAATGGAGTCCTAAATGGATGTTGTTTTATTATCCTAGCCACAATATTCGGTGAAATACCACGGGAAAATTTTGGAGATTTGTTGGTATTTTCTTGATAAGGTAAAATATTGTCATTAATATTCTATCACTCACTACTTATAAAATTTTTGAGTACTACAATTTTGTTTCCTATTTTTATCTCAAGTTCTATTTTTACCCGTTACCCATAATAGCTCACATGCAACTATATTTTTTTTGTCCAGTGCATCTGACAAAACATTTTTGTCTGGGTAAGCAGTGCCGTAGCTAGGTGTAGGCAGACTAGGCCCTTGCATGAGCAATTGTGGCAATTAGGTCTTGTTGTAGGGGTGTAAAATTCCTGGCTTGCCGTCAGTCAAATTTAGCCTAGCAACGGCATTGTGGGTAAGTATCCTGGTCAATTTATAAACCTAATTACAGGTAATACAGATCACAAATAAAATTTTTGTAACCATGTGGCACGCTGAAACTGTAGAGTGTTCATTTAATCCACCACAAATTTATTCAAAATTAAGTTCGAAGTAAAATATTTCTCATTTAATAAACTTTTTGCTCGTGATTACAGATTCAGGGATTGAAGATGGGAATTTTTCTGTTCCACATTTACTTAACTACTTACTAGTTTTATCATACTCATGTGAATCATATTGTTGCTTTTAAGAATGAAATATCTATGAAGAAGTTATTTACGTGGGTTGTTTTGCATATTGGTTTTATTAAGATTACTATGTAATCATGTACGTAGACTTTTACATGTTATTATGTGTTCCATTTTCTTTTGTTACAGGTTATAGATAAGTCACAGAATATATCAAAGATGTAATGTGAAGACTGACTCAAAATAATATAGGTACCTTAGTACCTTCCTACTGGTGACATAGATGTTGAAATATTTTATCAATAGAAATTTGCTACTTTTACATAAATAAAATATGTTCTAGAGGATTTTTTAAAATATAAGTTTACATTAATTTATATCAATTGTTCATTTTTATTTCCTGATAATTTATAAAACTAGAAAAGTTCCATAAAGAAAATTACAGGGGTAATTCATTTTTTTAAATTTGTTTTGTGGCATTAATCTTTTTAAATTTGTGTTGCACGAAACTGCACTAACCTAAACTTTTTTTTATGTAAGAAGATATCAATTAGAAAAAATCTGTGCAAGTAACTACAGTTTCAACACAAAAAGTTTTTTCTTTTGTAGTACACAATTTGCACCAACCTGCACCGATTTTTTTCCAATTAACTCCCACAAACAAATGCGGGCCATCTTAAATTTATATTAAAACCAGGCATTATTGCACCTAGCCGTGGGCGTCCACTTTACTTGGCTAAACCAAAGAAAATAAAAGGGGCTAAACCACCAGTGAATGGACACAGTGTTGCCAGACCTTTTTTATTAGGTACTAGATTGTGATTAAAAGAGTACCAAATTTAATGAAAATGTACTAGATCTTCCCAAAACAGACGAGGCCAGGTATAATTATGCTTTCTGGCTTTATTCAGTACAAAAAACACTATCAATTCCTAGGATGTATTATTTATTAATTATCAAAAATTTTAATATTTATTGAAGCCTTGCAAAACAATAATTTTTATTTGATAAGCCTTGGAAGACCAGTAACTGGTAAACAGGAATTCAGCAGTATTTACATCGTCGAAAGATATTATATATCTTTCGACGATGGTGTTTATATCAATCCAATTTTCGTCAATCGAATATGCGTTAGGATAGCGCCGCAACCGTCTTAAGTGGAGGCGGTTGTGGTGGTAGAGCATTTACCGTTTGTAACCGGGCTGACAACCGGTGAACTCTGAAAAACGCCTTGTATTCCAAAATTGAAAACCACAGAAAAATAAAGGAGTAATGTGTACACCGTCCCTGAGGGTTGCTAGAGCTCTGGTCTAAGCACCAGATCGGGAGGTGAGCTGGCTAACCTATTACATGGGCGCGGGCCAGCGTACTGGAAGACGAAAAGAGAAATATTTGCGGTTACATTGTTGTTCTGTGGGTTACATCAAAAACATGAAATCTGTAGGTTATATACGATCTTATTTTGTTTATATTTAAAAAAAAAAACTGGTTTTCTCTAACAAACCCTTTATTTTTCTATGGTTTATAGTTAGGAGGTTATGCCTTATTGTATAGGGGGCCGCGGACCAGAACAAAAGAAGTGATTCATATAAAAATTGCTTGTATTCCAATGTTTTAACTTTTATAATATAGTAATTTTCTTTTTGATTTGTTATGACAAAAATAATTGGAAAAAATAACTACCTCTCTGGATAAATAAAGAGATACAAGGAAAAATTTGTTGCCAATTCGGAAGTGTTGAAGAAAAATAGCAATGGAATTTAGCAGGATATCTATATTTTTATCGATGGAAAATTGTTTTAATTACAATATTATAATGAATAGTTTAAAACCAAGAATAATTCAGCAATAGAATATTATTTTTGCACAAATCTAACAAGAAAATAGTGGTATAAAGAGTAATTTTGGTACGTTATAGAAGATGAAAGGTGTATTTTTGGGAAATTCACATTACAAATGATGAACTTTATTTTTCCTACATTTTTTGTTAGTGTGTGAAGGTAGGTACCTGCTTAGGTTGGGTTTATGATAAATTAGATGCCCATCTGCAATAAAAGTGTATATAGTTGTATTTTAAAATATTGAAGGAAGGAGTTATCCTTTAATTTCTTGTACTAGAACATAAATTTTTGCCAAAATAACCAATAATTTATCAAAAATGTTGCCAAAAAACATGACTTTAATCACACCATATTGTGTAATTAGTTTAATTCATCGTTAAGTACTCCCTTCGTTAAAAACAAATGAAAAAGTAAACAACACCTTGGTCTTTTAGTGGCAATTGTCAGTTTAATCATTGATTAGCCAAAAATTTTGGCTGTTTCAGAAAGAAAAAAAATTTAACGCTCTGTTAAACTGAGAATCTTTTGTTTTTAACGATGAAATAGGATCTAACGCTTGATTAAAAGTTTTGTGCAACCCGCTGTTAGTCATTGAAATAAATAATCATATACGTAAAACTATCAAATAGGCGGACATTCAACTCATCTTGCTTAGAGTCATCTTCCATGTCCCCCTATTGGGAAAACATATGACTTTTAGTCATTGATGGGCCCTAAGTTTGCTATATTATTTCCTTCCGATGCATTGACTTGGGCCATGTTACCTTCTTCTACTGGCCCGCCATGTTGTTTTGAGTGGACTGTATTTTTAATGAAAACGCTTCTTCACTTTTTAAGCATCATTTATTCTACCATGATCATAATACACGTAAATGATTACTGATCAGATAAAACAATGATTTTGTAAGAAGTAACTAAAAAACTGCAAATCTTGACGTCAACTTTTAGACTCAAAGCTACAAGGATACATTTACTTAAAATTTTTATTAGAGACTGACATGCGTGTCAAAAACCCGTCCCCTAGCAACGTCACTTTTCAGGGTGTTTTCGTACTTCCAACATCCTCCCCCCCCCCCCCCCAGCTGAAAGATTACAAAATGGCAAAGGACATAATTTTGTTATTGGTCTAGTATAAATTCCACATTGAGTTCGAATTTTTGGGAACCCGAACATAACCGTCTTTGCCGGGAAAGGTTTCTATTGTAATGTGATAGTGACATTGAACGCCATAGTGATGAAATAGTTAGGCGTCAGTAATGAGATAGAGAGAGAGACAGGTTGGTAAACTACCGCGGCTGATACTGTTAACCAGGAGTGAATTCGTCTGATTGGTATGACAAATTTTTTTTAGGGCGCCAGAAAGCTCAAATATTGTTTGAGCTTTCGTTTCCTTGCCAGAAATAAAACAATAAAAAAAATATTATGTTACACATATTTGTTTATCTTAGCATAGTAATAAAATTCCTAATGGAGAAATTGAAAGAAACTTTAAGTTAATGAGTTGATGTTTACTGGTCTTTACATATATCTTGCTTCGGATTGGCAATACTTATCATTATGGTCAGTGTTAACAAAACCAGCTGTTGAGGTCTTCGCCTGATTGTTGTCTTTGGACGTGGTTGTGTCCGTCACTGAAGGTAGCTGCAGTCTCAGGATTTACTGGCTCAAGGCTTGGTCTGTGGTTGCACCCATAAATTTCACTTGGCTCTTGACAATCCAAAGTGATTTCTTCCGCCAATCATATGTTACATGAAAGTATAAAACGTGTGATTAGACCAGAGGGAAAGAAGTCAAAAGAAATTATCCTTTAATTAGAAAGTTATTTAAATTTACCTTACGCTTTAAGAAAGTTAACAATAATAATAAAAAATTGGAAAATGCATATACATCATAAATTACAACTGTTACTCAAGGTCTTAGTAATAAAAAATGTGAAAAATTGAAATAATTAAATTTATTGAATGACTGAATAAAGAACTCTATACAAGATTAATAAAATGTGAATAAATTTCGTGTCAAAATGGTTGAGAAATGATAATATTGAAGAAAAGGTAAATCTTCAAACAATATAAAGATATATAACGTCAAAATCAAAATTGTCGAACAAAGACAATTAATAATTATAAGATTTATATGTTAAAACCCTATAATTACCATAGCCCTTAGAACAATAATCAATTGCTCCAAGAAAAGCTAATACAGTATTCAAAAATAATTGCGAAAATGCAAATAAATGCTAAATGTATCTAAACACGCTCTTTTCCGCACAGAAGAAGAATTTTACTTCTACTTACCATTCATAATTAAAAATTCAAAGTTCGGTAAAAATTTAAGAAAATAAAAATATTGAGAAGTTCCAAAATTAAGTCACGCAAAGAGTTGAGTTGAAGGCGAGAGGCTTGCGCATGCGTGCCAAAAAAATGCCCTAGCTCCAATGCCGGAGAGAGGGGGGTTTGAGGGCGCCACTGTTTTTAATGCCGGGCTAAAAACAGAAACCCTCCTAGATAGTGTTGGGATCTCGCTTTCAGCTCACTCACTCACATAAAGCTACCATATTAGAAAATATCCAAGAAACTGCGCTGTCTGGTGAGGCAAATAAAACACTACCTTTAAAAACAAATTTACAATTTATTTACACCCTAAAGGGGAATAGCTGGTCGCGTGACCACTTTGTTTACAATTTATTTACCAACAAAAAAAATGTCATTTTTAAATTCATTTAACTCACAAAAAAATCAAACCCTGAGGGGGAAATTAAAGAAGAAATGTAGAGATTCGAATCGATTCGACTTTAGACGCTAATGATCGTTATTATAAATATAGACGTTATATATAGATATTTAGTACGGTTATCAATCCAGATTACTAATAATAAAAATAAAAACTTGCCTGAAGGGGTGTCACCCCTGATGAAGGTCTCTGGGCTCCAGGCTGGAATGGCCTAGTCTGTTTTTGTCGACTCCCAGCTAAAGAGTTGTGGGGTGGCCTCCCAGTAGGAAGACGTTGCCCAGCAAAAAGAGTGCTGTCTCCCAGCAAAAAGAAAGACTATAGGTGTCTGTCTCTCAGTAAGCCGAAAGATTGCTGTCTCCCAGCAAAAAGAAGATCGGTGACCCCCAGTTAAAAAGACGTGGTGGGGTTGTCTCCCAGTAAAAAGACCCTGATAAAACAAAAGGTATGCGTCAAGGCAAGGTAAAATTCAGGTACTATGCAAATATAATTTCAAAATATTAAATTTAAATCACAAGAAAAAAACTTTTAGTGGCTGAAGGCCTTAAGCAATTATTCATTGGTATCAAGAAAGTAAAACCGAAGGAAATATTTTGAATTAGACCGTGACATCAGGTCCAAAAAAAACATAAACAGGCGTTATCGAAGCCTAATAGTTAACAAAACAAAGTTGAGATAAAATTTACATAGGCATAGCCATTGTGCGCTACTGTACACAGCAAAATATTCATTATAAACTAATTATATTTACATAAGTAATACGGATACAAAAATATTAAACAATTAAACCATACACATGTAACAAAATAACCAAAATAGTTAGGTAAGCACTCAAATTACACCAATGAAAAGTTATAGCCGCAAAATACAATGTTATAAAATTTGGAAAGTTAAATACAATCAATCAAAAGAGAAAAATAATTTCCGCATTACTACTACTAAGCGCCTACATCAAAATACAGGGTGTTTCATAATTGAATGCTGATCCTTAAGGGTGATAATCCTTGGATGATTTTAAGAAAAATTCTTTATATGAACATAGGTCCGCAACAGCTTTATTTCTGAGATACAGGGTGTTGAAATTTAAGAAAAAAATCAGTTTTTCTTCAATATCTCTAAAACCGCTTTGTATTTTTTTTTTAAATTTTGGTAGGTGCAAAGTACGCTTAAAAATACATTTTCTTCGGGATAAAGATTTTTTTAATTTTCATCAGTGGCGTCCCTGTTAACATACCCTGCAATACTTTTAATCAAAAAAATGATACGCCACTGTTTTTTTTTTAATAAATATTATTTTTATAATTGCCTTCTATCTTCTCATAAAGATTGTCTCTTGACTTTTTTTCATCCAGCGTACGGTTTTCGAAATAAAATGCATTAATTTGCTTATCCCTATGTGAGTTTTTCTTGTAGTCTCAATTTCACAATTTGTGGTAACCAAAGCATCTAGGCTAGATTTTTATATTTTATAGTAACTATTATTTAGTTCTAGTAATTAAAGCCGTTAAAGAGTAGGATTATCTTGTAGGCTAGAAACATCTAGTATGCTAACAACTCATTTCGTTGTTTTATAAACGTAAACAATTTTGACACTTCTTTATCTAGATACTCGTCTTCTGACATTATTTCAGTTACAAAAACTTGTTTATTTAAAAAAAAACATGGTAAATTTTACAAATACCGAATCAGCAGACATGCATTACTTGTATGGGCTTGCTGACGGGAACGCATATGAAGCCAGGCGACTGTATCAAGAGCGCTTCCCAAATAGAATGGTTCCTGATGCTCGAACGATTTCAAGCACCCACAGAAGGTTATGTGAAACAAGAAGCTTTGAGCCAAATAATCACTTAAAAGGAGCACCTCGGACTGCAAGAACTCCAGCAATTGAGGTAGCTGTTTTAAATTCAGTTGAGGAAAACTCCGAAATAAGTACGAGGAAAGTTGCCAATAATTTAAATATCGCCCATATTCTAGTATGGAGGATTCTTCATGATTATTTATTATATCCCTATCACATTCAACGGGTTCAGGCTCTACTCCCTCGAGACTTTCCATTACGCGTGAATTTCTGCCTATGGTTTCTCCAAAAAGTTGCCGAAAATCCTTTATTTGACACGGAAATTTTATTTACAGACGAAGCTAGTTTTACGAAAAACGCTATCAGAAATTTTCATAATAATCATTTTTGGGCCGAGGAAAATCCGCATGCAATCGTGAAATCTCATCACCAGGAGCAGTTCTCATTAAATGTGTGGGCTGGAATTATTGGAGATTATTTAATTGGACCTTTTTTTCTACCACGCAGATTAAATGGACATAATTATCGCCGATTTCTTGAAGATAATTTACCAATTCTGCTGGAAGATATTCCTATTTTAATGCGAAATCGCTTGTGGTTTATGCACGACGGTGCCCCTGCGCATTTTAGTGCCCTGGCACGCGAATATTTAGACCAAAACTTTAATAATCGCTGGATAGGTCGTGGTGGAACACAGTCATGGCCAGCTAGATCCCCAGACCTAAACAGTCTGGATTATTTTCTTTGGGGACATCTTAAGATCTTGGTTTACAGTCAACCGATTCAAACTGAGGAAGAATTGCGAAACCGCGTAATAGTTTCCTGTAAATCTATAAGAAATACTCCAGGAATTCTCCAAAGAGTACGCGAGTCAATGAGAAGGAGGACTGAAGCGTGCATACTCGCAGGAGGCGGACATTTTCAGCATTTAATTTAATTTTGGTATATTTTGTTCAAAATAGTTAAGTTTTTAAAAATAAAAAATGTATTTTTATGCGTGCTTATTACTAGAACTAAATAATAGCAAAGAAAATAATAGCTACGCATGCGTAGCTATTATTTTCTTTGATAATAGTTACTATAAAATATACAAATCTAGCATAGATGCTTTGGTTACCACAAATTGTGAAATTGAGACTACAAGAAGAACTCACATAGGGATAAGCAAATTAATGCATTTTATTTCGAAAACCGTACGCTGGATGAAAAAAAGTCAAGAGACAATTTTTATGAGAAGACAGAAGGCAATTATAAAAATAATATTTATTTAAAAAAAAACAGTGGCGTATCATTTTTTTGATTAAAAGTATTGCAGGGTATGTTAACACGGACGCCACTGATGAAAATTAAAAAAACCTTTATCCTGAAGAAAATGTGTTTTTAAGCGTACTTTGCACCTACCAAAATTTAAAAAAAAATACAAAGCGGTTTTAGAGATATTGAAGTAAAACTGATTTTTTTCTTAAATTTCAACACCCTGTATCTCAGAAATAAAGCTGTTGCGGACCTATGTTCATATAAAGAATTTTTCTTAAAATCATCCAAGGATTATCACCCTTAAGGATCAGCATTCAATTATGAAACACCCTGTATAATAACGCAGCTTAATATTTTTGAATATACAAGAACCATACAGTATCTGTAAGCGTAACCCAAGAATGAACAAATGCCACCGTGAGTAGTTAACGGTACTATCCTTCACCCACCCTGAAATTTTGCAACCAAATATCATAATTAAGAATCAGCCTTGTCAATGTCATACCCAATATTAATTAAAAGCTAGTTAACACAAAAACAAATTAAGAGAAATGTGAAAATTACTACCAAACATTTAAGTTGCCGGTCTCTAGCGCTATCAGCTGATATTCCAAAACACAAAATATTAATTATTCCAAAATGGCTATTGATTATTAACATAATTAGTTGACAAAAAAAACATCATTAAATTCAAATTCACGTATAGACACCAATAACTAACTCACTATGGTTTTGCTTGCAAAATAACAAAATAAAATTTAACCTTGGGTCACCCTGTACCGTCTTAACCAACATTATCAAAGGAATGCAGTAAACCACGCCAGGATAGCTGACAAAAAAAACCCGTTTTAAAAAAAACTCGCAAGAATTTGACCTACGTGAAGGGCAAATATCAACCCATTTAATTCTTAATAAAAAAAACCGTCTGTACATAATTTACCTACCACGAAATGTAGCGATCTACCCGTATTTAGAAAATCTTTAATTACAGAATAACTAATTAAAAACGTGGACGTCGTTAAAAAAGTAGAATTAAAAGGAAATCAACGAAAATTAATTAAAATAGCAGTTTAATCGCGGAATTCGGTGTTTTCAAGGGTTTAATAGTGGCAAAAAGGCATACCTGTCGATTTTGTGGCGGGTCTTAGATCAACATGTCCGCTGTCGTCCCAAAATCCGACGAAAAGACGTCGTACTTCTTCTACAAACAAACTCAAAACGGTCTCCCTCGACCACAAGGTAACGCCAAAATGGCAAATAACAAAACAAAGTAGAAGAAATTAGTTGTACCGCATTCACGGATCCAAATTTTTGGGTGTCTTTCAATAGACTTCAGAATAACGGTAATGTAGACGACGGACGCGATGTGTTTGTGAAAAGAACCTCTGCTCCGGTGCCACACCCAATCCTTGCCAAAAATTCCATACGACGGGGTTGTTTGTAAGTACACTTTGGTACACAATAGGGTACATTTTCGAAAGCTTTGGTTTGATGGTATTCCCTTCAACGCATTGGCACAATGTTCTGCCAGTAGAATTAACTTAACCAATGAACAATGGCAATATACCAACCATTAAATACATTTTTCCGTGTCCGTAAACCGGCATTCATTAATAGTTTGGTACAATTCAATCCAGTTTGTACAACTGGAAACAACTTACGGTTTCTCGTCAGCCAGGAATACATGTAGGCATGGATCAGCAGAACCCTTGAATGGTGAACCCTGAGGTACCACTTGTGCTCCTTAGGTGGCGCATGCACAACCTAAAATTAATTGTTGAAAAGGGGCTATCATCCCTTACCTATTTTAACCAAAAATTAGGAAATACGACCAAAAAAAAACCAGCTTCTAGGCTCGTCCAAATTACTAGTGAAATAAAACAAAATGGGCAACTAACACGGTTGGGCTTCAAAAATCCAGTACCTCGTCTGACCTCTATCGTCCAAGTCATAAAGCTGTACGACACTAAATCCCATGACCATCTGCGATCACAGGTAGGGACCGATACCGACCACAAGGCGTAAAATCAAGAGTACTAGAACTTGAAATAACAGATGCAACGTTACCTGGCTTCGACATTCCCACACGCATCCACAGAGGGCGGCATGACAGAAAACCAAAGTCTACAGGCTGCGAAGAGAATTTCAGCTGTTCAAATGTCAAAAATAACGTGTTATTTCGTCATGTAAACAAATTCTAATTTATATTAATAGCCAAATATAGTTTTTAGGGCCAAATTCAGACGTATTTCCCCAGGGATTAACTACACAGAAAGAGAGAAAACAAGGCTGGATCCAAGACAGACTAGTGACGGAAAATTTGTAAAAATGAAATTCGAGGTTAGGAAAAATTTTGACTAAATGGAAAAACAAACCAAAATAAAACGTTCAAGGAATAAGTGAATATATTCAAAAAGGTAGGACTAAATCCTAAAAATCAACTAATCGCTGCGACTGCTATCATAATAATATTTTAATTTCGTACGACAAAAACAAACCGTAATAACTCCCCCTCTCCTACGAAAGGAGAGAAAGTTTCTCAAAAAAATTAACCGACGATAAGTACTCCAAAAATCTACAGTATTTACAAGGTAAGGCAAAAATTAACTCCGGAGCTCCGGGGGTATTCCCCTAGGAAGCAACGGACGAAAGTGAAAGATACTAGTGGATCGCTACTAACAAAATTTATACTCACACAACCATAGGAAAAACTAAACCAAAGAGAAACTCTGGCATGACATGACTGGTCCGAGTGTTTCTGACGGCGACCACCATCTCCGCACCGAAAAGTCAACTGTGCCTCAATGGTATAGTGGCCACATAGACCAAAACTGGGAAGACGTGTCCCCAGCTCCGGTATTTCCACCAAGGTCATAAGACACCCGTACTCATCCTATCAGCCCCCACTAAAAGAAAATAAAGAAATAAAATACCAAAGGTATGGTCTGGGTTTGGCAAAACATACTAAGTTAAAGTTAAAGATTAAGTTTTCAAAGAAAAGTAAGACAGTGAAGAGCCAAACCGGGTTCGTAGATCGTGGCACGCTTGACGGCAGCCTAACACTTCAGCACCAAGAAAACCAAATGTGCTTTTTATAGTGTAGGGCCACGTAGATCGGTCCGGATTTGACACCCGACAACCGAAATTTCCGCTAGGCCAAGCATCACCATGGCCGACAACCCTAGCCAACCGAAATCAATCACCAAAAGAAATCAAATAAAAATTCATGAACCAGTGTGGTTCCACTACAAAGAAGAAAACGACCCCAAAGGCATAATGAGGTAATCTCTCAAACTGCCTACGAAGACAATACCTACTAAAAATAAAACCCACAGCTTAGTGGATCACTAAGCCCACTAACTCAGGTAATCGCCAACCCAAAATATTACAATAACCAAAATAATTCAAAATAATAATTAACTTTGGTCCCCTTGCCGCTAGACAACCAGCGACCCCTCCAGGAGTATCCGGGGTGGAATAAAACTTCAGGGTGCGAAAAGCACATCCTGGAAACATGAACCCAAAGATGATAAGGGGGCTAGCATTGCGTAACACTCGAAGAAAGCGTGAGGTACCTCGTGTACTAGCCTCACTCCAGAGCGTCCCAGGACAGATATCCAACTGACACGCGTCAAGTCAACCAAAGGGTGGAAAAACTAAAAAGAAAAGAGAACTAATATACAACCAAGGTAATTTAAGAAGAGAAAGGGATAGCCCATATGTTCCACCGAGCATAAGGAAGTGAATTATAGTATACACCAAACTAAAAGATGCACCGAATGGGTAGCACATCGGTCCCTGTAGAAAACAAAATAAATTAGGTAGGGTACTCTGAATGGTGGCACTGCCACCGGCCTGTCGCAACCTAATAGGCCGACTTGAGCTCAGGCCGAACAAAGTAGCTTGGTCCTCCCCTGGCCCGCCGAACAAGTTCGATGGGCAAAATGTTACCCCAGGGGTCAGACTTCCGCCCCCCTGAACAGCCCTTCCAGTCGGTCTGCTCTCCGAAGGATCAATAGTTCCAACAAAGAACGTCGAAGCGACATTCGGTAGCATCCAACACCGCGCAGCCTAAACAAGGAGATAGGGACAAATACGTCAAAATCGGGAAAGTTCTATTTTGTCTAGTTAAACTATAGACCAAATATAGAACGACGAAATAGTGGTCTAGGTACAAAGACCTAGGCCAAAGTCAAATCCAGGATAACGAAAATAGCAAGTCTTGTAAGACTATAAAGAAATATCAAGGTAAAATTAAATTAATAATTGAACACAAGAAAAGATAAGGTAATTCAAGGGAAGGTAAGAAACACCAAGTCAAATACTTAAATAAGACTTGAAGATATCAAGGTAAAATTAACCGAATAATTAAACCCAAGGTAAGATAAAGTAACCAAGCGAATGACTTAAATAAGGCTTGGAAGATATGAAGGTAAAATTAACTGAATAATTAAACCCAAAATAAAATAAAGTAATGAAGGTAAGGTAAGATAAGATAATCAAGGTAAGGTAAGATAATCAAGGTAAGGTAAGATAATCAAGGTAACGTAAGGTAATATAAGAAAGTCACAATAAGGACACTAAATCAGATCAAGCTAGGATAACGAAATCACTCAGCAAGATACAGATTAAGGTCATAAGTCAAATCAAGTTGCGGTAAATTAAATTATCCAAAACACATTGTCAAGTATCATTGCAATCAGTGTTCTACGAAATTCAAAGATAGGTAAATTTAAGGTAAGTTCAAATAAGGTAAATTTAAAGGTAAGTTCAGATAAGGTAAATTTATAGTTACTAAAAGATATTAATGAATAAATTACCCAAATAAAAATATGCTAAATTTCAGGTAGTTGAACTAACAAATAAAATAAGTCATCGCCTTAAGAGGAAAAAACTAATGACCATGCGTCGTATCTACCCCCATCATGTCTCGCGCCAAGATGGGTGTCCGCAGGTCACCGCAAAAAAAAAACTCTAAGTTAACGTTACTAAAGCCACAGAAGTTAAAGAAATTTATATAAGGTAAAGATAGATGATACCATAAGAAAAGACGTAAAGCGATGATAGTAAGTGAAAGTAGTAAAAATGCTGAAGGCAGACTTACTACGAGCAATAGAAGCAAGTTGGCTGAAGGCCTAGCTTGCCACGGCTTTCGGAGGACTCCTACCTCCACTAGTTCACCAGTGCAGCACAATTCTAAGCAATAGTGTTCAAATCCATCAAGTCTCGCGCCCAGATGGATCCAAACACCACTGCGCCCGCCACTGCAGGGCATAAAAAAATGGTATTGAAGGAAAACGGAATAAGGTAACATTAAAGAGAAATATTTAAAGGTAAAACTAAAAAATATGTAAAGGTAAAACTAATCAATATCTGAACTCTCATTTGAGGTAGATGGATTATACAGTTTGAGATCTTTTACGTGCCAAACACCTTTACTTTGTCCTGCTCGATCTTGAAGTTCGTAGGTGCAGGACCCTGTTTTCTTCTTAATAATGAACGGGCCCACATAAGCCGGAGCCAGTTTGGCACTATAGTAGTTCGCGGCATCGGAAAGACTTTTGTTTTTACGCCAAACCTCTTGTCCAGGTGCATACTCAACGGGTCGTCTACGTAAGTTGTATCTACGTTGATTTTTAACATGAGATGATTTAATTTTATCGTGAACTTCGCGATACAATTTCACAAAGGCGGCTTGTCTTTTCCTGACATAATCTTGAAGATCTCCATTGGTGTCTGCAAAGTCTTGTCCGTATAACTTATGTTCTCTCCCAAAATTAAGAAAATGCGGAGTAAATCCAGTGGTCTCGTGCAGTGGCGCAGCCAGGAGTACGCTCTGGGGGGGGTTTTGACAAAAAAAATTTGACAAATACGCTCGGGGGGGGGGGGGGGGGTTGACAAAAAATGTTGACAAATATTGCTTTATTTTCGTTAATTTGGGAAATGGGTAGGGTAATCTTTAGGCCTTTGGGGGGTTAACGCCAACACCCCCCCCCCCCCGTGGCTGCGCCACTGGTCTCGTGTCTGATGTTCGCAAAGCACAGCCTATAGAGGCTAGGTTCTCGTCCCAGGTACGGTGGTTATTGTTCTTGATATAAGCTCGCATCATGGTCTTTACGACTCTGTTGACTCGTTCGGTCGGATCGGCTTGTGGATGATAAGATGCCGTGTAGAATAACTTAGTTTTATAGCGTTGACAAAGATTTTGAAATTCCTTGGACTTCATTTGTACTCCATTATCACACATTAGGAACTGTGGTGATCCAAGCATTAGGAAAATACCTTCTTCAACTTGTTTGGTGAGAGATTTAGCTGTCGCTGAACGAGAAGGAAATAAAACAGTTTGGTAAAATATTCGGTAACCACAAGAACGTAAGTGTTACCTGATCTCGAACGAGGAAACGGTCCAATGTAATCCAGGCTGATACACTGCCAAGGTTGATTTATTGTCGGGCGATCACCCATCAATCCTGCGGGAGGTTTTTGTTCCACTTTGTGCTGGGCATAAACTCGACAAGCTTTCACATAACTCGTGACGTCACTCCTCATCTTGGGCCAATAATAGCGTTGGCATACTTTCCAGTAGGTCTTGAATACGCCTACGTGACCTGAAGCAGGTATATCATGGCAACGAGCGAGTATCTTGCGCCTTTTATCCTTAGGAACGACAATTTTCCAAGAACTGGATGGAGTACCAAGGTCCGGATGATTGGTTCTAGCATATTTGTACAACATGTTGTTTTCTACACGCCAAGCAGGAAATTTGTCTGGTTGTTGTTCAAGCCTTACAAACATATTTTTATACCATCCATCAGTGGTGGAAGACATCGGAACATCACTATCGTCGGTGTCAATAGCTTCAGCGGAAACAGGAACGGATCTGGACAGAAAATCGGCAACAATGTGCTCTTTACCAGGGCGATGGATTAAGGTAAAATCATAGGGTTGCAGACGAAGCGCCCATCGCGCTAAACGACCTTGAGGGTCTTTTAGTCTGTGCAGCCATAGTAGCGAATGGTGGTCAGTTACTACCGTGAAGTGTACCCCTTCCAAATAATGTCTCAACTTCTCCACACTCCAAATCACTGCCAAACACTCTTTTTCGGTGACTGTATATTTCATTTCTTGTTTAGTCAGTGAACGTGATAGGAAGCATATTACTTTCTCACCATCATCAAAAGTCTGTGTTAAAACTGCACCAAGGCCATATGCGCTTGCATCGGTTTGCAGGACGAAAGGACGGTTAAAATCAGGACAGGTAAGAATCGGTGCTGTAACCAAAGCTTCCTTGATCGCTTTAAAGGCTCTATCACAGTCGGTTGTCCATGACCATCTGACATTTTTCTTAGTCAAGTTAGTGGTGGATGAAAAATTCGGAACAAAGCGACGGTACCAAGATGCTGTACCAATAAATCGGCGAATTTCGATAACATTCTTTGGTGGTATAATGTTTACAATTGCCTCCACTTTTAATGGATCTGGTCGGAGTCCCTGACGGTCCACAACATATCCTAAATACTTCAATTCTGGCAGGCAAAACTGACATTTTTCCAGGGAAACGATGAGTCCCGCTTCATGTAGTCGGTCGAAAACTAAGCCCAACAGACGTAGGTGTTCTTCAAAGTCCTGAGAAATAAGAATTATATCATCCAGATATACCATGACCGCTGGTTGAAGGTCTGCTCCAAGGATGGTATCTACTATGCGCTGCCAAGTTGCTGGTGAATTGGTTAAACCAAAAGGCATCCGACGGAACTGAAATGGTCCTCTTCCAGGGACGGTAAATGCGGTATATTCACGCGAAGATTCACTCAAGGGAACTGTCCAGAATGCGGATTTGATATCGATGGAACTGAGGTAAGTTGCATCTCTCAGGCGGTCTAAAATGGCAGAAATGTACGGCAAGGGATATGCGTCTTTCTTGCTAAAACTGTTCAAAATTCTGTAATCTACACAAAATCTGTAGGAATCATCCTTCTTGCGCACTAAACATATCGGACTGGACCAAGCACTCTTCGACGGTTCCATGACTCCGTCCTCCAGCATTTGCTTAAGTTCTTCATCGATAATTTTCTGCTTAAATGGAGACACAGGGTAATACCTTTGTTTGACAGGCTTCGTACCTGGCTCTACTTCAATAACATGTTCAGCCACCTTACAACATCCCAGGCCTGTACCCATTAAAGCAAGTTTTTCTTTGACCAAGTTATCAAGAGTCATTCGCTGAGCAGTAGTAAGGGTACTCTCATCCCGTATGCTAAGTAATTGAGTAGAATTCGTTTCATCTGCGAAATGCCAAACATCCTGATTCAAATCTGGCACGATTCCCATGCTCTTCCAGAAGTCAACTCCCAAAATTAAGGTATGAGCCAGTGCAGGCAGGACTAACACATCTATCATGCGGGTTTTCCCCATTAAACTAAACGGCACTTGCATGTAACCAATAGCGGAACAGCTCTCTCCATTAGCAACTGTACATCTTGTTTCTTTACCTAAAAGTTGTAGTCCCAAACTCCGTAGCAACTCATATCCAGGAAGGCCAACAAGTGTTCGAGTGGCACCAGAATCCAGCAAACCTCGTATAGGTGTGCCTATAACAGAAACTTCCAAATAAGGACGTTGATCTCCTCGTGCGTGACTAATGATGAAATCTAGAAGAATTTTGGATGAAAAATCAAAATCATTGGTCGTTACACGCTTGGTATTGGGAGAAAACGTACGACCTATTGATTCCCCCGGGAAGCGTTTTCCGAATTAGCACATTTAGGGCAAGATCTTACGGTGACATTAGGTGTTCCACAACGATAACAGTGTGTTTTTCTTGGGCTTTGACAATCTCGATTAAAATGTCCAGTTTGTTGACAATTCCAACAGACTAATTCTCTAGGACCTCTATTGGTAGTAGGAGTGTTGACATGTCTCACATCATTGACCTTAGTTGGAGGTAAGGCTTCTTGCATATCTGAGACGAAGGCGAAATCAGGTCCTACAAATCCTTGTCGTTTAGGAGATGGCGGTACATAATGTTCTGCACGGTATTTCTTGGCTTCTAAAACCAGGCACTGCTCCTCTAATTCTTCCAATGAGTTCACTATTGGTAACTGAGTGGTGTAAAATGGAGCTAAATTCCGAGTTATCATGTCCAACTTTGCATCCTCACTGAGGTAACCATAACGCCGAAACAGAGCCTGCATGCTTGAAAGATAGTCCACTATGCTTTCTGAACGGTTCTTAAGTTCTGTCGAGAATTTCTTTAAAGAGTCTAGCACGATAATCTGGTGGTTCAAAGTGTCTGCAAAGCAGTTCAGCAAGTCCTTTCCAATTGTTAAACCGGGAACGGTTCGCTCTAAACCAATTCAATGCCTTGCCTTCAAATAAATCTATGGCAGACTCAAACAGTTCTCCTTCTGATACATTACGAGCCAATCTCAGCTCTGATACTCTCTCTAAGAATCCATGGACTGACATACTCTTGGGATCTCCTGTAAATTTAAGGCCCCATTTTTCAATACGTAGTGCCTTAAAGTTTGACACTGGCTGTCTATTCGGAGTTGAACCATGTTGAGTTGGTCTAGGCACTTCATCTTCTGACAAATCATCAGAATCAGAACATCCCGAGCGTGCTGCATCCAATAAGACACTCAAGTTAGGATCTCGTCTGGATACTTGCTCTATCTCGTCAAGAGCAGATAAGGTTTCTGCAATTAATATTGCTGTTATGGGCAGAAAATAGCAACAGGATGTAATAAATAGTTGGTAACAAAAGTTCAGTTTTAGACTTAATTTTTTTTAAGTAAATATTTTTATTGTGGAATTTTTGAGACCTTAATAAGCAATTAAATAATAAGTAATTAAATAATACCTTATACCTTCTGTAAATCCTCGTTAAGGGTGAAAGACAAATATAGGGCTCGATGTGAGTTCGAGTGAATTTTTCCTGATTATTTTCCATGTTTTGGGTAGTATATGTTTATGACAATTTCTTGATATATTGCTAGTCGTAGAGACTTGATAATTGGATACATGGGTTTTGAACTTGGATTGGATCTTTTTGTTTTCGAAATGGGGTTTCTGTAAAAGTGTTTATTTTTAAAAACAAGTTATTATGTGACAGCCAGCTGTTTGCCATATAAGTAAAATGTCAGGACGCTGACATTCTTCTTTTTAGATTTCAGGCGGGATGACCTGCCTTAAAGCCGTATTCCGATGACGGACGACCGGGCGGTTGATGAGAAAAGGGTTAACCGTTTTATTGCGATTTCTCGAAGTGGCGTAGATTTCTGGGGAATTTTGGGTTTTTTTGGAGGACAGTTGGTCATGGAAATCATAAGTTATAAGTTTTGATATTAGCTTAGGAGTGGACAACGTTTCTTCTCCCCTTTCTTTTGTTGGCCGTCAAGGGAAGAGGACATGGGATAAGACCCAAATAAATTTCTTTTGGAAAATGCCACATGGTCAAATATAATTTTGGGAATCATCCTTTTTTTTTCGGATTGTATTATTAGTGGTCTTTGGATGGTATACAATCCCTGTCTAGGATGCCGATACAATTGTGTTTTCTTCAGGGACGGAAAAACCCTTATTAATTTAAGGTAAGCGAAATTGTACAGACCAGATTTAGGGTTGTAAAAAATTTGTAAATTTGTAAATTCAAAATTGATTTAAGTAATTCTAGTATGAAAGGATTTTACTTATATAGGGTATTTCCTTTGCAGGGTTTTTAGGATGGACTAAGTTTTTTTGCAAGGGCCTAAACCTTTTGTTTAGATAAAGTTTTGGCTTGGACTAAATTGTAACTACCTAATTTTGGATCAGATGTTTTACGTTTGGGTTAAAGTATCTGAGTTTATGGTTTGGACACATTGGGGGCTAGTATTTTAGAACCTAAAATTCCATTGGAAGGTTTTGACATGACCTTGAATGACCTTGGAACTCTGTAGTTGTCAGTTTTTGGAACAATCTCCTATATCCTATCCACGTCGGGACAACAGGGTTCTGCAGGGAACTTGAGAACCTTCTCCATGGTTTCAACGCACCGAGAGGCAACTCCGATAGTTGCAGACAGCTAAGTGTAGCTTTTAGAATTTCACTTACCGGTGTAGTTACCAACATTGATTCTTGTCGAGGGGCAATTTTCCTTATCTTTTATTTACCTGGTGCAATATTGTTTGTACCTCATCGAGGTCCTTTTATTTTGGGAGGCCTTACCGAGGAATCAATGTTATGAACTTTACCGGTGGAGTCCTTCAGACACTTAATTTGCTATAATAATATAATCCTTTTGTTCTACCTTTTTAATAACCTTTTTCTCTTGTGCGTGTCGAACAAATGTAAAGTGCCAGTAACTTGTACACGCGGGCGGATTGTCGACAACACGCGTGCGTACTACCAGGCCTCGGTAGTCCAAACTGGACATTTAATTTTTGGTATTTTATAAAATTTTCATGTAACTAAATTCAAATATTAGAATCGATACGTGTAGTCAAGGAACTACATTTTTACTTGGACTTAAGTTTTAAGTGTAAATACAGGGGTAGCATTTATTTTCGTCGGGTATTAGAGGGAGGTGGATCCTAGCATCGTTTTGGCCTAGTGGACCTATCGGGGCTGGGGTAGCTAAGTTGACCCAGGGCCGGTACTTGTGACTGTACCCTGTAGACGCACAGTTGGATTTTTCGTGCAGGGGGAATAGTCACCGTCAAGCGTGCTGGTGTCCACAACCATTTGGACCTTTTTGGAAATAACCTTGTATATTTTTTTTCCCAGTAACTGTAAATTTTTCATTACCGTAACATTTTCCTGTAAATATATATTACTTTCTGGCGGTCAACGTTTTGACCACGTGGTCACTATACTCTAAGGCACAGCTGATTTTATTGTGTGGGGATATAGTGGCTGCCGTCAAATACACTTGAATCAATCCTACTTCAATTTTGTAAACAACTTAAGTAGCTCACATTGTTTTGTCTCAGAGGAGCTTACATTTAACAAAAAAAAAAAAAGGAAAACAGGACTCGTCTTTATATCCTAAAACTTTTCTTTAAAGATTAAATGTATTGGCCTCAAACAATAATTTGTTTTATTACCTAGTAATTTTTAATACCGGACTAGACATAGTAGTTGTCTTTTCCTGGTTTTGTTTCAACGTTAAGGGCTAAACGGACCACCATTTATAGCCTGAATTTTAGAAAGTAAAACTATGGTGGCGCCTCTCTAATTTTGACTAAATTACCGATTTTGACGTTAAAAGCTAAACACTCATCTGTCACTAAAAGAACCTATACCTGAGATAGAGCTAGCGTATGGAGGTGCTCTACAAGCAGCTTCATTTGGCCGATTAGGTAAGAGTTGTAGGTAGATAACCTTCTCAGGGCGTACCTGGGTCACAGGTGTTATCTGTAGGATAACGGTTTAGGGCGATTCATTTTGAACCTCATTTTACGAGACGTTACACTGGCACCCAACGGTTCTTTAAAGGGTTGCAAAAGTCGTAACATAACACTGGCGCCCAACTTTAACTAGATATTGTCTAATATCGTACAGTGACATTTTTGTGTTTTCTAGGTTTTGTGAGGTTTAGCTTTTACTATTGTATTTTAAATTTTGGATATTTGAAATTTGCAACTTGGCGAATTTAAAGTTGTTTTGTTTGACATTGGTGGTATATGAATATAGTAAACACTTATAATAAGTGACGATAAAATTTTGCATGGAAATTTTTTCTTGACGTTTTGGTGAGCTTAATTTTTTTGAAATTTTATTTGATCATAAATAATATTAAATTATAATTGTAAATTTCTTGACTTTTTGGTGAAAATTTTTTTTAAAGAATTTTATTTGGCCCGAAATATTTTAAATTTTTTTTTCAAAATGTATAAGTTAAATATAGATAGACTCGCTAAAGATGAACTGGAGTATGAAGTAGGAATAAGGGGTATTAATCCTTCGGGAACAGTTGAGTCGTTAAGGAAATGCTTACGATCGCTATTACGTTTAGAAATGCCAGGTAATCTAGTACAAAGTTCTGTGGAACTAGATAATGAAAAAGAAATTTCAGAATGCACTACTAAGCTTGTAGAATTAAGAGAAATAATTTCAACATTTTCGGGGACTTCTAAACAGATATCAAAAATTGAAACAAAATTCACACATCTTATAGGTAGGATAAAAAGGATCTCAGACGCGGATAGGGATACTCAGAATAAACGTTCGGAATTATTGGAACAAATAACGACTTTAGTGACTGAGTACGAGTCAAAGGCTAAATTATTCTCTTCTAATACAAATACAGAACCGCCTTTAGATCCAGATTTTGAGGATAATATAGGGGTTGATCAAACGTTAGCAAATTCAACTATGGCAAATACAGGACAAAGTCCTTCACATACTAATACTTCTAATAATTTTCAGCAAACCTCTGCAGGTAGTTCAAATTATAAAAGTGTACCAGTTTATAAATGGGGTATTAAATTTTCAGGGAGTTCAGGACTAAGTTTTAATGCATTTTTACAAAAAGTTGACGAACTTCGTATTTCGAGGCGTGTAACTAAGACAGAATTATTACATTCCGCTTCAGATTTATTTGAGTCACATGCTTTAAATTATTATCATTTAATTTGCAAATATGCAGCTGATTGGGATTCTTTAATAAAATTAATGAAAGATGAATTTTTGCCGGCTCATTTTGGAGATAAATTATGGAAACAGATTTTGAATCGTACCCAAGGTTCAGATGAAGCCATAGGTGTTTACGTAGCAGCTATGACGCAATTAGTTGATAGAATGCCTTCAGCAGTTTCAGATTCTTTACGTTTAAAAGTTTTAAGATCTAACATGTTACCATTTTATCAGGAACGGTTAAGCTTACATGAAATTAATACACCTTTTGAAATGATCGAATTATGTAGGAAGTTAGAAGAAACTAGATTGCGTGTCGAAGAATTTAAACCGCCTAGGAAGGGTAATGTCTCTCTTGAACCTGATCTAGATTATCAGCCTATAAGACGTGAGTTTTCTAAGCATACTGCTAGTGAAGTCGATTGTACAAGTTCTGTGTCACAAAAATCTAATTTGGATTGTAGTAACTTGAATGTTGGTAATACTAATAAAAATTTCAGTAATAATACAAAATATACAGGGAGACCAAACTTTCAAAATTTTTCAAATCGACAATACAGGCCTCAGAGCCAAAATTCTTTTGCAGGTAATAGAAATTTTCAAAATAATAAACTAAACAGATATGTACATTTTAATTCACAAAATAATACTGCTTATAACAATAGTTCACAGAATAATAATGCTTACAACAATGGTTCACAGAATAATCCGTCTTACCATAACAATTCACAGAATAATTTTAAAACATTTAATAGAAATCATAATGATAATTTTTATCAAAATAGATCGAATAATTTTCAGAACAGTAATCGTAAATAATAATCCCTCGCATTCTAATTTTAATAATACGGTTGAATCTCAAAATGGTTTGAGAAGACAAAATTCGCAAAATTTTTCTAATGCTTCTCAAAGTGAAAATCAAAGTACTACTGATATTCAAGTATGTTTTAAATGTAACCAGCCTAATCATTTCGCAAAAAATTGCACATCACGTACTAAGAAATGTTTTACTTGTGGTAAATTAAATGTAACAAAGAAAACTTGTCCAACTTGTAATAATAGTAATATATCTAATCAGGGAAACGGTTCGAGAACCCAAACTTAGGTCGGCGATTAGCTTCGAATTTAGACTCGACCATAAAAGATTTTCATTTTAAAGATAAAATTGTTTTAGATTATGTTTTTTCTCACGTAGGACCTGGAGAATGTCCTTATTTAATGGTGAACATTTTGGGGTTAAATTTTTACGCACTTTTGGATTCAGGGGCAAATAAAACTTTTGTAGGAGGTAAAGGCTGGAATAAATTAAAAGCTTTAGGGGTTAAATTGGATGTCAATAAGAAAGCGTTGTGTACAATAGCTGATGATAGTTCATGTGAATGCATAGGTATAGCAAGTGTACCGGTAAAGGTTAGGGATGTCGTAAAATTGATCGATATTTATGTAGTACCTGAGTTGCGCCATGAGCTTATTTTAGGTATTGATTTTTGGATAAAGTTAGGTATTGTACCGGACATGCGCAGAGGAGAGTGGCATTTTTCATCAGAGCCTTTAGTTAATTCTGAGATATCCTTGATGCAGTGTGATGCAGACTTAACCGATGGACAGCTGGAAAGATTAAAGAAAGTAGTTTCAACTTATTTTGATAAAATTGGGGATCGTTTAGGATGTACGTCCATGGTTAAACATAAAATTTCTACAGATAGTGAGCCTATTAAGCAAAGGTATTATCCCGTTTCTCCTTTTAAACAAAAACTTATCGATGAAGAGGTAGACAAGATGTTAGCTACTGGTGTTATCGAGCCTTCAACTTCTGCTTGGTCATCTCCAGTGCTACTAGTACCAAAGGACGAAGGAGAGAAGAGATTTGTAGTAGATTTCAGAAAGCTGAACGCTGTTTCTAGGAAGGACGCGTATCCATTGCCTTACATTTCAGCTATTCTGGACAAACTTGGAGGTGCTCGTTACCTAAGTTCGTTAGATTTACAAAGTGCATATTGGTAGGTTGAACTGGAGGAAGATAGTAAACAGTATACAGCATTTACAGTTCCAGGGCGTGGTTTATTTCAATTTCGTAGGTTACCTTTTGGTTTGCATAATGCTCCAGCTACTTTTCAAAGACTCATCGATACAGTTTTAGGTGCTGATTTACAACCATATGTTTTTTGCTACATAGATGATATCATTGTTGTTTCTCCGGACTTCGACAAACATATAGAAATTTTACAGATTGTTTTTGATAGGTTAGATAAAGCTGGTTTAACTTTGAATAAGGAAAAAAGTAAATTTTGTCGTGCTGAACTAAGATATTTAGGTTATGTGGTTAATCGACATGGTATTTCTGTAGATCCTGCTAAGATAGAAGCTATTACACGGATTCCAACACCGAGGACAGTCACAGAAGTACGTAGAATCATAGGTATGTTATCATGGTACCGACGTTTTGTTCCTAGTTTTTCCGATTTAATTTCACCTTTTACTAGTTTGTTGCGTAAGGGAGCAAAATTTTCTTGGAATGATGGCTGCGACGAAGCTTTTCAAAAAATTAAAAACGTTTTAGTTTCTGCACCAATTTTGACTTGTCCAAATTTTGAACATGAGTTTATTCTTCAGACAGATGCAAGTAATTATGGGGTAGCAGCAGTTTTATATCAGGTCTATGATGGTAGAGAACATGTGGTATGTTATATATCGCATAGTTTGACTCGACAAGAAAGAGTGTATTCAGCTACAGAAAGAGAACTTTTGGCAGTGCTTTTTGCTATTGAAAAATTAAGATGTTATTTGGAAGGTGCAAAATTTTCAGTGGTTTGTGATCATTATAGTCTTTTATGGTTAGATAATCTTAAGAATCCTCAGGGTAGATTAGGTCGTTGGGCATTGAGATTGCAGCAGTTTGACTATAAGGTCATTCATCGCAAAGGGCGAGATAATGTTGTTGCAGATGCTTTGAGCCGTAGTGTGACTGAATCTTGTGATACCCTGGAGATTGTTAACGTAGATCTACAAGAAGTACAGGATAAGTGGTATATTGACCTTGCACAGCGTATTATGAACAATCCATTGAATTTTCCTCGTTGGAGAGTTACTGATGGTAAGATCTATAAGTATGTTCATCTTGATTTTCCAGATTTGCGTGACCCATCTGATTTTTGGAAATTGGTTTTACCTAAGGAAAGGAGACGAGAGATCATGGAGTCTTGTCATAGTTCTCCTACTGGAGGTCATTTGGGAGTCCACAAAACATATATGAAAATTTGTCGTTTATATTATTGGCCTTGTATGAGAGCTAACATTACTAAATTTATCAAACATTGTATAGTGTGTCAACGGGTGAAACCAGAGCAAAAATTACCAGCTGGTTTGATGAAGGACAATTTGGTTCCAGAACATTGTTGGGAAGTCATCAGTATGGATTTGTTTGGACCACTACCTAAAAGTAAACGGGGAAATATGTATATTTTTGTAGTAACAGATATTTTTAGTAAATTTAACTATTTTTTTCCAATCAGAAGGGCTATTGCAAAAACAGTTGTTGATCTTTTAGAAGAAAGAGTATTTTTAGTTCATGGTATACCTAAAGTTATTCGCTGCGATAATGGAGTACAATTCAAAAGTCGCGAATTTCAGACTTTAACGCAAAAATATGGGGTTAGAACACTTTTTAATCCAAATTATCATCCATCACCAAACGTTACAGAAAGAGTTAATAGAGTACTTAAATCAATGATTTCAGCTTTTGTCTCTGATAATCAGAGAATTTGGGACGAAAATTTAGCGGCGTTAGCTTGTGCTGTTAATACTGCGGTACATGAGGTGACTGGACGCACACCATATTTTATTAATTTCGGAAAAGAAATGATACTTCACGCCAGCGAATATAATAGGGCTACGGATATTCAAAATTTAACTGAGAAAGATAAACATAATAATTTAATCAAAAGAGTAGACAGTTTGATAAAATTAAGGGAATTTGTAAATAAACGATTACAACAAGCTCATCAAAGGTCAAGAAATCAATATAATCTTAGGCGTCGAGACGTTCATTTTCAGATAGGAGATTTAGTTTGGATAAGACTTTATGCTTTGTCTGACGCTGGAAATTATTATTCTTCTAAATTAGCCGGAAAATTTCAAGGACCTTTTAAGATATGTAAAAAAGTAGGCTATTGTGTTTATGAATTAGAGGATATGAACAGAAAGTCTAAGGGTAACTGGCATATTCAGGATCTTAAACCATACTTTGGTCCTGAAGATGAATAAATTTTGAATGACATTTCTTTTCTATTAGCTTGGGTATATATATATATAAAAAAAAATTATTGCATAATTTTTTTTTCCTTGGAAAAGGGGGTGATGTTATGGGCAGAAAATAGCAACAGGATGTAATAAATAGTTGGTAACAAAAGTTCAGTTTTAGACTTCATTTTTTTTAAGTAAATATTTTTATTGTGGAATTTTTGAGACCTTAATAAGCAATTAAATAATAAGTAATTAAATAATACCTTATACCTTCTGTAAATCCTCGTTAAGGGTGAAAGACAAATATAGGGCTCGATGTGAGTTCGAGTGAATTTTTCCTGATTATTTTCCATGTTTTGGGTAGTATATTTTTATGACAATTTCTTGATATATTGCTAGTCGTAGAGACTTGATAATTGGATACATGGGTTTTGAACTTGGATTGGATCTTTTTGTTTTCGAAATGGGGTTTCTGTAAAAGTGTTTATTTTTAAAAACAAGTTATTATGTGACAGCCAGGTGTTTGCCATATAAGTAAAATGTCAGGACGCTGACATTCTTCTTTTTAGATTTCAGGCGGGATGACCTGCCTTAAAGCCGTATTCCGATGACGGACGACCGGGCGGTTGATGAGAAAAGGGTTAACCGTTTTCTTGCGATTTCTCGAAGTGGCGTAGATTTCTGGGGAATTTTGGGTTTTTTTGGAGGACAGTTGGTCATGGAAATCATAAGTTATAAGTTTTGATATTAGCTTAGGAGGGGACAACGTTTCTTCTCCCCTTTCTTTTGTTGGCCGTCAAGGGAAGAGCACATGGGATAAGACCCAAATAAATTTCTTTTGGAAAATGCCACATGGTCAAATATAATTTTGGGAATCATCCTTTTTTTTCGGATTGTATTATTAGTGGTCTTTGGATGGTATACAATCCCTGGCTAGGATGCCGATACAATTGTGTTTTCTTCAGGGACGGAAAAACCCTTATTAATTTAAGGTAAGCGAAATTGTACAGACCAGATTTAGGGTTGTAAAAAATTTGTAAATTTGTAAATTCAAAATTGATTTAAGTAATTCTAGTATGAAAGGATTTTACTTATATAGGGTATTTCCTTTGCAGGGTTTTTAGGATGGACTAAGTTTTTTTGCAAGGGCCTAAACCTTTTGTTTAGATAAAGTTTTGGCTTGGACTAAATTGTAACTACCTAATTTTGGATCAGATGTTTTACGTTTGGGTTAAAGTATCTGAGTTTATGGTTTGGACACATTGGGGGCTAGTATTTTAGAACCTAAAATTCCATTGGAAGGTTTTGACATGACCTTGAATGACCTTGGAACTCTGTAGTTGTCAGTTTTTGGAACAATCTCCTATATCCTATCCACGTCGGGACAACAGGGTTCTGCAGGGAACTTGAGAACCTTCTCCATGGTTTCAACGCACCGAGAGGCAACTCCGATAGTTGCAGACAGCTAAGTGTAGCTTTTAGAATTTCACTTACCGGTGTAGTTACCAACATTGATTCTTGTCGAGGGGCAATTTTCCCTATCTTTTATTTACCTGGTGCAATATTGTTTGTACCTCATCGAGGTCCTTTTATTTTGGGAGGCCTTACCGAGGAATCAATGTTATGAACTTTACCGGTGGAGCCCTTCAGACACTTAATTTGCTATAATAATATAATCCTTTTGTTCTACCTTTTTAATAACCTTTTTCTCTTGTGCGTTTCGAACAAATGTAAAGTGCCAGTAACTTGTACACGCGGGCGGATTGTCGACAACACGCGTGCGTACTACCAGGCCTCGGTAGTCCAAACTGGGCATTTAATTTTTGGTATTTTATAAAATTTTCATGTAACTAAATTCAAATATTAGAATCGATACGTGTAGTCAAGGAACTACATTCTTACTTGGACTTAAGTTTTAAGTGTAAATACAGGGGTAGCATTTATTTTCGTCGGGTATTAGAGGGAGGTGGATCCTAGCATCGTTTTGGCCTAGTGGACCTATCGGGGCTGGGGTAGCTAAGTTGACCCATTGCCGGTACTTGTGACTGTACCCTGTAGACGCACAGTTGGATTTTTCGTGCAGGGGGTATAGTCACCGTCAAGCGTGCTGGTGTCCACAACCATTTGGACCTTTTTGGAAATAACCTTCTATATTTTTTTTCCCAGTAACTGTAAATTTTTCATTACCGTAACATTTTCCTGTAAATATATATTACTTTCTGGCGGTCAACGTTTTGATGCAAGTGGTTTTGACCACGTGGTCACTATACTCTAAGGCACAGCTGATTTTATTGTGTGGGGATATAGTGGCTGCCGTCAAATACACTTGAATCAATCCTACTTCAATTTTGTAAACAACTTAAGTAGCTCATATTGTTTTGTCTCAGAGGAGCTTACATTTAACAAAAAAAAAGGAAAACAGGACTCGTCTTTATATCCTAAAACTTTTCTTTAAAGATTAAATGTATTGGCCTCAAACAATAATTTGTTTTATTACCTAGTAATTTTTAATACCGGACTAGACATAGTAGTTTTCTTTTCCTGGTTTTGTTTCAACGTTAAGGGCTAAACGGACCACCATTTATAGCCTGAATTTTAGAAAGTAAAACTATGGTGGCGCCTCTCTAATTTTGACTAAATTACCGATTTTGACGTTAAAAGCTAAACACTCATCTGTCACTAAAAGAACCTATACCTGAGATAGAGCTAGCGTATGGAGGTGTTCTACAAGCAGCTTGATTTGGCCGATTAGGTAAGAGTTGTAGGTAGATAACCTTCTCAGGGCGTACCTGGGTCACAGGTGTTATCTGTAGGATAACGGTTTAGGGCGATTCATTTTGAACCTCATTTTACGAGACGTTACACTGGCACCCAACGGTTCTTTAAGGGGTTGCAAAAGTCGTAACATAACACCGGCGCCCAAAATTCAATGCCTTGCCTTCAAATAAATCTATGGCAGACTCAAACAGTTCTCCTTCTGATACATTACGAGCCAATCTCAGCTCTGATACTCTCTCTAAGAATCCATGGACTGACATACTCTTGGGATCTCCTGTAAATTTAAGGCCCCATTTTTCAATACGTAGTGCCTTAAAGTTTGACACTGGCTGTCTATTCGGGGTTGAACCATGTTGAGTTGGTCTAGGCACTTCATCTTCTGACAAATCATCAGAATCAGAACATCCCGAGCGTGCTGCATCCAATAAGACACTCAAGTTAGGATCTCGTCTGGATACTTGCTCTACCTCGTCAAGAGCAGATAAGGTTTCTGCAATTAATATTGCTCGTGCGTCGGCATCCTCTGACGACAGTTGGCTAACTGGTACACGATCAATTCGGTTGAGAACATGGACCAAGTGTGTCTGTAGACGTTCAAATTTGGTATTGGCTTTTTCTCCAGAAACGGACTTAATCGCCGCTCTAGTCTTCCTTAAGTTAGTCGAAGTGGCGTAGATTTCTGGGGAATTTTGGGTTTTTTTGGAGGACAGTTGGTCATGGAAATCATAAGTTATAAGTTTTGATATTAGCTTAGGAGGGGACAACGTTTCTTCTCCCCTTTCTTTTGTTGGCCGTCAAGGGAAGAGCACATGGGATAAGACCCAAATAAATTTCTTTTGGAAAATGCCACATGGTCAAATATAATTTTGGGAATCATCCTTTTTTTTCGGATTGTATTATTAGTGGTCTTTGGATGGTATACAATCCCTGGCTAGGATGCCGATACAATTGTGTTTTCTTCAGGGACGGAAAAACCCTTATTAATTTAAGGTAAGCGAAATTGTACAGACCAGATTTAGGGTTGTAAAAAATTTGTAAATTTGTAAATTCAAAATTGATTTAAGTAATTCTAGTATGAAAGGATTTTACTTATATAGGGTATTTCCTTTGCAGGGTTTTTAGGATGGACTAAGTTTTTTTGCAAGGGCCTAAACCTTTTGTTTAGATAAAGTTTTGGCTTGGACTAAATTGTAACTACCTAATTTTGGATCAGATGTTTTACGTTTGGGTTAAAGTATCTGAGTTTATGGTTTGGACACATTGGGGGCTAGTATTTTAGAACCTAAAATTCCATTGGAAGGTTTTGACATGACCTTGAATGACCTTGGAACTCTGTAGTTGTCAGTTTTTGGAACAATCTCCTATATCCTATCCACGTCGGGACAACAGGGTTCTGCAGGGAACTTGAGAACCTTCTCCATGGTTTCAACGCACCGAGAGGCAACTCCGATAGTTGCAGACAGCTAAGTGTAGCTTTTAGAATTTCACTTACCGGTGTAGTTACCAACATTGATTCTTGTCGAGGGGCAATTTTCCCTATCTTTTATTTACCTGGTGCAATATTGTTTGTACCTCATCGAGGTCCTTTTATTTTGGGAGGCCTTACCGAGGAATCAATGTTATGAACTTTACCGGTGGAGCCCTTCAGACACTTAATTTGCTATAATAATATAATCCTTTTGTTCTACCTTTTTAATAACCTTTTTCTCTTGTGCGTTTCGAACAAATGTAAAGTGCCAGTAACTTGTACACGCGGGCGGATTGTCGACAACACGCGTGCGTACTACCAGGCCTCGGTAGTCCAAACTGGGCATTTAATTTTTGGTATTTTATAAAATTTTCATGTAACTAAATTCAAATATTAGAATCGATACGTGTAGTCAAGGAACTACATTCTTACTTGGACTTAAGTTTTAAGTGTAAATACAGGGGTAGCATTTATTTTCGTCGGGTATTAGAGGGAGGTGGATCCTAGCATCGTTTTGGCCTAGTGGACCTATCGGGGCTGGGGTAGCTAAGTTGACCCATTGCCGGTACTTGTGACTGTACCCTGTAGACGCACAGTTGGATTTTTCGTGCAGGGGGTATAGTCACCGTCAAGCGTGCTGGTGTCCACAACCATTTGGACCTTTTTGGAAATAACCTTCTATATTTTTTTTCCCAGTAACTGTAAATTTTTCATTACCGTAACATTTTCCTGTAAATATATATTACTTTCTGGCGGTCAACGTTTTGATGCAAGTGGTTTTGACCACGTGGTCACTATACTCTAAGGCACAGCTGATTTTATTGTGTGGGGATATAGTGGCTGCCGTCAAATACACTTGAATCAATCCTACTTCAATTTTGTAAACAACTTAAGTAGCTCATATTGTTTTGTCTCAGAGGAGCTTACATTTAACAAAAAAAAAGGAAAACAGGACTCGTCTTTATATCCTAAAACTTTTCTTTAAAGATTAAATGTATTGGCCTCAAACAATAATTTGTTTTATTACCTAGTAATTTTTAATACCGGACTAGACATAGTAGTTTTCTTTTCCTGGTTTTGTTTCAACGTTAAGGGCTAAACGGACCACCATTTATAGCCTGAATTTTAGAAAGTAAAACTATGGTGGCGCCTCTCTAATTTTGACTAAATTACCGATTTTGACGTTAAAAGCTAAACACTCATCTGTCACTAAAAGAACCTATACCTGAGATAGAGCTAGCGTATGGAGGTGTTCTACAAGCAGCTTGATTTGGCCGATTAGGTAAGAGTTGTAGGTAGATAACCTTCTCAGGGCGTACCTGGGTCACAGGTGTTATCTGTAGGATAACGGTTTAGGGCGATTCATTTTGAACCTCATTTTACGAGACGTTACACTGGCACCCAACGGTTCTTTAAGGGGTTGCAAAAGTCGTAACATAACACCGGCGCCCAAAATTCAATGCCTTGCCTTCAAATAAATCTATGGCAGACTCAAACAGTTCTCCTTCTGATACATTACGAGCCAATCTCAGCTCTGATACTCTCTCTAAGAATCCATGGACTGACATACTCTTGGGATCTCCTGTAAATTTAAGGCCCCATTTTTCAATACGTAGTGCCTTAAAGTTTGACACTGGCTGTCTATTCGGGGTTGAACCATGTTGAGTTGGTCTAGGCACTTCATCTTCTGACAAATCATCAGAATCAGAACATCCCGAGCGTGCTGCATCCAATAAGACACTCAAGTTAGGATCTCGTCTGGATACTTGCTCTACCTCGTCAAGAGCAGATAAGGTTTCTGCAATTAATATTGCTCGTGCGTCGGCATCCTCTGACGACAGTTGGCTAACTGGTACACGATCAATTCGGTTGAGAACATGGACCAAGTGTGTCTGTAGACGTTCAAATTTGGTATTGGCTTTTTCTCCAGAAACGGACTTAATCGCCGCTCTAGTCTTCCTTAAGTTAGTCGCCACATAAGCCTTTTCTTCAGCAAAATCCAGATCATAGGGAGGGTGACTTATAGACTTGCTTACTTTCTCCATCTGCAACAGCGGTCGTAAAGACGCTCGAAGGCTATCGACAGTTGTCGTTTCATCAGCTGGAATGCCACGAACTTGCAACTCATAAACGAGCATATCCTTTCTAAGGTGGTGCACTCTCATACTGTAATCCATCGTAAGTTATTACGAGTCAAATAATACACAAGCAAAAATAAATTTAAAGAAAAATCAATAAAATATTAACACTGATTGCACTTGACACTGTAAACTGCAAATAATTTGCACAACTAACTTTTCAGATAATTTTCACTAATTAAACTTCACCAAAAGATTTTTAAAAAAAATAAACCGGTCAGGACAGCGAAGTCCTAACAGAAAGAATAACTAAAACCCGTCAGAACAGCGAAGTTCTGATGGCTAAAACAAAACAATAGGTAGGCCGCAAAAAAAAAATATTGCGTTATCCGCAAAAATCAGAGGTAAGACAACATATCAGAAGCGCAAAAATCGATAAATGAAAAATTAAAAAAAAAAAAATTTGATAATGTTAGTACCAAAGTGCTCTATCTGATCTCACCAAACGCAGTTTCTTTTTGTTTGAAGGCCCCACGTTGGGCGCCAAAATTTGACACGCTCTTTTCCGCACAGAAGAAGAATTTTACTTCTACTTACCATTCATAATTAAAAATTCAAAGTTCGGTAAAAATTTAAGAAAATAAAAATATTGAGAAGTTCCAAAATTAAGTCACGCAAAGAGTTGAGTTGAAGGCGAGAGGCTTGCGCATGCGTGCCAAAAAAAATGCCCTAGCTCCAATGCCGGAGAGAGGGGGGGTTTGAGGGCCCCACTGTTTTTAATGCCGGGCTAAAAACAGAAACCCTCCTAGATAGTGTTGGGATCTCGCTTTCAGCTCACTCACTCACATAAAGCTACCATATTAGAAAATATCCAAGAAACTGCGCTGTCTGGTGAGGCAAATAAAACACTACCTTTAAAAACAAATTTACAATTTATTTACACCCTAAAGGGGAATAGCTGGTCGCGTGACCACTTTGTTTACAATTTATTTACCAACAAAAAAAATGTCATTTTTAAATTCATTTAACTCACAAAAAAATCAAACCCTGAGGGGGAAATTAAAGAAGAAATGTAGAGATTCGAATCGATTCGACTTTAGACGCTAATGATCGTTATTATAAATATAGACGTTATATATAGATATTTAGTACGGTTATCAATCCAGATTACTAATAATAAAAATAAAAAGTTGCCTGAAGGGGTGTCACCCCTGATGAAGGTCTCAGGGCTCCAGGCTGGAATGGCCTAGTCTGCTTTTGTCGACTCCCAGCTAAAGAGTTGTGGGGTGGCCTCCCAGTAGGAAGACGTTGCCCAGCAAAAAGAGTGGTGTCTCCCAGCAAAAAGAAAGACTGTAGGTGTCTGTCTGTCAATAAGCCGAAAGATTGCTGTCTCCCAGCAAAAAGAAGATCGGTGACCCCCAGTTAAAAAGACGTGGTGGGGTTGTCTCCCAGTAAAAAGACCCTGATAAAACAAAAGGTATGCGTCAAGGCAAGGTAAAATTCAGGTACTATGCAAATATAATTTCAAAATATTAAATTTAAATCACAAGAAAAAAACTTTTAGTGGCTGAAGGCCTTAAGCAATTATTGGTATCAAGAAAGTAAAACCGAAGGAAATATTTTGAATTAGACCGTGACATCAGGTCCAAAAAAAAAATAAACAGGCGTTATCGAAGCCTAATAGTTAACAAAACAAAGTTGAGATAAAATTTACATAGGCATAGCCATTGTGCGCTACTGTACACAGCAAAATATTCATTATAAACTAATTATATTTACATAAGTAATACGGATACAAAAATATTAAACAATTAAACCATACACATGTAACAAAATAACCAAAATAGTTAGGTAAGCACTCAAATTACACCAATGAAAAGTTATAGAAGCAAAATACAATGTTATAAAATTTGGAAAGTTAAATACAATCAATCAAAAGAGAAAAATAATTTCCGCATTACTACTACTAAGCGCCTACATCAAAATATAATAACGTAGCTTAATATTTTTGAATATACAATAACCATACAGTATCTGTAAGCGTAACCCAAGAATGAACAAATGCCACCGTGAGTAGTTAACGGTACTATCCTTCACCCACCCTGAAATTTTGCAACCAAATATCATAATTAAGAATCAGCCTTGTCAATGTCATACCCAATATTAATTAAAAGCTAGTTAACACAAAAACAAATTAAGAGAAATGTGAAAATTACTACCAAACATTTAAGTTGCCGGTCTCTAGCGCTATCAGCTGATATTCCAAAACACAAAATATTAATTTTGCCAAAATGGCTATTGATTATTAACATAACTAGTTGACAAAAAAAACATCATTAAATTCAAATTCACGTATAGACACCAATAACTAACTCACTATGGTTTTGCTTGCAAAATAACAAAATAAAATTTAACCTTGGGTCACCCTGTACCGTCTTAACCAACATTATCAAAGGAATGCAGTAAACCAAGCCAGGATAGCTGACAAAAAAAACCCGTATTAAAAAAAACTCGCAAGAATTTGACCTACGTGAAGGGCAAATATCAACCCATTTAATTCTTAATAAAAAAACCGTCTGTACATAATTTACCTACCACGAAATGTAGCGATCTACCCGTATTTAGAAAATCTTTAATTGCAGAATAACTAATTTAATAGTGGCAAAAAGGCATACCTGTCGATTTTGTGGCGGGTCTTAGATCAACATGTCCGCTGTCGTCCCAAAATCCGACGAAAAGACGTCGTACTTCTTCTACAAACAAACTCAAAACGGTCTCCCTCGACCACGAGGTAACGCCAAAATGGCAAATAACAAAACAAAGTAGAAGAAATTAGTTGTACCGCATTCACGGATCCAAATTTTTGGGTGTCTTTCAATAGACTTCAGAATAACGGTAATGTAGACGACGCGATGTGCTTGTGAAAAGAACCTCTGCTCTGGTGCCACAACCAATCCTTGCCAAAAATTCCATTATCGATTTTTTTCTTCCAAAGTGACGATACGACGGGGTTGTTTGTAAGTACACTTTGGTACACAATTAGGTACATTTTCGAAAGCTTTGGATTGATGGTATTTCCTTCAACGCTGTAACGTTCTGGTTCGTCGTTACAATGATAAATAGCGTTTAAGACAATAGAGGATAAGGTAATGTTATTGTAAATAAACAACCTAATTTTACCAATGGGGTTTCTTGTTATTTTAAAGGAACTCATAAGAGCAGCTTAACTTAGACAACGGTATTCTCTTGTATTTTAAACTTTACTCACCGAAAAGTATTGGAAAAACCACGAAAACCTCAAATTAAAACTTTGTTGACCTGACCACTGATAGGTTTTAAGCATTTATTTGGCAGCATCCTTTGATTTTTCGAGCCACAAACACTGTCTACACTTGAATTAATGTTGGAAGTTCATAATTCTTTAAGTTTTATTATATTAAGTTGGATGGACACTGCAAGATTTTATGACTTTCACAGAAATTTCTGATACCGGTGTTTTGAAGTAGCCATTTTCGAGTTTGGCTGTCACTTCGTCTGCGAGACCTTGCGCTCTACAGGTGTGCGCGGTCAGACAACACGTTGCCAAGTTGACGTGTCGATGTCGCGGAAGTGGTCTCCGCGTGGCGATTGAACAGTTTAACTTAGGAATACCGGGGTTTTGAAGGGAAAGATGCGAGAGGGATGATTATTTTGTAATCTACCCGTGCCGTTTTGCAAATTTTGGGTTATGTATGTTTTGGTGAGGTGGTAATTGTTTAGGTCCGAACAGGAGATGGACTGATGACGTCAGTATCGTTGGTAAAAGTTGCACTAATCGGCAATGATGTCTCGAAGATGTGATTTTGTCGAGATTACCTGCTACATCTAGATAGGGTTCTCAAACGACCACACTGAATAACTGGTTGACCTGGGAGAATTCTGGATGATTAATTTAGGGATGTTAAATATAGGATTAATGGTGGAATTGACTGCAACAGGTGGTTGTAGGCAATCAGTCATTGATAGTAGCAGTAAGGTTTTCGGTTGTAAAAGAGTAGGGTTGAATAATTTGTGTAATTGATCATATAACGTTACCGTTACGACTTATACTTTGTTGGAGCTCTCTTGGAATTTCTCGAGAAAAATCTCGTCTAAAGGTTTGGTGCCTCGTGGAGATCTGAGAAGGTTCTTTCCAAATAAGACGATTGCGAAGCTAGGACAAAACGATTTTCTAGTAATCCACTTTGTTTGTGGGAGTTAAAGTTCTAGTCTTGCCAGTGTTTTCTTATAGTTTTGTGGTTGTGTTGAAATTGGTTCAAGCCAACCTGAAGTTAGTATCGTGTAAGAAAACAGCCGTTATGTTCGGGAGAAATATTCGTCTTAACTGAAAGCCGCCATTTTACACCAAATCGGCGTGATTTTGCATGACCGAGAGATAGTCCACAGGTAGGTTTTCTAAGTGTATTTGTCCATTAGTTTACCACTGTAAATATTTCCTCCCTATGGAATTTCATGGAATTTATTGGGTATTTTGTTCTTTTAAGGGATTTTCTGGTACCGGTCATTTTCTTTGTTGGTTGGAGGTCATCATGGCGAGATCAACGATTGATTCTAGAGGCCCTCAAATAATCTAAGGAGGTTTGACTTAGAGTGATTGAGTAAGTCCGTTCCATTTATTTATTTTTTTTTTACTATTTCAAGGTGTATATCCTGGGCTTAGTGGTAATCCTAGGCTAAAATTCCGATCTCCACACTGTCCTGCGGTCGCGTGGCGAAGATTATCCGCGCGTTTGAGGGGATTAACTACCAACGACGGCCATTGTTCTCTTTTATATCTTTTTATATTTATAAGGCAAAAATTGGTTCACTATTATACCTTGTTATATTCATAAAACCAAATTGGTTCTCTTTCATGCCATTTTATATTCCTAAAACAAAGATAATAATGATAATAATTAACAAGATCTGAGTTCTGTAAATAGCCTAGCGTGAAGGTGATCTATTCTCCAACATTAATTCGGTTCACCAAATTTTAAAGGCCATGCGTTAATAAAGAAAATTCTCTCCCACTCCACTACGCTTACGTAAGCTGCGGACGGTGACTTATTTCGCCGGATAACTCTATGTCGCTTTAGTATCGTGTAAATATTTCCGTTTGGGTACCGAAGTATACTTTCACGAGTGTGCTATATTTTACGGTTTATGATGTGTAGTTTAAGTGTTATTGTATTGCTTTCTTCATTTAATTTTGGTTCGGTAAAATAAACCAAAAGCGAAATATACGTCTACGGACCATTACTATAAGTAGACAGTATTAGTAATCACTAATTAAATTAAGCTATAGGTTGTTACCTAAAATCTGAGTAAATGATAAGCTCTATGTTTATCAATTCACTAATTTAAATTAAATTAATCTTTAGGTTGTTACCTAAAATCTTAGTAAGTGACAAGCTCTATATTTTTCAAATCACTACTTAAATCAAATTAATCTCTAGGTTGTCTCCTAGAATCTGGATAATTATGTTTTTTTAATATACTTCATATTTTCAAAGAAAAACGCTTCTTATTACCCGGAATCCTTTTGGGGTGTCTAAAGAAGAAAAAAATTATTAGTAGGTCTATCAATCTAGGTGGCTTAGTTGAGGGAGCGTCCCTCGCTACTTCAGAGTTTCCGTTGGGAGTTACGAGGAAGAGATTATCATTTTCATGGTTTTGGTTGATAGGTAGGTAGGCTAGTACTGGTGGATTAAATAAAATCATGTGGCGCCCTCTATAAATCTTTTTATGAACCTGGCCCTTCTCCACTGTTTAAAGGCTGGCGGCATCCATACAGTACATAAGCGTCCGTAAATCTTGCAACCTAGAACTAGCGAGATATCTCTCTATATAATTATCCTCGTGGCGTGCTAAGAGAAGTAAGGGTGGTCACAACGCATTGACACAATGTTCTGCCAGTAGAATTAACTTAACCAATGAACAATGGCAATATACCAACCATTAAATACATTTTTCCGTGTCCGTAAACCGACATTCATTAATAGTTTGGTACAATTCAATCCAGTTTGTACAACTGGAAACAACTTACGGTTTCTCGTCAACCAGGAATACGTGTAGGCATGGATCAGCAGAACCCTTGAATGGTGAACCCTGAGGTACCACTTGTGCTCCCTAGGTGGCGCATGCACAACCTAAAATTAATTGTTGAAAAGGGGCTATCATCCCTTACCTATTTTAACCAAAAATTAGGAAATACGACCAAAAAAACAGCTTCTAGGCTCGTCCAAATTACTAGTGAAATAAAACAAAATGGGCAACTAACACAGTTGGGGTTCAAAAATCCAGTACCCCGTCTGACCTTTATCGTCCAAGTCATAAAGCTGTACGACACTAAATCCCATGACCACCTGCGATCACAGGTAGGGACCGATACCGACCACAAGGCGTAAAATCAAGAGTACTAGAACTTGAAATAACAGATGCAACGTTACCTGGCTTCGACATTCCCACACGCATCCACAGAGGGCGGCATGACAGAAAACCAAAGTCTACAGGCTGCGAAGAGAATTTCAGCTGTTCAAATGTCAAAAATAACGTGTTATTTCGTCATGTAAACAAATTCTAATTAATATTAATAGCCAAATATAGTTTTTAGGGCCAAATTCAGACGTATTTCCCCAGGGCTTAACTACACAGAAAGAGGGAAAACAAGGCTGGATCCAAGACAGACTAGTGACGGAAAATTTGTAAAAATTAAATTCGAGGTTAGGAAAAATTTTGACTAAATGGAAAAACAAACCAAAATAAAACGTTCAAGAAATAAGTGAATATATTCAAAAAGGTAGGACTAAATCCTAAAAATCAACTAATCGCTGCGACTGCTATCATAATAATATTTTAATTTCGTACGACAAAAACAAACCGTAATAGTATGCTTAAGATACATATACTAAAGTACCTAAATGTACCAACAAAACATAACGTTGACAAAAGGCCTCTTGTCTCTTGTCAACGACGCGAAACAATATAATTAATTTGTTACGTCAATTAAGTAACTGGACCAGCCAATAAGGAACTGAGTGCTCCCAAAAACTGAATGCTCATAAAGACCGAATGCTCAGAGAAGCTGAGCGCTCAGAGAAGCTGAGTGCTCAGAGAAACCGAGTTCCCAGAGAAACTGAGTGCCCGCCAATACAAATCTACTTTGTTATTAAATCGCTTGAGATGATGTTGGCAGTTAAGGAAGTAGGAAAATGAGGTGAGTTTCCCAAAATTCAGTTTAAATTTTCTTAACAAAGAAAAAGAAAGAAAACTCACCTTATATTTCCTGTAGATTGGAAGATTCCAGAACCTCTGCCAACATCGATCTGTTCAGCTTCAAAAATAATGGAACAATCCTCGTTCCCAAAATCTGGATTAAACCAATGTCATCGAGTGACGCAAAAAACGGAAGATTGACCACCAAACTATGTGCTAAAACATTAAAGAAAAGCCAAGCAGAATCTCAAAATGATTAGATTTTATGAATCGTTATAAAAAGGATAGAAACTATGTGTTAATTTATTAGAAGATTGCCATAATTGTTGTTGACGTGGGTTAAGAACGCATTTTTTTATATAATATGAAAATCACAAAAATATACTGATATAATTTAAGAATGTAAAGAGAATGGAATCGATAAGTAAAAAAAAACTCTAAAACATATTAAGATGGTTCGAGTATTGTAAGATTATATTAATATATGCATGAAAATACGTCATGGTAGCCATTTGCATCATTTAGCAAATTGACTTAAAAATCTAAGAAAATATCACTATTTAAGGTTAAATAATGCGGAAATCGAAATTATGACAAATATGTCATAATTTAAGTTTAATAAGAAATATATGATAATTAAATTTAAAGATTCATTTAGTAATAATTCAAATTATTTAAAGAATTGTAATGGCGGAGCACTCACCCTCTCAGAGGTCTTTTTAAGAAGAGAACCGTAAAATCTCCAGCCTGTCCCTTCACACGTTTGGTCTCATATCATATCACTATTTAAGGTTAAATAATGCGGAAATCGAAATTATGACAAATATGTCATAATTTAAGTTTAATAAGAAATATATGATAATTAAATTTAAAGATTCATTTAGTAATAATTCAAATTATTTAAAGAATTGTAATGGCGGAGCACTCACCCTCTCAGAGGTCTTTTTAAGAAGAGAACCGTAAAATCTCCAGCCTGTCCCTTCACACGTTTGGTCTCAAACGGAGAGGGGCAGCATTAAAGTGACATCTATTTTAACATTAATAAACTACTATGTATTTATTTACAGAAATTAATAAAATACAGTTAACCTGTATTTTGGTAGAGACATCTATATATTAACATTTATACTGATAAAGATTTAGTAAAGAAATTGTTATTTTCGATAAGTTATGAATTTATTCTTAGATGGCGTCACAATAGCAATAAAATAAGAGTGGGCCAAAAATAAACCCAAAAATGTAACGGAATAGGCATTTATTTCGTTACATACCCTACCAACTCGGTAAGAAAAGTTTGGTAACTCGTTAGCAAACTTTTCATAAAAATAAAAAATAAAAATCCTTTAGTCACCCCAAGAAAAAAAACCGTGTCTTATCACCTCAAGACCAAAAGTTTAAAATAGACGTGAAAAAATTAATTATATTTAATTTTATAAGACACACATATTATGTTACAGTTACCCCAATTATTTTATATTTTTTTTTTAAGAGAGCAGAGATAGGCTTATCCTAATAGGTCTCTTGTAAAGAGCGGATCAAACGCCTATTACAGATAAGAAGATCATTAACCAAATCACTTAAAGTGCTGATCTAAAGTTTGATTCAATGAACTATGAAACAAAGACAAAGATAAAGAAAGAGACAGTTAGTTTCACTAGGTCACTTGTATAAGGGCACTCCAAAGCCTAGCATAAACTAAACAGACGAAAATGCAAAATAAAAAAAAAATCCTGCTAGGTCACTAAAAGTAAGAGCACCCAGCACAAATAGAACTGCCTTAATGGATCACAGGAAACATGCTTAACCAAAGCATAAAAAATAAAACGGTACCGAAACCAAAACCTCATTCGCTGGGAATCATTGTTGAGCTCAGCAAATAAGAAATTGCTTAATAAAGCCAAAAAGAAACATGATCCACCAATGGCAGTAAAATATGATTAAGTAACCTAGTTATTACTTAATTATATTTACATTGAGTAATCGTAATTACTCTTCATTAGTAATGGAAGATTACTAATGTATTTCTTACACAGATGACGGTGCAAACAAAAAGTTTTGGTTCAGAAATTCACAAAACTATAAAGTACCTCGATAAAATAATGTTAACGAGTTACATAATAAAGCGAGCCCACCAACTAACCCATAGTATCGTTATTTACTTTATGATATTGGGTGTAAAGAACGATACCACCAATAATGAAATGAGAGCAAAATAGACAAATTTAGCTCTACCTGGTTACAGAAAATTTAAGAAATTTGCTGCAATATGTACACCTATAAAAATTTGTGCACAAACAATATATATATATATATATATATATATATATATATATATATATATATATATATATATATATATATATATATATATATATATATATATATTTTCTTTAAATTCGCTAAGAAGCAAAAATCAACTTGAAAAGCCTACTCATGGAAGTTACCCACTTTACTTTTCATCGTCAGTAGCATTTTCCTCGTCATCACTTCCCAGGAAATTATTTTTTAGGTCACTAATTTACCCAAATCATTACCATCCATATCTTCTAAGTTATATGAGACATTAGACAGGACTTTATTAACAATACAGGGTATATACTTGGGCGCTAATTTAGCTGTAAAGTCGTTTGGAGCGTTAGACAATGTATAGTTTCTTTTCCAAAGTTTATCACCAACATGATAACGTACCTCTCGTTTTCTAAGATTATATTGTTCTGCATTTTTATTATGATAATTTAGAATCTTTTTGCGCATGTCGGTGAAAAGTTTAGGAACTTCTTGTAAGTCATCAATGTATTGGTTTTTATGGGCAATTAGAGGTAAATTATTACTATTTTCTGAAATTTTACCGTAATAAGCCCCAGAAATTGATATATTTCTGCCAAAAGTCAAAAAAGCTGGAGAGTATCCTGTGACTTCATGTTTAGCTGTTCTTATAGCTTGTGCAATTTTATGTATACATAAATCCCAATCTTTATGATTGTCATGAATGTATGACCTTATACAGCGAACTATGTCACGATTTACTCTCTCAGTATGATTAGCTTGTGGGTGATATCTTAAGTTATAAAAAAATTTTTGAACGTCATAATCTTTCAAAAAATGTTTGAACTCTTTACTGATAAATTGTGGACCGTTATCACAAGCAAAAATTTGAGGAACACCATAAATTAAGAATACATGATCCTCCAAATATTTAATAATACCTTTAGAGGTAGCATTAGCCATAGGGTGTATGACGACAAACTTTGTAAACCAATCCACAACAACCAATACATAACGATTGCCCTGTTTTGATCTAACATAAGGACCTATCAAATCAGCGGAAAGCATTTGAAAAGGAAAGTTTATTTCCTTACAACTACCCATCAATCCTGGTGTAGCTGTATTCGGACTTTTATTAGCCTGGCATACAATAAAACTACGTACATATCGGTAAACATCCGAATGTATGCCTGGCCAATAATAGAGAGTAAGAATTCGAAACAAAGTTTTAGAAATACCAAAATGTCCTGCACATTCACTGTCATGATATAACTTAAGAATTTCCTTCCGGTTTTTTGTGGGTATTACTAGTTTCCATTCATTAAGATTGCTAGAAATACCATGAGAATTAAAAATGTGTTTATATAATAAATTATCTTTTATAGGTACAAAAAGTAGGAAATCAATTCGGGTTCTTAGATACCTTATCAAGCATACTATTATACCATTTATCTGGCTGTATAGTAGCAACATCAAAAACAGAAATATTAAGAGTATTATTGGACTTATCCTCTGAAGGAGGAACTGCTCTAGATAAAGCATCAGCAACAACATTGAGTGAGACCTTCCGATGAATAACCTTAAAATCAAATTGAGACAACTTTAAAGCCCATCTGGCAAGTTTACCAGTAGGATTAGATAGACTATGTAACCAAACAAGTGCAGAATGATCTGTTATAACAGTAAAGGATGTACCTTCAACATATCCCCTAAATTGTTCTATACCAAAAATAAGAGCAAGCATTTCCTTTTCAGAAACAGAATATTTACGTTGACATTTATTAAGAGTTTTACTAGCATATGCTATCGGATGCTCAAAACCTTCTATTTCTTGAAAGAGTACAGCGCCCATACCCGTGTCACTACTGTCTGTTTGAATAAAAAAATCTTTGGTGAAGTCAGGGCAGGCAAGTACAGGGGCATTAGTCAAACTCTTTATTTCAGCCAAAGCTTTATCCGCTTCTTTGGTCCACGTAATTGCCTGGCCTTTCTTTCTACCCTTTAATAGATCAGTAATTGGAGATGAAATAGTAGCAAAATTTTCTATAAAGCGTCTGTACCAACCTACTAAACCAAGTAAACGTTTAATTTCTGTTGTATTTTTTGGTACTGGGAAATTTTGAATTGCTGCCACTTTTTGTTCACTAGTATGTAATCCATTTTTATCTACTTCATAACCTAAATAACTTAAAGAGGATCGGCAAAATTTACATTTTTCTAAATTTATAGTTAGATTAGCATCCTTTAGTCTGTTAAAAACTTCTTTCAAAACTACAATATGAGTTTTAAAATCAGGGCTTGTTACAATTATATCATCTAAATACACAAAGCAAAATGGCTCCAATTCTGGACCTAAAATTAAGTCCATTGCTCGTTGCATTGTTGCTGCGCTATTCAACAAACCAAAAGGCATTACTTTATATTCAAAAAGACCAAGACCTTGGACAGCAAAAGCGGTTTTAGGCCTAGAAGATGGCTCTAAAGGTATTTGATGAAAAGCTTTACATAAATCTAAAGAAGTTAAATATTTAGCGTCTCTTAATCTAGACAAAATAACATCTATTCTTGGCATAGGATACGAGTCTTTAGCACAAACAGAATTAAGTTTTCTTGCGTCATAACATATTCTAAATTCACCAGATTTTTTTCCTACTAACCATAAAGGACTACACCAAGGAGATTTCGATGGCTGAATAATACCTAATTTAATCATTTCGTCTATTTCTTTTTTTAAGTGCTCTTGCATTTTAGGAGACAAGGGATATTGTCTTTGCCTGATAGGTTTTGCATCACCAGTATCAATTTAATGGGAAATTACATTTGTTAATCCAAGTCTATCAGAAGAATTTATGCTTTTATATAAGTCACTAACCTCACTCAACTGCTGCTGCTGTTCATTTCTTAAATCATTAATATTTAAAATAGAATTAACAGTACTACAATTATTAATTTTAGCATCAAAAGTTAATTTATCGAAGTCAGCATTAATTTTAAAAATGTTTAGAAAGTCTATACCCAAAATTAATTCTCGAACTACACTAGGTATTACTAATACTTTAATATGACGAGTAACATTGTTTAATGTAATTGGCAAATTGACGTAACCAAGATAATCTTGTATCTTGCCGTCAGCTGTCGAAACATTGAGAAATGTATCATAATGGATTCTGAGATTTAATTTTTGTAAAAGTTTAGAACCTGCAGAACCTAAAATGCAATTATTAGCACCACTATCCACTAAAGCTAAAACTTGTATACCATGAACAGAAATAGTTAAATAAGGCCTTGTATCATTTTCTTTCCTAGAGAAAAGAGGACCAAGAGAACAACTGTTTTTATGAAAGCTTTTCACAAAATTAAGCCAGTTTAACCACTGGACAGAATCTCTAGAAAATCTACAATTATTTACTTTTTTTTCTGTGAATTTTTGCCTTTTGTTTCGTTTTGGTTTGGTTTTGTGGATGTTAAGGGTGGATGGTCGTTTATCTTGGTGACGGTATCCACATTTCGATAACCGCCACCGACATGGGCGTTTTTTGTACAAGAAGCACATTTTGTTCTGATAACATTCTTTCTACCACAACCGAAACAAAATGTTCTTCTAGGTGCACGACATTTAGAAAAGATATGACCCATATTATCGCAGTTCCGACATTTTTGAGAGCTTTCCAAGCTGAAAGCATTACTACCATGACTTGCACTAGCAGGAAATGCACTTAATTCCGGTTCTAACAAGCCAAACTTTTTAGAAGGATGAGCCTTATATCTATCTGACCATGATCGAGATTCTTCTAATTTTTTGCATAAAGTTGTAAGTTCAGAGATAGTATTAACATCAGTTAAAGCTAACTGATTTATATCAAATGGTAACAGATTTCTACGGATTTGGTCGACTCTAACTTTTTCGTCAGGTAATATCGATAGTTTACGGTATAAACATTCCATAGAAGAAACATACAATGTGACTCTTTCATGTTGTCCCATTGTACGATTCTGAATCTCTGTTAATAAATCTTGTTCATAAAAATATGGCAAAAAATCGGATTTTAATTTGTGAACCACTTCATCCCAATTATTAAAACTATGTCTATTAGTTGAAAACCATGTCCAAGCAGGACCTTTGAAAATATCACAGGCTGATAGAAACAGATCATCCTTAGTAACATTCCTACTAATTCTAAATTCTTCAATTTTTTCAAGAAACGAAACAACCGATTCCTTATCTGTTGAACCCGTAAAACTAACGTTCCATTTATAAGGTATAGCCTTTTTTGTTTGTATTGGATGTATAGGGGGAATACTAACTGACGGTGAAACATGTGTGGGCGTGGACGTTTGTCCATGAGCATGCAAACTATCCAATTTAAATTCAAATTCACCCTCAAGTGCAATAACTTTAGTAATTAAATCTTGCTTTTCAGTGTTTTGCTGATCGTCAAGAGATAATAATCATTAGATACTCTATTAGCAAGATGTGTTAACCTATCTTCTAATTTTTTCTTTTCACTGGTAGAACCCGAGAATCTTGCAACTAAGTTACATAAATCATTATACGTCTCGAGTGCACATTTAATGTCGGAAAAAGGTTTGGTATTAGTTGGGTCTACAAAGCTTCGATGTGAAGACTCTTGTTTAAGACAACCCCTTAAAAGTTTTCTTTTTTCATCAACACCCAATTGTGCACCACCCTCAATATTTCTAAGATCTAACTCGTAAGTTAACTCATTAGTTTTCAAGCTGTTAACATCCATTATGACAAGTTCAGAAAAAATAATTTAAGCTTTAATCAACTAATAATGATATTATTCAAAAGAGAATACCTACTAAATATCTCAATAAGTTTCAATAGAGAAAAATAACGTACAAAAGCAAAAATGACACTTTATAATGACCAGACACAAAATACTTGAGTATCAGTTTTAACAAAAATTTCTCGCAAGGAAATTGTCAATCAAACCAGACACCACTTTTAATTATGCAAACCACATAAAAAACACGTTGGGTCGCCATTGTAATGTGATAGTGACATTGAATGCCATAGTGATGAAATAGTTAGGCGACAGTAATGAGATAGAGAGAGAGACAGGTTGGTAAACTACCGCGGCTGATACTGTTAACTCAGGAGTGAATTCGTCTGATTTTTATGACAAATTTTTTTTAGGGCGCCAGAAAGCTCAAATATTGTTTGAGCTTTCGTTTCCTTGCCAGAAATAAAACAATAAAAAAAATATTATGTTACATGTATTTGTTTATCTTAGCATAGTAATAAAATTCCTAATGGAGAAATTGAAAGAAACTTTAAGTTAATGAGTTGATGTTTACTGGTCTTTACATATATCTTGCTTCGGATTGGCAATACTTATCATTATCGTCAGTGTCAACCAAACCAGCTGTTGAGGTCTTCGCCTGATTGTTGTCTTTGGACGTGGTTGTGTCCGTCACTGAAGGTAGCTGCAGTCTCAGGACTTACTGGCTCAAGGCTTGGTCTGTGGTTGCACCCATAAATTTCACTTGGCTCTTGACAATCCAAAGTGATTTCTTCCGCCAATCTCGGGATGTTACATGAAAGTATAAAACGTGTGATTAGACCAGAGGGAAAGAAGTCAAAAGAAATTATCCTTTAATTAGAAAGTTATTTAAATTTACCTTACGCTTTAAGAAAGTTAACAATAATACTAAAAAATTGGAAAATGCATATACATCATAAATTACAACTGTTACTCAAGGTCTTAGTAATAAAAAATGTGAAAAATTGATATAATTAAATTTATTGAATGACTGAATAAAGAACTCTATACAAGATTAATAAAATGTGAATAAATTTCGTGTCAAAATGGTTGAGAAATGATAATATTGAAGAAAAGGTAAATCTTCAAACAATATAAAGATATATAACGTCAAAATCAAAATTGTCGAACAAAGACAATTAATAATTATAAGATTTATATGTTAAAACCCTATAATTACCATAGCCCTTAGAACAATAAATCAATTGCTCCAAGAAAAGCTAATACAGTATTCAAAAATAATTGCGAAAATGCAAATAAATGCTAAATGTATCTAAACAGTATGCTTAAGATACATGTACTAAAGTACCTAAATGTACCAACAAAACATAACGTTGACAAAAGGCCTCTTGTCTCTTGTCAACGACGCGAAACAATATAATTAATTTGTTACGTCAATTAAGTAACTTGGTCAGCCAAATAAGGAACTGAGTGCTCCCAAAAACTGAATGCTCATAAAGACCGAATGCTCAGAGGAGCTGAGCACTCAGAGAAGCTGAGTGCTCAGAGAAACCGACTGCCCAGAGAAACTGAGTGCCCGAAAATACAAATCTACTTCAATGAATGCGGTCTACTTACTTGATCAGGGGTAAATATATAAAAATATAAAAAATGAGAATCATATCTCTAACCACCTGACGATACCTTATACTATAAGGATATGAAACAAATAATGTTAAAACAGCTATTCTCCGGGCTATATGCCCCTCCGAGCGCTGGATTACATACCAGAATTTGCCGTATTTTGACTAACACTGTTAGACAACAAAATACTTGGTTTGACTGCAAGAAACTACCAGGAAGAAGGAAGCTTTTTCTTTAGTTAGGATGTCGTTACCTGCATACCGGTTTCGAACTCTTTAGTTCTCGTCAGTACAGGATAAACGAACATACCTATCTTCCGAAACAGCAATCCTTAAAGCTAACTCATGTCGAACTGCATAAGCACTGCAACCGTACAACTGCAAAATTTTGGTATGTAATCCAGCGCTCGGAGGGGCATATAGCCCGGAGAATAGCTGTTTTAACATTATTTGTTTCATATCCTTATAGTATAAGGTATCGTCAGGTGGTTAGAGATCTGATTCTCATTTTTTATATTTTTACAAATCTACTTTGTTATTAAATCGCTTGAGATGATGTTGGCAGTTAAGGAAGTAGGAAAATGAGGTGAGTTTCCCAAAATTCAATTTAAATTTTCTTAATAAAGAAAATGAAAGAAAACTCACCTTATATTTCCTGTAGATTGGAAGATTCCAGAACCTCTGCCAACATCGATCTGTTCAGCTTCAAAAATAATGGAACAATCCTCGTTCCCAAAATCTGGATTAAACCAATGTCAGCGAGTGACGCAAAAAACGGAAGATTGACCGCCAAACTATGTGCTAAAACATTAAAGAAAAACCAAGCAGAATCTCAAAATGATTAGATTTTATGAATCGTTATGAAAAGGACAGAAACTATGTGTTAATTTATTAGAAAATTGTCATAATTGTTGTTGACGTGGGTTAAGAACGCATTTTTTTATATAATATGAAAATCACAAAAATATAGGTACTGATATAATTTAAGAATGTAAAGAGAATGGAATCGATAAGTAAAAAAAACTCTAATACATATCAAGATGGTTCGAGTATTATAAGATTATATTAATATATGCATGAAAATACGTCATGGTAGCCATTTGCATCATTTAGCAAATTGACTTAAAAATCTAAGAAAATATCACTATTTAAGGTTAAATAATGCGGAAATCGAAATTATGACATATTAAGTTTAATAAGAAATATATGATAATTAAATTTAAAGACTCATTTAGTAATAACTCAAATTATTTAAAGAATTGTAATGGCGGAGCACTCACCCTCTCAGAGGTCTTTTTAAGAAGAGAACCGTAAAATCTCCAGCCTGTCCCTTCACACGTTTGGTCTCAAACGGAGAGGGGCAGCATTAAAGTGACATGTATTTTAACATTAATAAACTACTATGTATTTATTTACAGAAATTAATAAAATACAGCTAACCTGTATTTTGGTAGAGACATCTATATATTAACATTTATAGTGATAAAGATTTAGTAAAGAAATTGTTAAACAAAAAATTGTTATTTTCGATAAGTTATGAATTTATTCTTAGATGGCTTCACAATAGCAATAAAATAAGAATAAACCAAAAATAAACCCAAAAATGTAACGGAATAGGCATTTATTTCGTTACACTATAACTCGCGCTAATCGCCAATCTAAGGGTGCAGCATTATCTTCTCGCACTAGAACTAAATCATTTTCTTTAATATCTTTAAAAGAATTTGTCCACTTAGGACGATGCTGCAACCTATTTAGGTATTCTGTAGAAAATCTGTCTCACTTTTTCGCAATGCTTCCACAAATCTAATCTATTATCTGGTTGATTAAGACAGTATTTTTCTGGAAAAGTAGTTAAACTTTCTCCAATTAAGAAATGACCTGGAGTAAGACAATCATAATCGTAGGGATCAGGTGACAAAGCTGACAAAGGCCGTGAGTTTAAAATGGCTTCAATTTGACACAACAAAGTTGATAACTGTTCAAATGTTAATAGATGATTGCCAACTACCCTTTTCAAATGAAATTTTGTAGATTTAATGCCTGCCTCCCAGAGGCCACCCCAATGGGGACTGTTAGGTGGAATAAATTTCTATCTTATTTCCTTGGAAGACAAAAACTCCTCAACATTAGTCTTATTATTATTAAAAAAGCTATATACTTCTTTCAAAGTGTTATTAGCACCTTGAAAATTGGTGCCGTTATCACTAAAAATGACCTGTGGAAGTCCTCGTCTTGAGATAAATCGTTTTAATGCTGACAAAAAGGCTTCGGATGATAGACTGGTAACTAATTCCAGATGAATAGCTTTTGTTACCATGCAAATAAATAGAGCAATATATGATTTAAATTGTCTAACCTTGCGAAGTTTAGACTCTTTGATAACAATTGGACCTCCAAAGTCTATTCCAACTTTAAAAAATGGTCGAGCAATCGATGTTCTGTCTGAAGGTAAGGGAGCCATTATTTGTTTGGCATTAACAGCACGAAATCGATAACAAACCAAGCAATTTTTTATTTCCCTTTTTATTGCACGGAGACCATATACTGGCCAAAACCTTAAACGCATGTGAGCCAATACTGTCTGAGGACCTGCATGCTGCAAATCGAAATGTTCTTGCTGGTAAAGAAGTTTGACAATATGATCCTTTGGCGGTAAAATAATCGGAAACATTTGCGAATAAGGTAACTCAGACAGAGACAACCGACACTTTACTCTTAAAGTGTTATCTGCATCAATAAATGGATTAAGTTGTACTAAAGGTCCCGACGAAACGGAAACACCAGATTTAACATTTTGAATTTCTTTTGAAAAATAGTGACCTTGAATACATTTAACAATAACATTTAGCGACAACTTTAACTCGTCAACTGACAGAGGTCCTTTAAATTTTCTTTATTTTTTGAACAATTGTTCCCAAATCTGAAGAAATCTGCTATTACCCTTTGCAACCTACGAAAATGTGAAAACCTTGAATAAATTTCAATTGCACCTGAAAAAGATTCAACAGAGTTGTGTAGTGCCACCTTTTGCTCTGTAAGAGCTAAGGATCTTATTTCTGGCACGATACTCTGAAAATTTAAATCAAAGTTATATAAAAAATCTGGGCCGTACCACCACTGTTTGCACCGCGATAAAGACACTGGGTCCAAACCTCGTGAAATATGGTCTGCTGGGTTGTCACCAGAGCGTACATGATTCCATTGAAAATTAGTGGACAGTTCCTGAATTTCTGGGGCGCGGTTGGATACGAAAGTTGTCCACCTGTCAGGAGTACCATTTAACCAACATAAAACTATTTTGGAATCAGTCCAAAGAACAATTTTTAAAAATGAAATATTAAAGACTGCAACTAATTTATGATACCATCGAGCCAACAATAGAAAAGCACATAATTCCAATCTTGGCAGAGTAACCACTTTAAGTGGAGCTACTCTAGACTTTGAACATATAAGCCTACAAGCAACTTGATTATTAGTGTAAATCGTTCGCAAATAGACACATGCACCATATGCTTTAGTTGAAGCGTCCGAGAAACCGTGAAGTTCAAATGACTTAACTTCATTATTTGAGTCATATAACAACCTAGGAACCTGTAAGTCTTTTAAGTCTGAAGTACTTTTAGAAAAACTGTACCATTCTTTTTCAAGATCTTCAGTTAAATTAGAATCCCAATCAAGCTTGGCAGCCCATATTTTTTGCATTAGGATTTTTCCTAAAATAACTATTGGTCCTACGAAACCTAAAGGATCAAATAGTTTAGCAATATGGGACAGTACATTTCGTTTTGTAGGATTGAGATTTTTCTCATGTGGAAAACCATGAATACAAAACGTATCCGATGACGCTTTCCATGAAATACCCAAAACCTTGTTTAAGTGTTCATCAACATGAATGGTAAATTCAGACGAAATATTTTCAGCTCGGTTTCCAGACCCATTATTCTTTATACTAAAAACCCATTTATGCAACTGAAAACCTGCAGAGCCTAGTAAATTAATCAACTCTTCTTGAAGTTTATGAAACTCTTCAAGACTATTTGAACCACTCAAAACATCATCAACATAAGTCTGTTCAATCAAAGCTTGAGAAGCAAGCGGATATGAAAAACTATTCTCATTAGCTAGTTGAATCAAGCACCTAGTTGCTAAAAATGGAGCACAATTTGTACCATAAGTAACAGTATCCAACTGTATACACTTCAGCTCTTCATCTGGATCGTCCCTCCATAAAATGATTTGAAGATGTCTCTGTTCTGGATTTACTAGGATTTGCCTATACATTTTAATTATATCTGTCGTAAAAACATATTTAAATGTTCTGAATCTACACACGATGTCAAGTAAATCAGCTTGGACCGTAGGCCCTTTGTACATTACATCATTTAGAGAAACACCTGATGACGTTTTCATGCTGGCGTCAAATACTACTCTTAGTTTCGTACTTATGGCCTCTTCTCGGATTACGCAATGATGCGGTAAAAAATATTTTTTCAAAGAATCTTTGGTTTCCAAAGACAAATCTATATAAGAAGCATGTTTGAATTCAACATATTCATCAATAAACAATTTGTACTGATTAAACAAAGTTTTATCTTTATGAAATCTTTTCTCTAAAGAAATTAACCTACGCTTTAACTGTTCAAAGGATTCCCCCAAATTTAAGCTTTGATTTTCCTTTTTTAAAGGAAGATTTACTACAAATTTTCCTTCAATATTACGCTTAGTAGTTTCAGAAAAAATATTTTGTGCTATTTTATCTTCTGAAGAAAAGATCCTTTTATTTGAAAGTTCTTCCAATTGCCAAAACTTTGGGATTAATTCATTAATCTCAGGATTCACCCGTGAGAAGAGAACTATACTTAAATTTGAGACAGCACCTTGTTGCTCGGAATGTATTGATCCGCCTAGAACCCATCCTAGTTTGCTGTTCTGTAAAATAGGTAAGTTAGAACCTAGCCTTATCAACCCTGGATCCATAAGATCAAACCACAAATCTGCTCCAATGAGCATATCCATCTTACCTGGACAATAATATTCTGGATCGGCTAAATCAATACCCGACGGAATGACAAACTGAGAAGTATCAATCTTCTGTTGTGGAAGATCACACGTAATGTTTTTTAAAATGCCACACGTAACACCAAATTTTTCTTTAAGAGATCGATTCGACTCTATGTTTAAATTAACCATTTTTGAGACATTATTAATATTTGTTTGCGCAATTCCAGATACTTTTAGACTAGCCTTAAAAGGTTTGGCTTTTAATTGATTAACAATGTGAGCAGTTACAAATGAAGTCTGTGACGCAGAATCAAGCAAACCTTGAATCTCCAACCTATTACCACTTTCTGAAATTAAAGTGAATTTGGCTGTGGCCAATAACACTTGTTTTTTCATGCATACATTAACCATTTGATGTGCTACTAAATTTTGAGGCAGAGAGTCTGATGACGTACTTGCTGTTGTCTGTTGAATATCATTACTTTTAAACCTATTTTCATGCAGAAAATAATGATGTTTACCGGAACACACTCTACATTTCTCCTTATAACATTTAGAAACCTCATGACCTTTGCGTAAATAATTAAAACAAAGCTTGTGTTCGAGAAACCCTCGAACAAAGTAGTGGATCTCTTAGTCTAACAGAAGTTATTTTTTAAATCATAAACAGGACCAGTTTTAAACTAAAAAGAAATCTCCCGCTTCTTTGTCAGACACCTACTGTTTTCTTCACCGTGTTGCCCAGCAACCGTTTTTTAAAATTATTATGACAGTTGTTGCTCTCTCGCTGTAAAGATTTGACAAACCCTCGCCGATCTAATGAAAAATTACTTTGAAACTAGTTATTTGAAATCTACTATAATGTTATTGATTAGTAGTGTATTTTTCTACGGAAGTATAAGGTTTTATTAAGGAAACTAACAAGTTTGTTTCGTGCTATAACACTGAATTCTGCATGATCAAAGGTAGGACCCATCCGGTTTTTTTTGATTCCTATAAATAATCTCAAGCAGCTTGGTGTTCCGCAGAAACTGTGTCTGTTTTTTTGAACTGCCCCTTTTTGCAGTTGAGAAATTTATTAACCCAGCAAATTTAGTATTGAGTGTTGAACTCAGAATAGTTATAAAAGTGATTGAACTACTCTAAAGGTAGTAAACTTGTTTTTTTTGGTGATTCATAAATGCAAACAGTACTTCGTCTCATCAAACAAGAAAATAGTTTTGACTGCAAGTGTTTGCGTCATTACGAAGTTGTCTTTTTACAAGCTTCATGTGCACTGTTAGCCTAATATAAATTTGTTTAGATATAAGAGTAGTTTTTAAGTTCAAGGAACAGATTGCATTGTTTGAGAGCCACTCCGTGCCTTTTTGGCACTGGTCCTTCAAGGCTATGGTAAAAATTCTATTTAAAAATACAAAATTTTGTACTTATCAAATTAATTGAATTTTATTTTTTATCAGCGCAGGATTATATTATCGGCAAGAACCTCTGTGTTTTTTGCCTCTTTTGTTTACGAAAATCAATGTGTTTTCGTACATAAAATTTCGTCCTTCGAGCCGGATCTACTCTATCGCTTTTTGCTTACAAAAATATATAAAAAAGATTTTTTTTCTCATGTAAGGTCCTCAAACAGTGCTCCAAATGTTCCCATATAGTTTAGACTTTGAATGTTCTCAAGGAATGCTCCATATGTATGTGTTGTTTTCCCTCGATTTTTTAACTGACATTTTAGACACCTCTTGTAAAAGCTGCTTGAGAAGACTCTTATAGATTGTATCTGATAAATTGTGATATTTTTCTCTCTCTTCCTCGTGGGTATAACAACTGTTTAAAATACACTATCTCTCTTTATCTCTCTAAATAATTTAAAATGACGGAGATAGAAGCTCTTACTCGTAAACGCGGAGGATACAAGGGTGTTATCACTTGTATTAACACTTGGTTTAATGCTGCTCAAAGTAGGGAAACCGATCATTATCAGTTTAAAATTCGCTTAGAAAGTCTAGATGAGGCTTTCTCTGAGTATAAATTAGTGCAAGAAAATATTGAAGCATTACATCCCACCGATACTGATCGACAAGATGTTGAAGATCAGTTTTACGACTTGCACGCTAAGCTGGAAAGTAAAGTTGTAACTCTGAGTTTGCAAAGCACTCTCTCGGCAGCAGCGCCAGCTGTCACTCAAGTAGCACCTTCTCCCGCTTCTCAAGTTCGACTCACTGAGTTACACATTAACAATTTTAAAGGAGACATCTCAGGATGGACCTCTTTTTATCAGTTATTTACAGCGCTCATAACTGACAATTCCTCTCTTAGTAATATACAAAGGTTTATGTATTTAAAGTCCTTCCTCAAGGACGAACCGCTAAAGCTCATTGATACGCTCGCTGTCACTAATGAGAATTTTGATACCGCCATAAAGATTTTAAAAAACCGATATGAAAATAAAATCTCGGTAATAAATACCCAGTTAGTAGGTTTATTACATGCTCCAGACTTAACAAAATGCAATGCTCAAAGTCTACGTGAATTTGTGACTAATTGCAAGAGAAATCTAGAATCACTAAACAACCTACATTTATAACACGAAGAACTTTGGGAATTACTTATTATCCATTTGTTAGAGAAAAAATTAGATTTTTTATCTCGAAAGGCGTTTGAATCTGAAAGAGATTTAAAAGAACTTCCAACTTTGGAAGAATTTTTTGAGTTTTTAGATAAGCGTTGTACAGTGTTAGAAAACTTAGCCAGCTTGGAAGGCGCTTCTTCTAATAATCAAAGGTTGTCCTTGCACGTACAAGGCGATAATATCAATGACAAATGTTGTTTTTGTAGCGAGGTTCACAAGATTTATGCTTGCAATAAATTTAAAGGTTTGCAAGTTGCAGAGCGACATAACTTTGTAAGGTCACAGAAGTTATGCTACAATTGTCTTGGATCACAACACCAAGTTGCTCAATGTTCTTCAACAAAAACCTGCTCTACTTGCTCTCAAAAACATCATTCGTTTTTGCATCTCTCTCCTCAGTCTTTTAATACCACTCAAACTACTCAGATTCGGAACGGCCAGAGTTTCCAAAACGCTTCTCCAACACGCAGTACTGAAAAACCCCAAAACTCTCTGATCCCTCCAACCTCTAGTAGTAGTCATGCACAGGTGCAGCCTCTTCAATCTCAAAACTCCGCTCTACTCTTAAACAACAATGCAATGTTAGTCAACGCTCAAGAAAATGACACTCACGTGACATACTCCCTCTCTGCCGTTTCTAAAAGGGCATCTCATGTTCTACTAGCTACTGCATCCGTTTATATTTACAGTGCTCAACGGGTACGTGTATCAGCAAGAGTTCTCTTAGATTGTGCCTCACAAAACTCCTTTATCGCGCAAAACCTCGTCGAAAAATTGCAAATTAACACTTATGATAGAAACCTCAATATCTCCGGTATATCTCAGACTGGTACAATCTCAAACAAAATGATTGATCTTACTCTACACTCAAAGGTATACCATCAAAAAAAGTTTCGATTGTCTTGTGCTATACTTCCGACAATAACTTGCAAGCTCCCTCAGGTGGGTATAAATGCTGCCAAAATAAAAATCCCCCCTCATATACAGTTGGCTGATCCCGATTTTGGACTCCCTCAAAACATTGACATATGGATTGGAGCCGATTTATACTACGATCTCTTACTACAAAGGGTTTTCCGTTTGGGAAAAAATCTTCCTGTATTACAGGAAACTTATTTTGGTTGGGTAATTGCCGGTTGTATTCCCAACAGTTTGATGTCTGCTCGTAGCAGCTCACTCTTGTGTGCACAGAATGAGGTGCACGAAACCCTTTCTCTCTTTTTGCAGACTGAATCAAGTCATTCCGAATTACAGAATTTAGTTGAAAAATTTTGGACAATTGAGGAACTGCCTCAAAAAAGGCACCTATCTCCAGAAGATGCATTCGCTGAAGCCAATTTTACAAGCACAACTAAGATTTTGCCAAATGGTTCTTACCAAGTGGATCTTCCACTAAAGTCTCCCTCTGAGAATGAAAAACTAGGCAATTCATTCCACATCGCAAAAAAAAGATTTCTTAACCTTGAAAAAAGATTTGAAAGGAACCCTTTTTTTAAACGTGAGTACACCAAGTTTATTGATGACTACGTGGGCTTAGGTCATGCCAAGTACGTGCCTCTTCCTCAATCAGATTCAAAAAATACTGAATTAAACAAGTATTTTTTTCCTCACCACGCTGTTTTTCGTGAAAACAGCATCTCCTCTAAATTTCGAGTAGTATTTGATGGAAGTTGTAAGACAAGCACTGGCTTGTCTCTTAATGATATTACAGTCAAAGGATTTCAGGTGCAACCTGACCTGTATGATATTCTTTGCAGACTTAGATCCTTTACGCTTGTATTAACATCAGATATCGAAAAAATGTATCGCCAAATTAAGGTTAATTCTGAACAATGTTTTTTGCTCAACATTCTCTGGAGAAACAATCCCGAAACGAATCTTAGATGCATAGAGCTATCCACAGTTACGTATGGTACTAACTGTGCTCCCTATTTAGCAACCCGTGTTTTAAATGATCTGGCCATTAAAAACAGTAATGAGTTCCCTCTTGCCTCAGAAGCTTTGCTCAAGCAAACTTACGTCGATGATATCATTTGTGGATGTGATTCTAAACAGGACTTAGAAAACTTGTATCGTGAACTTAACTCTCTCTTAAACTCTCATGGTTTTCAACTACACAAATGGTGTTCCAATTCGCAGGAATTTTTGAAAAAAATTTCTCAGGATAAAACTCTAGAATATGACTTAAATTTTGATGAATGTCCAAGCTCCATATTGGGTCTGAAATGGAACCCCATTTCAGACACTTTTAATTTTTCCCTCCCAGATAGTTCAGTTAAGAACCCTCTAACTAAGCGTAAAATACTCTCTTCAGTTGCAAAAATGTATGACCCTCTTGGTTTAGCTTCTTGTGTCGTAATACTAGGAAAATTAATAATGCAAAAATTGTGGCTCGTAAAAATAGATTGGGACACAGAAATTACCGATCCTCAAATTCTAAAACTTTGGAATAACTTCGTTACCAACATTGGCAACCTTTCTCAAATAAAATTGATAAACATACATGGATTTTCGGATTCTAGTATATCTGCATATGCTGCGTGCGTATACATTGGCACTCTCTATTGCGACGGAACCGTTTCATCCAATTTAATTTCCTCCAAGTCTCGTGTAGCTCCACTCAAAACAGTGTCTCTCCCGAGGTTAGAACTGTGTGCCATGCTTCTCTTGTCAACACTTACACACAATTTACTTTCAATATATGAAACTAAATTTACAGCAAACTCTGTTTACTTGTGGACTGACTCAACAATTGCCCTTCACTGGATACAATCTCATGCTTCTCGGTGGTCAGTTTTTGTCTCAAACAGAGTATCTCAAATTCAAGAATTAACCTCACACAAAAGAGAATCCTGCTGATTTACCTTCACGTGGCTGCCTGCCACAAGATTTAGTTAACTGTTCGCTCTGGTTCAATGGTCCTGATTTCCTGCTAAACAATGAAAATTTTGACTTACTTAATGTACAAAACAAGTTCGACGTTTCCAACCCTAACCTCGAAATCCAAAGTGCTATTCTGTCCGAAGAAAGAAAAATATCAGTTGTTTCGCATCATAGCTCAACTGAACAAGATGATTTTTGGGGTTGTCTTTTCTCAAAGTTCTCTAAGTTCACAACACTACAGCGTGTAGTAACGTATTGTCTCCGCTTTACTACAAACGTTAATAAGCGAAGTACAAAATTATCAGGCCCATTGTTAATTCCAGAATTGGAAAATGCCCTTCACCTCATACTCAAGGTGTTACAAAATAAAAACTTCTCCAAGGAAATCTTCGAATTAAAAAAGGGCAAACAGTTATCCAACAAAAATCTCGCACCCTTTAAGCCATTTTTTTGTGAAGCTGATGGTTTTCTACGCGTTGGTGGACGCTTACAAAATGCAGACATTTCCTTTGAACAGAAACACCCAATCTTACTCCCTGCTCACAATTATGTGGTTACGCTCATGTTAACTCAAGAGCATAAGCGTTTGGGTCACGCTGGTGCCCAGACCGTTCTCTCTAATTTTCGCCTAAGATTTTGGCCATTAAACGGACTCAAGGAAATAAAAAGAGTAATAAGAAATTGTGTCACTTGCCATCGCTTCTGTGCTCAACCCGCTCAGCAACTCATGTCTAATCTCCCTAAAGACAGAGTACAGAGTTGTCGCCCTTTTCAGAAGATTGGTGTGGACTTTGGTGGTCATTTTCTCATTAAATCTTCGAGATTACGCAAAGCACCGGTAACCAAGTGTTATATATCTATTTTCGTTTGTTTGACCACTAAAGCCATCCACATCGAACTTGTATCTGATCTCTCCACGGAGGCATTTATCTCCTGTCTCAAACGGTTTGTCGCCAGACGCGGCAACCCCTCAGTCATAATGAGTGACAACGCCACTAACTTTCAAGGCGCTAGAAATGAGCTTTATGGCCTCTACAAACTCTTTAAAAACAGATCTAACTCTGAATCCATTTCAAATTTTTTGTCTCAGAATGAAACGAGATGGAAATTCATCCCTCCTAGGTCTCCACACTGGGGTGGTATTTGGGAATCCGCTATTAAGAGCGCCAAGTACCATATGCGCAGAATAATAGGAAATGCGCAACTCACCTTTGAGGAAATAAGCACTGTTCTTTCGCAGATAGAAGCGGTATTAAACTCAAGACCGCTAAGTGCTCTCTCAAATGACCCATCCGATCTCCAGTGTTTGACTCCTGGTCATTTTTTAATCGGGAGTAGTCTAACAGCCCTCCCCGAAAAAGACTTGTGTGAAGTTCCGGAAAATAGACTTTCCTTTTGGAATCGGTGCACAAAAATGCAGCAAATGTTTTGGAAACGCTGGTCGATTGAATATTTGAATCGCCTACAAAATCGCCCAAAGAGGCTTCTCCCAAAAGATGATGTACAAATCAATGATGTTGTTCTTTTAAAAGATGATGATGTGCCTCCTCTAAAATGGCCTCTAGCGCGGATAATAGGTACTTCTCCGGGATCTGACGGAAAGGTTCGAATGGTCACTCTTAAAACTCCTAACGGGATCTACACAAGATCCATTGTTAAGATTTGCCCCTTACCCAAGAATGGTAATCTTTGAGTTTATTTCTTTTTTTTGCAAGTTGCTGTCTTTTTTCACGTGAATTTGTGCATTTTTTTCTGATTAAATTGTTTTGAAGGTAAAACCTTCAACGGGGGGCAGTATGTTCGAGAAACCCTCGGACAAAGTAGTGGATCTCTTAGTCTAACAGAACTTATTTTTTAAATCATAAACAGGACCAGTTTTAAACTAAAAAGAAATCTCCCGCTTCTTTGTCAGACACCTGCTGTTTTCTTCACCGTGTTGCCCAGCAACCGTTTTTTAAAATTATTATGACAGTTGTTGCTCTCTCGCTGTAAAGATTTGACAAACCCTCGCCGATCTAATGAAAAATTACTTTGAAACTAGTTATTTGAAATCTACTATAATGTTATTGATTAGTAGTGTATTTTTCTACGGAAGTGTAAGGTTTTATTAAGGAAACTAACAAGTTTGTTTCGTGCTATAACACTGAATTCTGCATGATCAAAGGTAGGACCCATCCAGTTTTTTTTGATTCCTATAAATAATCTCAAGCAGCTTGGTGTTCCGCAGAAACTGTGTCTGTTTTTTTGAACTGCCCCTTTTTGCAGTTGAGAAATTTATTAACCCAGCAAATTTAGTATTGAGTGTTGAACTCAGAATAGTTATAAAAGTGATTGAACTACTCTAAAGGTAGTAAACTTGTTTTTTTTGGTGATTCATAAATGCAAACAGTACTTCGTCTCATCAAACAAGAAAATAGTTTTGACTGCAAGTGTTTGCGTCATTACGAAGTTGTCTTTTTACAAGCTTCATGTGCACTGTTAGCCTAATATAAATTTGTTTAGATATCAGAGTAGTTTTTAAGTTCAAGGAACAGATTGCATTGTTTGAGAGCCACTCCGTGCCTTTTTGGCACTGGTCCTTCAAGGCTATGGTAAAAATTCTATTTAAAAATACAAAATTTTGTACTTATCAAATTAATTGAATTTTATTTTTTATCAGCGCAGGATTATATTATCGGCAAGAACCTCTGTGTTTTTTGCCTCTTTTGTTTACGAAAATCAATGTGTTTTCGTACAGCTTGTTTTTTGCTATAAAATCTCTTTTTTCTGAAATACCTAACGATTTAAATTTTGTGCATTTTTAAATACTGTGCTCTTTGCCTCTACAATATAAGCAATAAATTGTAGTACCTGTAGCTGCGTGACTTGAAGCATTTAAGAATTTTTGCTTTGGTTCATTTTTTACATTTACACTTTGTGAAGACTCCCAAGCAATTATTCCTTTATCCAAAAATTCGAAAAACTCTGTTAAAGTTGGCAACTCTTTTTGATCTCTCGATAATTCAAAGTCATTTCTTAAATTTCTATCAATCTTACCAGAAAATATATTTATTAAAAGTAAGTCCCAATATCCCATTACCTTAACCTTAAGTGCTTCTAAAGCATTTATATGTTGTTTTACTTGACTTAAAAAATCCCTTAACCCATTGCCGCCTTTAACTAAAGTGGCTTGCATAAGTCCGTTAATGTGATAATTAATAATCGGCAATTTTTTGTCATATCTGGCTTTAAGTATATCTAAAGCCCTTTGGTAGTTACTATCTGAGATACTCAATTCACATATTAAAGAAAGGGGTTCATTTTTTAAGAAAGATTTTAAATAAACAAATTTTTGTGAATCCACCAAATCAGTATTATTGTGGATGGATGCAGTAAATAAATCAATGAATGAAGTCCATTCGCCATAATTTCCTGAAAAAGGTGGTATTGTTAAGCTAGGCAAATTAATCCTTACAGCTGGCGCAAGAGAATGAGATTGTTGACTTGACTCCCGACCGTGATTTGTGCCCCTACTAGTAGAGGTTTGTTGACCCATTTGCACATCAATAAGAGATCGAATTTTTGCATGGCATTCGATATATTTTTCTTCAACCTCTCCCCTCTCCTCGCTCTGCGCATCCGCGTCTGCATCATCCACTAACGCTTCAATCTTTTCTTGTATACTACAAAACGATTCAAAAGCCTTAAGCAACAAAGATTCGCGAACTGCTAGTTGATTTACATCAATTTGCATGTCTGGATTCAGACTGCTTAAATAATTGTAAAGTATTGTGATAGAGCCCTTAATATGACCTCGCTTTGAATTAACGTATTCATGTTTTATCTGCTCAGTTTACACTTTGCACCTTGTAATAATACCCTAAACCTTTTTGCAAAAAGTCACTTTTAACAAATGTGTAAACAGATTACAAGCAAATCCTAACCTTCTTTCCTTTTTACTATAAAAGCAAACTTATTTTTGTCGTAAAAGACACCTTCTTTTGTCATGCAAGACACCTTAAACCATAAAAACCTAATTTTGTCTAAAAAGACACCTTATTTTATCATGCAAGACACCTTAAACCATAAAATTCTAATTTTGTCTAATAAGACACCTTATTTTGTCATGCAAGACACCTTAAACCATAAAATCCTAATTTTGTCTAAAAGGACACCTTATTTTGTCATTCAAGACACCTTAAACCATAAAATCTAATTTTGTCTGAAAAGACACCTTATTTTGTCATGCAAGACACCTTAGACCATAAAATCCTAATTTTGTCTGAAACGACACCTTATTTTGTCATGAAAGACACCTTAAACCATAAAAATTTTAATGTTGTCTAAAAAGACACTTTATTTTGTCACGCAAGACACCTTTTTTTGTTATAAAACGCCCTAATTTAAATTCAAAAATCTTAGTCAAGAATCCTTGTTTAAGTTAAAAATTCAATTTTTCTTTTTCTTCAAAGACACCTTAACCTTCTATATGCGTTAAATAACCCTTTATAATTTTCAAACTATTTCTTTTTATAGTCTCTACCAAGTAGTTTAAACATGATAGCAAATTTAAACAATCTGACCTTAAAATAGTTATTTGCTGTGCACCTTGTCCTTTTCTAACTTTTTTCTACATGTAGCACATTTTGACGACAAAATTCCAGCCCCTTTTCTCCTTGATCCGGTTCGAAGCAGACCAACAATGATGGGCCCTAAGTTTGCTATATTATTTCCTTCCGATGCATTGACTTGGGCCGTGTTACCTTCTTCTACTGGTCCGCCATGTTGTTTTGAGTGGAATGTATTTTTAATGAAAATGCTTCTTCACTTTTTAAGCATCATTTGTTCTACCATGATCATAATACACGTAAATGATCAGATAAAACAATGATTTTATAAGAAGTAACTAAAAAACTGCAAATCTTGACGTCAACTTTTAGACTCAAAGCTACAAGGATACTTTTACTTAAAATTTTTATTAGAGACTGACATGCGTGTCAAAAACCCGTCCCCTAGCAACGTCACTTTTCAGGGTGTTTTCGTCCTTCCAACAGTCATTATAAATACTCATATATATAAAACCATCAAATAGGCGGACATTCAACTCATCTTGCTTGGAGTCATTGTAATGTTCTGGTTCGTCGTTACAATGATAAATAGCGTTAAGACAATAGAGGGCAAGGCAATGTTATTGTAAATAAACAACCTAATTTTACTAATGGGTTTTCTTGTTATTTTAAGGGAACTCATAAGAGCAACTCAAATTAGACAACGGTATTCTCTTGTATTTTAAACTTTACTCACCTAAAAGTATTGGAAAAACCCCAAAAATATCAAATTAAAACTTTGTTGACCTGACCACTGATAGGTTTTAAGCATTTATTTGGCAGCATCCTTTGATTTTTCGAGCCACAAACACTGTCTGCACTTGAATTAATATTGGAAGTGTATAATCCTCTAAGTTTTATTATATTAAGTTGGATGGACACTGCAAGATTTTATAACTTTCACAGAAATTACTGATACCGGTGTTTTGAGTTGGCCTTTTTCGAGGTTACTTACTGTCAATTTACCATGCTGGACGTCGCGCGTTGCAGATGTGCGCGCAGAGGTCAGAGCACATGATTGCCAAGTTTACGTGTCCGATTTCGCGGAAGTGGTCTCCGCGTGGCGTTGAACATTTTAACTTAGGAATACCGGGGTTTTGAAGGGAAAGATGCGAGAGGGACGATTGTTTTGTAATCTACCCGAGCTGTTTTGCAAATTTTGGGTTATGTATGTTGTGGTAAGGTGGTAATTGTTTAGGTCCGAACAGGAGATGGACTGATGACGTCAGTATCGTTGGTAAAAGTTGCACTAATCGGCAAGGGTGCCTAGAAGACGTGATTTTGTCGAGATTACCTGCTACATCTAGATAGGGTTCTCTAGCAACCACACTGAATAACGGGTTGACGTGGGAGAATTCTAGATGATTAATTTTAGGGATGTTAAATATAGGATAAATAGTTGAATTGACTACAACAGGTGGTTGTAGGCAATCAGTCATTGTTAGTATCAGTAAGGTTATCGGTTTTAAAAGAGTAGGGTTAAATAATTTGTGTGTTTGATCAGATAACGTTAACGTTACGACATCTACTTGACGGACGCTCTCTTGCAAATTTTCGAGATTTCTCGACAGATTCCTTACCGGAGGCTTGGTTCCATTTTTGGATCTGAGAATTTTTCCTTTCAAGTGAGACGATTGTAAAGCTAACACCAAAACGATTTTCTAGTAATCCACTTTGATTGTGGGAGTTAAAGTTCTAGTTTTACCAGTGTTTTCTTATAGTTGGGGGGTTGTGTTGAAATTGGTTCAAGCCAACCTGAAGTTTAGTGTCGTATGTGAAAACACAACCGTTATGTTCGGGAGAAATATTCGTCTTAACTGAGAGCCGCCATTTTACACCAAATCGGCGTGATTTTGCAGACCGAGAGATAATCCACAGGTAGGGTTTCTAAGTGTATTTGTCCGTTAGTTTAGCAATGTAAATATTCCCTCCCTATGGAATTTCATGGAATTTATTGGGTATTTTGTTCTTTTAAGGGATTTTCTGGTACCGGTCATTTTCTTTGTTGGTTGGAGGTCATCATGGCGAGATCAACGATTGATTCTAGAGGCCCTCAAATAATCTAAGGAGGTTTGACTTAGAGTGATTGAGTAAGTCTGTTCCATTTATTTATTTTTTTTCGTTATTTCAGGGTTTTGTTATTTCTGGGCTAAAACTGCTAGTTCTGGGGTGTCAATCCTGGGTTAAAATTCCGATCTCTACACCGTCCCACGCTCGTGTGACTAAGATTATCCGCGCGTTTGAGGGGATTAACCACTAATGACGGTCATGGTTCTCTATTATATTTTTTTATATTTATAAAACCAAAAATAGGCTCACTTTTATACCATTTTATATTCACAAAACCAAAATTGGTTCTCTGTCATATCATTTTATATTCATAAAACAATGATAATACTCAACAAAACCTGAGTTCTGTAAATAGCCTAGCGTGAAGGTGAACAATTCTCAAACCTTAACTCGGTTCATCAAATTTTAAATGCCATGCGTTAATAAAGAAAATTTTCTCCCCCTCCACTACGCTTACGTAAGCTGCTGACGGTGATTTATTGCGCCTGATAACTCTATGTCGCTTAAATATCGTGTAAATATTTCCGTTTGGGTACCGAAGCATACTTTCACGAGTGTGCTATATTTTACGGTTTATGATGTGTAGTTTAAGTGTTATTGTATTGCTTTCTTCATTTAATTTTGGTTCGGTAAAATAAACCAAAAGCGAAATATACGTCTACGGACCATTACTATAAGTAGACAGTATTAGTAATCACTAATTAAATTAATCTATAGGTGGTTACCTAAAATCTGAGTAAATGATAAGCTTTATGTTTATCAATTCATTAATTTATATTAAATTAATCTTTAGGTTGTTACCTAAAATCTTAGTAAGTGACAAGCTTTATATTTTTCAAATCACTACTTAAATCAAATTAATCTCTAGGTTGTCTCCTAGAATCTGGATAATTATTTTTTTTTAGTATATTTCATATTTTCAAAGAAAAACGCTTCTTATTACCCGGACTCCTGTTGGTGTCAAAAAGAAAAAAGAATGGAATGTAAATTATTGTAGGACGATCAATCTAGGTGGCTTAGCTGAGGGAGCGTCCCTCGCTACTGCATAGTTTCCGTTGGGAAGTTACGAGGAAGAAATTATCATTTTCATGGTTTTGGTTGATAGGTAGGTAGGTCGGTGCTGGTGGATTAAATAAAATCATGTGGCGCCCTCTATAAATTTTTTTATGAACCTGGCCCTTCTCCACTGTTTAAAGGCTGGCGGCATCCATACAGTACATAAGCGTCCGTAAATCTTGCAACCTAGAACTAGCGAGATACCTCTCTATATAATTATCCTCGTGGCGTGCTAAGAGAAGTAAGGGTGGTCACAGAAATTTGGCGCCCAACGTGGGGCCCCTTTTTGTTGCTTTGGGAGACACCAAATAGGAACCGGAGTAGGGAAACTGATACTTGACGGTGTAAGTTTTTATAACGGATTAATCGGGGGGATATTCCTTGTGAAAATTTCCTTTTTTCTTGGTACTGATTTAGGTAACTAGGAATATTGATTTTAGTTGTAAAGTAGCTTTGTAGAAAAATTCGCTTGTAGCATTAACGGATATATTTTTTGTATATATATATACTCGTTTCTCCAAAACAAAAATTATGGCGGAAAATTTGAAACTGGAGGTAAATAGACTCTCGAAGTCAGAAATTTTATATGAGCTAACTGTTAGAGGTGTTACACACCCAGACGATACGAGTATCGAGGATTTGCGTAAAGTCTTGAGGAAGTCCTTGAGGCTAGATAAGTCCGCTCTTGCAGAGAAGAAGCCCACATATCCATACACTTTCGCAGCTGATTTGGCGGCCTTGAATGATGCCCTGGCTGAGTTAGAGGATCTGATAGATCACTTTGATGGTATTGATCAAAAGACTAGCAAAAAGATTTCTTCGAAACTCGCGTATGCTCTGGGAAGATTAAGGAATGCAGTCCCTAAGGACGATCAAGAAAAAGAGGCAAAGTCCAAACTGCGTTTTAAGCTTTTATTAGCCTATGATACTTATATGTCTAGCATAAAAACTGATAAGAAGAATAAAAATGTGACATTGCTTAATTTAGATGTTATGAATAGTACTGCACTCTCAAACCCTTCCTCATCGAGCAGTGATGAGTCAGATTCTGACGATGATAATGCGAATGCTAGTAGGAATAGGATAAAACCTGTCCCATTACGCGATTGGGGATTGAAATTTACTGGTGATAAGTCTGACAAGGGCTTAACTTTTAGTTACTTTTTGGAACGGGTGAATGAGTTGAAGCGTTCCATACATGTTTCTCGTCAAATGTTATTCGAAGAGGCTGGAGATCTCTTTGATGGAGAGGCAAAAAAGTGGTTTAATCTGATCAAAGATTGGGTGACTGATTGGGACTCCTTAGTCACGGCTATGCGAGAGGAATTTCAAGGTCCGGACTATGATAAAAGACTGTTTGAGGAGATCAAGCATCGTACTCAAGGCGAAAATGAAAGTATCGGTAGCTATATTGCAGCGATGAATGGGTTGTTTTCCCGTCTTCAGCAGCCAATTCTGAATGAGGCTAAATTAAAGATTTTATTAGATAATATAGCCCCTTATTATCAACCTTGACACTTGACTTTTTCTGCCCTTTTAAAAACTTCCTAGCACAACTGAAGGGGGTCGACACTGTTTGACTGATATCCCTTCCCCTTTGATAATTTATACTTGTGTGTGAAGGTTGCAATAGTTTAACAGTAATGGTTGTAATTGCATATTGTAAAATCGTATTCTAATCATTATGGTATTGTTAGGATTTAAGACATGTGCTATTGTGTTATATTTACTAAGTTTTTGTATAAAAAATTGCAGTGCCGTCAATAAATAAATAAAATAAAATAAAACCTCATCTAGCTTTTAAAGACATAACGTCGGTGATGGATTTGTTGACGTTGTGCCGCAGGCTTGACGCGAAACGGCTTTTGGTTGAATCGTATGTACCGCCGCCTAGGAGAAGCAAGTGTTTAGAACCTGATTTGGCGTATGCGTAGACGTCTAGTATAGCATCTACATCCCGTTCCAGTGGCACGAACCGATCAGGGGATAAACCAGAGACTTCTTATGGGAAGCTACCTAATCGTATGTCCGCACCGCAGATATTGATGGCATCAGGGAAGCCTTGTCCGTCTAATCGGAGGTGTTGGAACTGTAATGGCAGCGGTCATTATGCTTCTGGTTGTACCGAGCCCCAAAAACGTTATTGTTATCGATGTGGATATGCTGAGGTGACTGTTCGTACCTGTCCCAAATGTAATAAATTGCAGGGAAACGGAGCTGCAAGGCAATAGGAAGCGGCCAACTGTTGCCTAGTGCGCCTAATGTGGCCGATAGTGAGACTGTTTCGTATCGTCGTGTTTTAGATTTTGTTCTGTCACATGCCTATGGTGATGAGAGGCCATATGTAAATGTTTCTATTTTTGGTGTGAATGTTTTAGGTCTTTTAGATTCCGGTAGCAATAGTACTTTACTTGGAGGTAAAGGATGGGATTTATTGAAGAGTATTGGTTTAGTTTCTTTGGAAAAGAGTTCCTTACACGTAACTGTGGCGAATGGACAGAAGTGTGATTGTTTGGGTATTCTGCACGTTCCTATTCAATTAAGAAATAGGGAGAAACTTGTGGATATTTTAGTTGTTCCTGATCTGCCCCATAATTTAATTTTAGGAATTGATTTTTGGCGTAGAATGGGAATTGTTCCGGACTTGCGTTCGGGAGAATGGAAATTTTCGGATAGTGACAATGTTAATATAGCTGTGGTTGAGGTTTTAAAGTCGCATAGTTCTTTAACCCCTCAAGAGGCAGTAGTCTTGGACAAGCTGGTCAAGGATGGTTTTGACAGAATGGGCCATTCATTGGGTTGTACCACCCTAGTAGAACACCGAATTATCACTGATTCTGAGCCAATAAAGCAGAGGTATTACCCTGTTTCACCAGCGATAATGCAGCATATTGATGCTGAACTCAAAGATATGTTGAATAAAGGCATCATTGAGCCTTCGACTAGTCCTTGGGCTAGCCCTATAGTCATGGTACCAAAGAAAGAGGGAGGCTGGCGATTTTGTTGTGATTTCCGCAAACTGAATAAAGTTACGACTCGCGATGCATATCCTGTTCCCTATGTGTTGCACATTTTAGATAAACTACGAGATGCTAGATATCTGTCGTCTTTGGACATTAAGTCGGCGTATTTTCAAGTTCCTTTAGAGGAGGAGTCGAGGCAGAAAACTGCATTTACTGTACCATCCCGAGGCTTAAACCAATTTAAAAGGATGCCTTTCGGTCTTCACAATGCTCCGGCAACGTGGCAACGTCTTATAGACAGAGTGTTGGGAATGGACTTGGAACCCTATTTGTTCGTTTACTTGGACGATGTTATTATTGTTACCCAGACTTTCTAAAAACACGTCGAGGTGTTGTCCGAGGTATTTAAACGCCTAATTGCTGCGGGGTTGACATTGAATGAAGAAAAGTGTCAATTTTGTCGGACTGAGTTACGATACTTGGGCTACGTGGTTAACAAAAATGGTTTGCATGTAGACCCCGAGAAGGTGAACGCGATTTTGCAGATTCCTACACCTAAAAAGGTGTCTGAGGTGTGAAGCGTCGTAGGTACTGCCTCATCGTATCGTCGGTTTATACCGAATTTTTCTTCCATAGTTGCGCCGTTGACAGAATTAACGAAGAAGAAGGTAAAATTTCACTGGAGTGAGAGGCAGGAGGAGGCCTTTTGTGTTATTAAGGAGCATCTCGTATCAGCCCCAGTCTTGTCGTGTCCTGATTTTAGTCTGCCATTTTGCGTGCAGACGGATGCAAGTGGTTTTGGCATAGGTGCAGTTTTGAGCCAGCAGCATCTGGACGGTGAAAAGGTGGTGTGTTATTTGAGCAGGTCATTGACCAAGGCTGAGAGACAGTATTGTACTACGGAACGTGAGTGCTTGGCTGTAGTGTGGGCCATCGAAAAGTTACGTCCCTATCTTGAGGGATCACATTTTAGGGTCGTTACGGATCATTGGAGTTTGAAATGATTGTCTAGCTTGAAAGAGCCCAATGGACGATTGGCTCGTTGGTCGGTAAAACTGCAACAGTATAGTTTTGACGTGGTGCATAGGAAGGGCGCAGATCATCATGTCCCGGATAGGTTATCTCGTTCGGTACCCACTTTAGATTTTTTTCACTTGGATACCTTGGTATCTGATAATAAATTTCAAGAAAATAATAAAGATGAATCCTGTAGTATCACGGATAAGTGGTATCACGGTATGATCGGTAAAGTCAACAGAAATCCGATAAAGTTCTCAACTTGGCGAGTAGTGGGATCGATTTTGTATAAGTATAGTAAGACTGGTATATTTCCTGATCTTTCCAGCGATGGTGATTACTGGAAGCAGGTGGTACCTAAAACAGAGAGAGCTGAAATCTTACGTAAGTGTCATAACGACCCATGTGCCGGTCATCCGGGAGTTCTAAAACCTTTTCATAGAGTAAGTCAAAAATTCTATTGGCCTAAGATGAAAGCTGATATTACCCGGTATGTACAGAAGTGCACTGTATGTTTGAGAAATAAGCCAGAACAAAGAAAACCTGCTGGGCTTATGCAACCACACCAGGTCGCAAGTGGACCTTTCGAAGTAATTACATGTGATTTGATTGGACCTTTCCCACGGTCTACTCGTGGGTACAAATTTATTATGGTGATCATGGATAGTTTTAGTAAATTCACTGTGACTGTTCCTTTGCGAAACTCGACGGCCAGTTTTTGTTGCAGGGCCATTGAAGACAATTGGCTTCTGATATTTGGGCAACCAAAGCGTATTATTTGTGATAATAGCGTACAATTTCGGGGGAAGGAGTTTCGAGGATTGATGTCCTCGTACGGAATTCAGATATCATTTACGGCTAATTACCACCCTCAAGCTAACCCCACCGAAAGAGTGAATAACACCCTGGGGACCATGATTCGATGTTACGTCACGGAGAATCACCGTGATTGGGATCGTCATCTTTTGAAACTTGCTTGTGCCATTCGTACACAGACTCACGAATCGACTAAGCATAGTCCCTACTTCATTGTGTTTGGTCGCGAAATGCCGAATAACTTGGGTTTGTCAAGAGATGGTTCGCAGGAATTTGAATCGTTACCACGAGAGAATAATTTACTGCGGAACCGAGCGGAAGCTTTTGTTAGGCTCCATGCGGTTGTTCGGAAGAATTTGGAAAGGGGGCCATGCGCAATAAACGTTTTTATGATTTGCGCAGACGTGATGTTACCTATGATGTTGGCACTAGAGTTTATAGGAAAAACTTTGTATTGTCGGATGCGGCTAAATTTTTTTCGGCCAAATTGGCAGATAAATTTGTTGGTCCATTTGTGGTTAAGAAAAGATTGTCACCATGGACGTATGAGTTACAGGATTTGAATGGGAAGAATTGCGGGGTGTGGCACGCGAAGAGTTTGAAACCGTGCGTAGATATCGATACATAGTGGTTGTTGGGTCATCCTCGCGCACGAAGGGAAGACACGCTTCTTCCGTTAATTGGTCTAGTTGCAGTACCGCTTGTGACTAGCCTATTCCGATTGAAATTTCTCACCCGTAGTTATCACTCCTGTTGAATACTCATGTTTGAAATCTAAGTTGAATTAAGCTTATTCCGATTGAAATTTCTCACCCGTAGTTATCACTCCTGTTGAATATTCATGTTTGAAATCTAAGTTGAATTAAACCTATGCGCTACAAGTGCAACCATTTGTTTTGGAATCTTTCGGTAGATTGGGGACAATTATTACGAATTTTTGAATGTACTTGTATTTATATTTGATGTGTAATAGTTCATGTAGCATGTTCAATGTAGTAGTTAGATACTACACAGTTGTAAAGTATAGGATAAGTAAGCTGTGAGTGTAGTGTGGATGAAAATTTGTGAAATTTTCTTAGGGAGGTTAAGGTGGAATTTCTAACGTTCTGGTTCGTCGTTACAATGATAAATAGCGTTAAGACAATAGAGGGCAAGGCAATGTTATTGTAAATAAACAACCTAATTTTACTAATGGGTTTTCTTGTTATTTTAAGGGAACTCATAAGAGCAACTCAAATTAGACAACGGTATTCTCTTGTATTTTAAACTTTACTCACCGAAAAGTATTGGAAAAACCCCAAAAATATCAAATTAAAACTTTGTTGACCTGACCACTGATAGGTTTTAAGCATTTATTTGGCAGTATCCTTTGATTTTTCCAGCCACAAACACTGTCTACACTTGAATTAATGTTGGAAGTTTATAATCCTCTAAGTTTTATTATATTAAGTTGGATGGACACTGAAAGATTTTATAACTTTCACAGAAATTACTGATACCGGTGTTTTTTGAGTTGGCCATTTTCGAGGTTACTTACTGTCAATTTACCATGCTGGACGGCGCGCGTTGCAGATGTGCGCACAGAGGTCAGAGCACATGATTGCCCAGTTTACGTGTCCGATTTCGCGGAAGTGGTCTCCGCGTGGCGTTGAACATTTTAACTTAGGAATACCGGGGTTTTGAAGGGAAAGATGCGAGAGGGACGATTATTTTGTAATCTACCCGAGCTGTTTTGCAAATTTTGGGTTATGTATGTTGTGGTAAGGTGGTAATTGTTTAGGTCCGAACAGGAGATGGACTGATGACGTCAGTATCGTTGGTAAAAGTTGCACTAATCGGCAAGGGTGCCTAGAAGATGTGATTTTGTCGAGATTACCTGCTACATCTAGATAGGGTTCTCTAGCAACCACACTGAATAACGGGTTGACGTGGGAGAATTCTAGATGATTAATTTTAGGGATGTTAAATATAGGATAAATAGTTGAATTGACTACAACAGGTGGTTGTAGGCAATCAGTCATTGTTAGTATCAGTAAGGTTATCGGTTTTAAAAGAGTAGGGTTAAATAATTTGTGTGTTTGATCAGATAACGTTAACGTTACGACATCTACATGACGGACGCTCTCTTGCAAATTTTCGAGATTTCTCGACAGATTCCTTACCGGAGGTTTGGTTCCATTTTTGGATCTGAGAATTTTTCCTTTCAAGTGAGACGATTGTAAAGCTAAGACCAAAACGATTTTCTAGTAATCCACTTTGGTTGTGGGAGTTAAAGTTCTAGTTTTACCAGTGTTTCCTTATAGTTGGGGGTTGTGTTGAAATTGGTACAAGCCAACCTGAAGTTTAGTGTCGTATGAGAAAACACAACCGTTATGTTAGGGAGAAATATTCGTCACCAAATCGGCGTGATTTTGCAGACCGAGAGATAGTCCACAGGTAGGTTTTCTAAGTGTATTTGTCCGTTAGTTTAGCAATGTAAATATTCCCTCCCTATGGAATTTCATTATTGGGTATTTTGTTCTTTTAAGGGATTTTCTGGTACCGGTCATTTTCTTTGTTGGTTGGAGGTCATCATGGCGAGATCAACGATTGATTCTAGAGGCCCTCAAATAATCTAAGGAGGTTTGACTTAGAGTGATTGAGTAAGTCTGTTCCGTTTATTTATTTTTTTTTCGTTATTTCAGGGTGTCAGTACTGGGCTAAAACTGCTAGTTCTGGGGTGTCAATCCTGGGTTAAAATTCCGATCTCTACACCGTCCCACGCTCGTGTGACTAAGATTATCCGCGCGTTTGAGGGGAATAACCACTAATGACGGTCATGGTTCTCTATTATATTTTTTTATATTTATAAAACCAAAAATAGGCTCACTTTTGTACCATTTTATATTCACAAAACCAAAATTGGTTCTCTTTCATATCATTTTATATTCATAAAACCATGATAATAATCAACAAAACCTGAGTTCTGTAAATAGCCTAGCGTGAAGGTGAACAATGCTCAAACCTTAACCCGGTTCATCAAATTTTAAATGCCATGCGTTAATAAAGAAAATTTTCTCCCCCTCCACTACGCTTACGTAAGCTGCGGACGGTGATTTATTGCGCCTGATAACTCTATGTCGCTTTAGTATCGTGTAAATATTTTCTTTTGGGTATCTAAGTATACTTTCACGAGTGTGCTATATTTTACGGTTTAGGATGTGTAGTTTAAGTGTTATTGTATTACTTTCCTCGTTTAATTTTGGTTCGGAAAAATAAACCAAAAGTTAATTATAAGCCTACAGACCATATTTTGAATAGGCAATATTAATAATCAATAATTAAATTAATCTTTAGGTTGTTACCTAAGATCTTAATATTTGATATATTTTATATTATAAAAATCACTGATTAAATTAATCTTTAGGGTGTTACCTAAAACCATAATAGTTGTCAGACTTGATATTTTCAAATCACTAATTAAATTAAATTAATCTTTAGGGTGTTACCCAAAATCTTAATCATAATTTAATATATTTCATATTTTCAAAGAAAAACGCTTCTTATTACCCGGACTCCTTTTGGTGTCAAAAAGAAAAAAAGAATGGAATGTAAATTATTGTAGGACGATCAATCTAGGTGGCTTAGCTGAGGGAGCGTCCCTCGCTACTGCATAGTTTCCGTTGGGAAGTTACAAGGAAGAAATTATCATTTTCATGGTTTTGGTTGATAAGTAGGTAGGTTGGTGCTGGTGGATTAAATAAAATCATGTGGCGCCCTCTATAAATCTTTTTATGAACCTGGCCCTTCTCCACTGTTTAGAGGCTGGCGGCATCCATACAGTACATAAGCGTCCGTAAATCTTGCAACCTAGAACTAGCGAGATACCTCTCTATATAATTATCCTCGTGGCGTGCTAAGAGAAGTAAGGGTGGTCACATCATGTTCCATGTCCCCCTATTTGGAAAACATATGACTTTTAGTCATATGAACAAATAAACACATAATTCCAAAATGCATATGGTAAGCATTATTGCACGCTATATTTAAATTTACTGAATAATAATAATAATAATAATAATAATAATAATAATAATAATAATAATAATAATAATAATAATCAACTTTCTTTATAGTAAAAAGAAGTTGGATTTATAAAAAATTCTGACCCTGATTTATTTTTCAATGTCTCAGTCATAAGATATACCCTTGTTTTTGTTTAAATTATTTTTATTAGACACCGTATAATTACAATTTAACAAAACTACCTGGGTGAATGGTAAATACGTGTTGTTTACATTGACAAGTTTACATTTTTGCTGTATTGCTGATATAAGAAAATTAAATAAAAATAATGGACCTTTACCTTCATGGTTTATTTATATTAATGAAATAATGAACTTGATAATATTTATACGTGATGATTTGTTTATTTAATAGATATCTGAAACGCACAATGAAAAATAAAATAAAATAGGTATTTTGTATAATTATACTGATTTAATCTAAAATTTAAAACCGCAATATAGGTAAATTATACCTAAAATTTTCCAAGCATAAAACATTCAAACAAACACATTTTGGGTATACCCTCTTTAATACTAACACACACTAACACAAAACACACATTTAAATACTAAATATTTGTTTTTACCTAATTATAAAAACAAATTAGAAAACTTTATAATTATAATTTATAAAATTGAATTAATAAAAAAATTGAAAAAATAAAATTCAGTCAAGAATAGCTTGTTCTTTCTTACCATCTTACCATACATCAATTCCCAAAATTCTTTTATCCAGTTGAGCTCCCTTATATTTTTTTTGAAATTAAATAGATTATTCTTGTTCTTAATTCTCAAGTCCCTTTTTAAAACAAAAACTGCATTTAGCCCAGATTACATGAGAAAAATCCATGTATAAAAGAATATCCCTTTCTTTGATTTCCCAAAAGAGTACTAGCCCCATTTTTTCCATAGATGGCTTTTAGGACTTTTTGAAAAAAAAAACATTTTATTTTTTCAAAGGTCGGTGGTAAAAAAAATAAAAAAATAGATTAGTCAGTTAGAAAAAAAGTAAAAAATGAGCATGCTCCTAAAACAGGTATAAAGTTCTGTATTTACTGCTAAGGGATCTTATTAGCGGGCATGGCGGCTGGTCACTAAACATCAGAGGCGAAATATAAGTACTTGTACTAAGTATCAAACCTAAAAATTATAATAAAATATAAATATCTCTATGGTACTTTATCAATAATGGCGTTAAAAGGGCAGTACAAATATACCTATATAAAAAAAATGTTAAAAAAATAAAATAGGAAACCTTTAAATTTGAATGGCGCTTAAATATATAAATATGTTTATAAAAATAACGATACTATTTGTATAACACTTTGTTACTAATGTTATAATAATAGCATGTTCATATTTCTGTGAACTTTAATTGATAACATAACAAGCCCGTGAACCTTGTGTATTGAATTTCAAAATACACTTGATCGTGGGTACACCAAGTTCACTGGCGACGACCTCAGTGTCAACAAAATAAAATATTACATTTTAATAAAAATTTTTACGGTCGTTGGTGTATTTGGTAAACCCCACGAATTATACGATTTTCCATTTATGCCGTTATTGACAACCCCTAGCTTCTCCTGCCTTTTCCGTTCTCTTTGAACCTTGTTTAGCTTCCTCCAGGCCATAAAATTTAAATAAAAGGAATTACAGGAATAAAAGGGTTAAGGGCAGTTTAGTGAATAAACCCCATATATAATAATTCTAGCCTCGCCAGCGTTAACGGGCACGAGGTTTAACTATTTCTATATTTAGCAGTCTATGTAATATAATCTCGCCAGCGTTAACGGGCACAAGACAAGACTACAGTAGACGCTTTGAGGTGGGCTTTATAGTAAACCTAGCCTCGCCAGCGTTAACGGGCACTAGGTGGGTTTTCCTATAGGTTCTGTTTGGATAATTTTAATCTCGCCAGCGTTAACGAGCACAAGACAAAATTATGTCAAACGTGTTAGGGATAAGAATGGGGAGGGAAAGTATATCGACGTAAAAAGCACTGTAAAAATTCCCCTTAAAACACTGTAAAATAAATACCCTTTAAAAACCAACGTACAAAATACCCTGAAAGAAAACACTGTAAAAACGCCCTTTAAAAAATCACTGTAAAAATAATTTTGACAAAAAAATGCACTGTAACGCAATGAAAAAAAAACACTTTAAAAATGCACTGAAAAACACTAAAAATTACCTGAAAGAGAGTAATAAATTATAAACCACAAAAGGCCCTTGGCAAGTTAGGAAGAACTTACCAACGAGAACGAACCAGGCACCTCCACCAAATGTCACGTATCGGCCTTAAGTATAGGCCTTAAGTACCAAATGTGATGTAGGGGTTGGTAGATTTATACTCGGGATTTACCAAAACACTTATATTGATATCAGGTACAAGCACAATACACTTACGTAAATAGACTGGATAGCGTAGGGCCAGCTTCTAGCGGAGTACTTAGTCAGCCTAAAGCGCTGGCGCTATTCGTACTATTCGTGCGGCACCACAGTGACGCCCTCTTTTGCACCTAGCTTTATATGAATCCCTCAAGAACAGTTTATACAAACAGTACAAACCGGTCAGGATTCATAAAATAAAGGCGAGGCCAGCGATATGCAATTGCAGCACGTAGAGTGGTTTCCGAAATGTTAAATAAATAATATAGAAAATGTGTAGAAATTTGGAAAAAAAAATGACGAATATATGGGAAAATATGACATTATATATATATATATATATATATATATATATATATATATATATATATATATATATATATATATATATATATATATATATATATATATATATATATATATATATAATAAATATAAATGCGAAGATTTACTTCTTCGCTAGTGCAGCGAAAAGGCCGTGAATGAAAAATAAAAATAATTAGGACTATCTTTGATTCTGGTCTGGGTGACCTCCTGCTATCGATTTCTGGGCCCTTACCCATCAGCGGGCAGGCTTACACCCAGGGTGGCTGAAGAACAGACCACGATTTGACCAGAATCAAAGAGAGTCCTTATATCCAAAATGTTCGGAAAGGATGGGTAAGATGTAATTATTTTTATTTTTCATTCACGGCCTTTTCGCTGCACTAGCGAAGAAGTAAATCTTCGCATTTACATTTATTATATTACCTATAGGCCGAGAAATCTTATATATATATATATATATATATATATATATATATATATATATATATATATATATATATATATATATATATATATATATATATACCGGGTGACCACGAGATTACTGACCAGCTCGTTATTTTGTTGGAAATAATATATCGACTTTACATTTTAGGAACTCGTTTGGTTGCTTTAGATGCAGACTTTGAGTGCTCGAACATCTGACTATCGTTTCCAGTTCAACTGGAAATACAGTCAACTTTGTTATTTTAAACGAAACATCTGTATATTTTTTAAAATTTAGATTCTTCGTAAAATTCTAAGTATAAAACATGTATCATACCCCATACCTATCTTTAACAGTTTTCAAGAAAATGGCGTCTTAAAATGTCGAAAGAGACGCAAGCTATACTGTTTTATTATAAAACAAATGAATGTGCGGAAATTTTAATATATTATGCGTACTAGGGGTCTTTCATGCTTGTGTCATGACAATCTCACTTCTGGTGCAACTGGAAGTGCTACAAAATATGACATTCAGGCACAAATTACTTCAATCAAACCTAAATTCTAATAAATCATCTGACTTTTCTCTATAATTTTTATATACACTATCCCAGGTCTAAAGTTGATAGTTCTTGAGATATGGACAGCTAAAAATTTAGCTGCATTCCAAATTTCAATCTTTTCAATTTTATCTAGGCGGCTATGGAGATCATTTGTCGCTTGAGCTACTTCATGATTATAACCATGTCAATTTCCAATTATTTAATCAAGATGACTATGAATACAAGACGAGTGTCATATTTTCTGGTAAGAATATCACCAAAACAACAAATGAACAAAGTGCTCAGGGAATTTCAAAAAAGAGTTCACCTGAGAGAAAACGGTCAACGCTTTGAACATTTAATTTTGGCTAGTTTCTTATTTTTTAAAATAAAAACCTAATAAAATTGTTACTTCAAGCACTACTCTGATTTTATTAATTATATGTATCCTTTCTACATTTTCTTAATGCAACAATTTTCAAACGTCATTTTCTTGAAAATTGTTAGAGATAGGTATGGGGTATTATCAACATTTTATACTTAGAATCTTACGTAGAATCCAAATATTAAAAATATACAGGGTGTTTCGGTTAAAATAACAAAGTTCAGTGTATTTCCGGTAGAACCGGAAACGATAGTCGGATGTTGGAGCACTCAAAATCTGTATCTAAAGCAACTATACGACTTCCCAAAATTTCAAATCGATATATTATTTCTTAACAAAATTACGAGCTAGACAGTAATCTCGTGATGGTTACCCGGTAGCATATTTACAGATGCTAGCATGTGTTGACACCAGGGTGTTGAAATCAGCGAGGGTTTGGAAAAACGGTACATTTACAAATGCTAGCCGATTTGGACACCAGAGGCGATCATAGTGTTGAAACCAGTTTTAGTTAACGTGAGCAGTAGATACCCTTTTTCCATGATTGTGCCTGTACGGAAAATAATAATAAAACGTTGTTGGAATATTGAAAAAAAATATTTATTAAAGCAAATGAACAAAATAAAAATAAAATATTAGGTTAATGAGCAGATCCATGCCCTTCAGCATTAGGCTGGTTTTGTGAGATGTTAAGATGAATAAGAAATAAAAGCTAACCCAGATCGGCCCTACAAGGTGCAGAAATTAAAATTGCATAATAGTCGTGAAATACGCTCTCGGACAGGTTTGCTCAGTTTTAGGTTTCATCAGTATCTTTTTTAATAAAATGTCAGGTGTATGCGGTGCTGCCAAAATTTTATACCAATACGAATCGCGCAGTCGCAGTAAAAAAACTCGGCAAAGATAAAAAATTTAAAAAATATACTGATGCAACCTAAAACTGAGCAAACCTGTCCGAGAACGTATTTTACAACTCTATGACCACAAGAAGAAATTATATTATTTCTAAGAACAGCTTTAATGCCAAAATTTTACAAAAAATAATTAAATACGTAGTAACAGAGCCCTAACCCGTTGCCAATACACCTTTTAAAGCTGATATAAAAAATTGTGGGAAAAACTAGTAAATTTGGCAACACGGTGTCTCCATCAAAACACTCGCATCAAAAACATTAAAACTGCGGGACATGAAGTAATCTTAATTTGGAATTGCTTTTAATCATGGCAAAATCCTCCCAGAGTCTTAAAAGTTGAATCTCTGATTGCGGAATTACATATTATTATAGTGTCAATTTAATACCGGTGTCAACATCAGTTAGCATCTGTAAATGTATGCCCACTGCAAACGCTCACCGGTTTCAACACTCTGATCGCCTCTGGTGTCCAAATCTGCTAGCATCTGTAAATATGTATATTATATATATATATATATATATATATATATATATATATATATATATATATATATATATATATATATATATATATATATATATATATATATATATATATATATATATATATATATATATATATATATATATATATATATATATATCACCCTATCATTTCTGCTACCGCTGCTAACTTGCTGTCGTATATCGGACGCAAGATTAACTTCGGCGTTTTTTTCGAACATGGCTATAAATTTTAAGTCCCACATTGTCGCAATGGCTGGCCCACAGCAGCATACTTTACGTAAAGAAATAGTTCTTTGATAGTTTAAAGCATAAACTATTGGCGGGGAATAATAGCGGGACGAAATGGAAGTAAAAATGATCCAGAAATAAATGAAGACGTATAAATTTTAGTTGTAAAAATTTCCGATAGAGGCGCAAAATTACACAACCCCACGAAAAAAAAACAAAGTCATGTCCACTGGACTAGATCCCCATGTCTATATGTTTTCGAGGTCGCTGAATCCGAATTCGACATCCGTTTCACCCCATCAGGTCATTGGACACCGTAAACCACCCCCTTAATTTCTAGGGTTGCTCCGCATCTGACTCGGGTGTCCTCTGCTCTTCTTCTCTTTTTATTCCAAAGTGAGAGGCGGGGAGGGTAGCGTGTTAACATCCGATCCGGAACGCACCCCCTGAGGGGGTAAAACCACCCTTTCAGGGGGTGAAACCAGTTTTTTTCTGTTTTCGAAGGATTTTTATCAGAATCACGACGGAGGAGGGGTTTGTATATACATATACATGTACAAATATGAATTTATATATACATTATATATACACATATATACAGGGTGTTGGAAAAAGGCCGGTACTCCCAAAAATTTCCCAGGGGGGATGTTTATTTAAGGCCGTCTCACTCGTATAGCATAGCAAATTTTCCGGGGAATCGAATAACGTTGCCAGATTTGGTCCCGATAAGGGCCTGGGCCCTGTGAGGCCTAAGTTTGAGTTTTCATATGGGGACCCCCGTTTTTTGCAGATTCGGATTCAGCCGAAAATTTTGGGAGCTGTAAGCATACGTATTGCTGATTGTAGCCACAAACAGCCAATCGCTATAGATAAGCATGATCGCGTGTTTAAATTGCCACGCACTGCTCACCTCCATTCTTAAATTCCTTCCATCTGACGGTCCCATGATGGTGTCACAGGCCTATCAAAATGACTCTCTAAAGGCGAAGGCTAGTATTGGGCCCGATATGGCCCATAAAAATTTGAGATCCACGTATCTGAACGCAAAATTTTCGGCTGAATTTGAATCTGTAAAAAACGGGGTCCCCATATGAAAACTCAAACTTAGGCCTCACAGGGCCCAGGCCCTTATCGGGACCAAATCTGAAAACGTTATTCGATTCCCCGGAAAATTTCCTATGCTATACGAGTGAGACGGCCTTAAATAAACATCCCCCCTGGGAAATTTTTGGGTACCGGCCTTTTTCCAACACCCTGTATATAGGTGTATATATAATGTATATATAAATTCATATTTGTACATGTATATGTATATACAAACCCCTCCTCCGTCGTGATTCTGATAAAAATCCTTCGAAAACAGAAAAAAATCTGGTTTCCCCCTTGAAAGGGTGGTTTCACCCCCTCAGGGGGTGCGTTCCGGGTCGGATGTTAACCCTCTACCCTCCCCACCTCTCACTTTGGAATAAACAAAGGAGAAGAGCAGAGGACACCCGAGCCAGATGCTGAGCAACCCTAGAAACTAAGGAGGTGGTTTACGGTGTCCAATGACCTGATGGGGTGAAACGGATGTCGGATTCGGATTCAGCGACCTCGAAAACATATAGACATGGGGATCTAGTCCAGTGGACACGACTTTGTTATTTTTTCGTGGGGTAGTGTTATACATGCGTATATTAAAAGTTTTACTGGTCGGTGGATTTTGCTACCAGAAACTTGGCAACGCTAAAGTATGGTAAAATTGTATTTAAATATTAGTTCTATAATTATGAAGTGTGCATGACGCAGTGAAGAGCATTTTCGCTAAGTGGTGTGCTTTTTAACAGTCTTCTCAAGAGGAGGTTATCAATTATTCGGCCCGCATGTGAGATGTTTTATATGTTCACGCATAATTCTTGAACGGACTTTTTTTTTGGTTTGCCGATGAGTTTTAAGTTTTTTTTTTGCTGAAATTAGAGGAAACCTAAAAAATTATGATAAATAAAAAAAAACTCGAGAAGATCGACAAACTTTGTGTGTATAGTTCGGATTGGGGGCACCGATTTCAATATTTTTTTCTCCGTTGTGTTTACGTCCGGTGGTTTTGTTGTAACATTGTAATGGAATCTCACAACTCACTTTTCACCCACTTCTAATTGTCGTACCGATTTGAAACTTTGCAAACTAACGCAATTTCGATAACAATACAACACCATGTTTTTGCTCATTAAAAACAAAATATACAGCATGTCTTTGAAATGAATGAATTTTTTATTATTGATTTTACGAGAAAAAGTGTCTCTTTGTAAAAAGTTCTGCATTGTAAAAAATAGCAATGCCATTCAAACATTTGATCTAGTACGTACAGGGTGGCTCAAAAATGAGAAAGTCACAATCTACGTGAAGCTAAAAAGACAAAATCGTTATTTAAAGGTACACTGCCACTGCAAATGTACAATTCAATAAAATGTTTTTTTTTCATTAAAAAATATACTTACAGCATGTCTTCGAAATGGAAAAAAAAATTATTATTGATTTTACGAAAAAGTGTCTGTTTATAAAAAGTTCTGCATCATGAGAAAATAGCATTGCCATTAAAAAATTTGATCTACTACATACAGGGTGGCTCAAAAATAAAAGTCCTCATCCACGTGAAGCTAAGGAGACAAAATCGTTATTTAAAGGTAAACTGCCACTGCAAATGTACAATTCAATAATAATATGTTTTTTCATTAAAAAAATATGCAGTATGTCTTCGAAATGGAAAAAATTTTATTATTGATTTTACGAAAAAAGTGCCTGATTATAAAAAGTTCTCCATCGTAAAAAAACAGCATTGTCATTCAAAAATTTGATCTAGTACGTACAGGGTGGCTCAAAAAGGAAATAGTCATAATCCACGTGAAGCCAAAAAGACAAAATCGTTATTTAAAGGAAAACTGCCACTACAAATGTACCTGCAACTCAATAATGTGTTTTTTTTTTCATTAAAGAAATATACAGCATGTCTGCGAAATGGAAATTTTTTTTTATTGATTTTACGAAAAAAGTGTCTATAAGAAGTCTGCATCGTGAGAAAATAGCACTGCTATTCACAAATTGAATCTTGTACATACAGGGTGGCTCAAAAATACACAAGTCCTGATCCACGTGAAGCTAAGAAGACAAAATCGTTATATAAAGGTAAACTGCCACTGCAAATGTACAATTCAACAATGTTTTTTTCATTAAAAAATATACAGCATATCCCCGAAATGGAAAAATTTTTATTATTGATTTTACGAATAAAGTGTATATTTATAAAAAGTGCTGCATCGTAAAAAAATAGCATTGCCGCTCTAAAATTTGATCTAGTACTTACAGGGTAGCTCAAAAATGAAATAGTCATAATCCAAGTGAAGCTAAAAAGACAAACTCGTTATTTATAGGAAAACAGCCACTACAAATGTACAATTCAAGAATATTTTTTTTTTCGTTAAAAAAATATACAGCATGTCTTCGAAATGGAAAAAAAAATATTATTGATTTTACGAAAGAAGTGTCTGTTTATAAAAAGTTCTGCATCGTAAAAAAACAGCATTGTCATTTAAAAATTTGATCTAGTATGTACAGGGTGGCTCAAAAATGAAATAGTCATAATCCACGTGAAGCTAAATAGACAAAATCGTTATTTAAAGGAAAACTGCCACTGCATATGTACAATTCAATAATATGTTTTTTCTCATTAAAAATATACAGCATGTCTTCGAAATGGAAAAAAATGTATTATTGATTTTACGAAAAAACTCTCTCTTTATAAAAAGTTCTGCATCGTGAGAAAATAGCATTGCTATTCAAAAATTTGGTATTGTACATACAGGGTGGCTCGAAAATGAAAAAGTCATAATTCACGTGAAACTATTTAGCTTTAAAAAATAATAAAGGGGACGAGGTGAGAGGGGATAAAACCGGAGCGACTGAGAATTTTTTGAAAATGTTGACTAATATGTCATTTTCGGGGTGATTGAGGTCAGAAAATATTTTCTTCTATCAGATGTTAAAAAAGTATCGTAGGGAGGGGAGCGAATAAAAATATATAAAATGTTAACTAATGGGCCATTTTCGGGATTACTGAGGTCAGAAAATCTGATTTTGTGTAACAGATGCTAAAAAAAAATTACGGAGAGGGGAGGGGAGAGGGGATAAAACGGCGGCTGAGAATTTTTCCAAAAATGTTAGCTTATCATATTCAGAAAATCTAATTTTGTTGGAACCGATTTTTAAAAAATTAACGGAGGGGGGAGATATGAAAGAGCGACTGGGAATTTACCTAAAAATGTTAAGTGTTCTGTAAGGCTGCCCACTTGAATGCCACACCAGTGGCGACCTTGGAAAAATATGCGTCCGGTGAGCGGGCGTCCTTAAAAAAAATACGCGCTTAGGGAGCGGAAAACCTTAGGAAAAACACGCGTCGGGGGAGCGAACGACCTTGAGGGAAATAAGCTTCTTTAAAACGGACGACCTTAGAAAAATACGCGTCTGGGGAGCGGACGACCTTGGGGAAAATACGTATCTAGGGAAGCGGGCGACCTTGTAAAATACGCATCTAGGGAGCGGGCGATCGTGAGAAAAATACGCACCTGGGCAGTGGACGACCTTGATGAAAAGTCGCGTCTGAGGAACGGAGGGCCCTGGGGAATAGCGGAGGACGACCTTGGGAAACGCGTCTGGAGAGCGGGCGCCCTTAACGAAAATACGCATCTAGGGAGCGGACGACCATGGAAAGAATTACACGTTTGGGAACCGGAGGACCTTAGAGAAATGCGCGCCTGGGAAACTGACGACCTTGGGAAAATACGCGTCTGGGGAGCGGACGCCCTTTAAGAAAATACGCATCTAGGTTCCGGATGACCTTGGAAAAAGTACGCGTCTAGGGAACGGACGACTTTGGGGAAAAGGAGCTGGTGGGAATTTCTTCAAAAATGTTAACTATTATGTTATATTCGAGGTTATCGAGGTCAGAAAATCTAATTTTGTGTAATGGACGTTAAGAATATCGTCGGGGGTGGGGTGATATTAGAGCGCAACTGGGAACTTCTCCAAAAATGTTAACTAATCTGTCATTTACGGGGATATTTAGGTCAGAAACCTAATTTTGTTGAAACCTATATTTAAAAAATTAACGGCGTTGGGGGGGTGGATAAAAAGGAGCGACGGGAAAAAATGTTAACTAATTTGTCATTTTCGGGGTTATTAAGGTCAAAAAATGTACTTTGGTCTAACATATTTAAAAATATATAACGAGGGAGAATAAAATCGGGCGACTGATCATTTTTCAAAAAAAGTTATCTATCAGATATATCATTTTCAAGGTTATTGAGGTCAGCAAATCTAATTTTGTTTAACGAATGTAAACAAAATTAACGGCGGGGCAGAGGGAATAAAAAGGCGCGGGGTTTGGAATTTCTCCAAAAATGTTAACTAATTTTGGGGGTTACTGAGAACAGAAAATCTAATTTTGTTGAAACTTATTTTTAAAAAATTAACGGCGGTGGGGGGATAAAAAGGAGCAACTGGGAAATTATCTAAAAATGTTAATATTGTTTTCGGGGTATTGGTGTCAGAATATTTTATTTTGTCTAATATTTAAAAAAACTAACGGGGGGGGGGGGGGGGGGCGAGCGAATGGCAATTTCCCCAAAAATGTTAACTAATATAGGTCAGAAAATCTAATTTTGTCTAACGAATGTGAAGAAAATGAACGGCACGGAACGGAATATTTCATAAGTTTTTAACGAGGACTTATTAACAATAACAGGAAAAAAAACCTGTCAAAACATACCTGATCAACTAGAAGATCCTAATTTAAACCAGTACTAAATCTTAAACCTTCTTAGTGCATCTGAGTGTTAATGTTTAAACACGTGTTGTTTTCAGTTTTTAATAAATCAACCCCTAAGGGGGTATTACAATGGAGATTTAAAGTTTGTTATGGAGTAAAATTTTTATACCGTGGAAGAAGTTGCGGGCGATAGCTAGTTATTAAATAAAACAGCGATGCCTGCATATCTTATGTTAATAGGTATAGGTACTGCAATTGCTGCAATACAAAATTACCGTTAAAGTGTCAAAAATCAATGGTGTTGTAAGTGGAGTGTAAAGTAGAAATAGAACAGTTTTACTGTACAGGGTGTAAGTTAGGAACAATGAAATTTTATTTTCTATTAGATACAACAGCCGCGTAAAATTTTCTTTTCTTGTTGGAGCTTTAAAAGTTTTAGTACTTTTAATTTTAAGGCTTTTTTATTACAAAAAAAAACTATACCGTTTCATATTTGATTTTAAAATATAGCAAGTAATCGATTTGGGATATAGTTTGTACTAGCCTATTTTAAAGATATAATATCAAGAAATAATCGCACTTTCTTATGGCAATTACCACTTTATTATAAATGGAGGTTATTAATTTTAATTTGACATTTCTACACATCCTAATATCTTTGCACGGAATATTTTTTCATTGTTAAAAATCATTTCTAATTTTAGTAATTTCAACTTTTTACTTCTCTCGCTAGAAAAAAATCACTTCCCGGATTTTTTCAGATCTTTACGTGTTGGGGTCACTGTATCAGATGGTCTCCCATTTCCGTCGGTTTGTCTGTCCGTCTGTCTGTCTGATTGTCTGTCGGATTGTCTGTTGGAGCGAACGCTTAAAACTGCTTGACCAAAAAGAAAAGGAGAAATTTTGCATATGGACTACTTTTCAACCTGGCTTGGAACAGACTTTATTTCAGGTGAAATATATACAGAGCACCTTCAAAATTAGTTTCTATTTTTTGTTGCTCAAACTCGAAAACGATTTATGTTACAGAAACTGTATTTTGTACATATAGCTGACGCTTTACCGCTGACATAAATTGCAAAACTTTTTGAAGCTTAAGTTTATCAAAATGATTAAGTTTTATAGACGTTTTAGATACGTTTCCTGTGTAACATTTTCACCTATTTCGATTGATGCGGTTTTTCGAAAAAACAAAAACTTAAAAAGTTATTTAAGAATAACTACCTACATTTTGGAATTTTATTTGCTATATGTGGTCGACATTTTACATTATCTTTTTAGTATATTAAAAAGGTTTATTTCGGTTAGTAAATTTAACTGTACTTAACTATTATTTAAATCGCTCTTTTCTTTATAAGTTTGCGAGAAAAATTAAAAATAAACTATCAGTCTATTTGGTTGCCTTACCTTAACACTTGCCAATTTAAACCCTTAATTATATAAACCTGAGCACTGAGCAATGAGCAAGACCTTAATTGCCAAATTATATCTGTCTTATCAATAGTGAATCCAGCCAAAAAGCATTAACAAGAAATTTGCTTGTGTCTGTCGACATTAAATATATCTGTTTTAGTTTTATTAGGTGGATAATTTTTGTTGGACGCCCTGCCCCTGCCATATTTTGAGCATATCTGGTGACTTAACCCAAATAAAATAAACGAAGGTTATAATAAAAATAGGTTTTTATTATAATTCGCAATCTTATTTCCAGGTTCCAGCAAAACAACTCAAAATAAACTTAAATCGTGGAATGAGGTAAGGAGAATCCATGGCTAAAAACTCCTTTTTATAGCGATCTCATATGCAACGAATGCGGAGAACTCTTAGTAAAAAAAGCGCCATTCTGTGATAGCAATGTGTACATGTCAGTGCCATGTCAGTAAATTAAAATAAAAATTGTCAGCCTTGATCTGCCACCTTATATTATCACTTTTACCAAAAGGAGCGTAAATGTCTGACACTACTGTTATGAATAATTGAAATTTGTCGACGGCTAAGCATTCCTAATTTCACATAAATACTTACAATATTGTGATTCATATTACTATTGTTATCAATCTTTTTATTCTTCAATAAATTTTAACAAATTAAGAAATAAGCAGTAAAAATGTTTTATAATATTAATATTATTTTAACTTATATTTTCAGCTTGCATTTTAGGTTTAAAAAATAAATTATAATTTAAAAAACTAAAAAACCCGCATTTATGAGTAGCGCACTAAAAAGTTCAAAATAATTATTTTCCTTTTATAGTTACCTAACAGTAAACCGCGGTGTGTAGTGAGCACTTCGTGAGAAAAGTAAAGCAACTTACTCAATGCGCCTTCCTTTACTCCGCACACATGTATATCCCGGTTTTCTGTTAACTTGTAGAGCTATAAAACATTTGGTCTTAAAATAGGTAATTAAATTTTAAACCGTGGGGCGCACTTACATATATAGCGGTAGCTACTCATAAAAGCGTGTCTTTTAGTTTCTAAACTATATTTTTTAACTTTTTTGTACGCTACTAATAAAAAAGTGTTTTTAGATTTTTAAACTATAATTTATTTTTAACTTTTTAGTGCGCTACTCATAAAAACGGGTTTTTAGTTTTTTAAGCTATAATTTATTTTTAACTTTTTAGTGCGCTACTCATAAAAGCGTGTTTTTTTTAGTTTTTTAGTGAATTAGTTTTGGAACATACACCGAGGTCTCAAAAATAAAATTAAATTTTTTATTACCGATTTTACAAAAAAAATTCCTATATCTTTATGAAAAGTTCTACATTGTAAAAGAAGCATGGTTATTCAAAAACTTGATGAAGGACAATACAGGGTGGCTCATAAAGCTGAAAGTCCCAATTTTAATTTAATTTTTAGCCACCCTCTATGCCCTATAAAAAATATTTAAACCATGCTCTTTTTCACAATGTAGAATTTTTTATGAAGATATACTTTTTTTGTAACGGCGATTTTAAAAATTAATTTTACTTTTGGGACCTCCTGTATGTTCCAAGCATAACAAAAATAACCTCTTGTATATACATTTGCAGTGGCAGTTTACCTTTAAATAACGATTTTGTCTTTCAGCTTCACGTGGATTAGAACTTTTTTATTTTTGTGCCACCCCGTATGTACAAGATCAAATTTTTGAATATCAATGCTATTTTCTCACTATGCAGAACTTTTTATAAAGAGGACACTTTTTTCGTAAAATCCATAATACATTTTTTTCCATTTCGAAGACATGCTGTATATTTTTTTGATGAAAAAAACATGTTACTAAATTGTACATTTGCAGTGGCAGTGTACATTTAAATACATATATTGTCTTTTTAGCTTCACGTGGATTATGACTTTTTCATTTTTGAGCCACACTGTACGTACTGGATCAAATTTCTGAATGGCAATGCTATTTTTTCACGATGCAGAACTTTTTATAAACAGACACTTTTTTCGTAAAATCAATAACAAAAATTTTTCCATTTCGAAGACATACTGTATATTTCTTTTAATGAAAAAAAAACATATTATTGCATTGTACATTTGCAGTGGTAGTTCACGTTTAAATAACGATTTTGTCTTCTCACGTGGATTAGGACTTTTTTATTTTTGGGCCACCCAGCATACATTACAAGATCAAATTTTTGAATAGCAATGCTAGTTTCTCACGATGCATAACTTTTTACAAATAGACACTTTTTTCGTAAAATCAATAAAAAAATTTCGGTTTCGAAGACATGCTGTATATTTTTTTAATGAAGAAAACATATTATTGAATTGTACATTTGCAGTGGCAGTTTACCTTTAAACAACGATTTTGTCTTCTTAGCTTCATGTGGATTAGGACTTTTTGATTTTTGAGCCACCCTGTATGTACAAGATCAAATTTTTAAATAGCAGTGCAATTTTCTAACGATGCAGAACTTTTTATAAAGAGACACTTTTTTCGTAAAATCAATAATATTTTTTTTTCATTTCGAAGACATGCTATATAATATGTTATTTTTTTAATGAAAAATACATTAAATTGTACATTTGCAGTGGCTGTGTACCTTTAAATAAATATTTTGTCTTTTTAGCTTCACGTGGATTATGATTTTTTCATTTTTGAGCCACCCTGTACGTACTAGATCAAATTGTTGAATGGCAGTGCTATTTTTTTACGATGCAGAACTTTCTATAAAGAGACACTTTTTTCGTAAAATCAATAATAAAAAGTTTTTCATTTCAAAAACATGCTGTATATTTTTTTTAATGAAAAAAACACGTTATGTACGACAATTAGAAGTGGGTGAAAATTGAGTTGTAAGGTCCCATTACAATGTTACAAGTCAAGCTAATAAAAGCATGTTAATAAAAGATCGATGGTTTTGTAATAGACTCATAGCACCTTGGTTATCTCATCCTGCTCTTGGCGTAACGATTTACATGTCACCATCATATTATGAGGAAAAACAGCCCAGTTATTCTACTAATAAACAGTTGTAGCAAAGTGTCGTATTGAGGTATGTTGCCCCTGGAAGCTGATAGAATTTTAATTCAAACGGCACTGTGATCTATAAGTATGTATAAAACTAGTCCCTCAAGCCGTTTCTGGTGACAGATTAGTCATACCTATCATTGGTTCAAAAGCGCTGTGTAATCTTTCCCACCTTTCGGACTTTTCAAAATTCTGGCAACACGGCAGTAGTAAAAATGATAGAGAACTGTCCAAATATTATACGGCTCGGAAGCAAAATGCGTCGACAAATGTACAAAATTATACGCCGGACGCAAATTTGATTATAATATGAAAGGAGTTGAAAATGCTGCATAATAAAAGAAAAGGTATATTTTAGTTTTAAGAGATATTTAAAAGAAAAATTAGGAGCAACACAAAAAAAAGGGAAAAAATCGA